>CM052883.1:42795485-42888666 GCA_028534135.1 Potos flavus
TACCTCGTCCAACAGAAAACCACCAATGTTCCCTTTTATCTTAGTAAATCAAATTGATTGGCTAAAAGGCATTTCAAAATAACATAGTCCAAACCTGATTCTTTTCCTTCAAACCTGTTCCTAACACAGTTTCCTAATCTCAGTTAATGTCCTCAAGATTGAGGAACTTTTATTCTTTATGTTTATGTTTATATATTTAAGTGTATTCAATAATTCAGGAAATCTTTCCAATTAAATCTCAAATCTATCACCATCCTTCTTTATCACTATCACCCTAGTTCAAGACACCATTTTCTTTTACCCAATAGATTATAAGGGCCTCCTATCCATTTTTCCTGCTTCTATTCTTGCAATTTTTTTTTTAAAGATTTTATGTATTTATTTGAAGAGAGAGAGCATGCGTGAGAGAGTGGGCACAAGAAGCCCGGGGGGGGGGGGGGTTGCCAGGGGGAGGAGTAGGAGAGGGAGAATTTTACTCCCCACTGAGTGGGGAGCTCAATGCAGGGCTCAATTCCAGGACCCTGGGATCATGACATGAGCTGAAGGCAGACACCTGACCCACTGGGCCACCCAGGTGCCCCTCTACTCTTGCAATCTTACTCTGTATTCTCATCATAGCAGCCACAGTGATCCATTAATGTTTACTCATATAATGTCACTTTATTTTCATTCTCGGCTCCCTCCATAGCACCATATGTCGTAAAAGGTCCTATAAAATTTAGTCCTTTCTTAATTCCCTGACTTTACCCTCTAGTCCTTAGCCTTTGCTGATTCTACTCAGCCTCCCTGCTCTCTCTGAACACTCCAAAGACCTCAGGGCCTTTATCTTATTTCCTTTCTCTGGAGTTTTCTTATGCAATCAGCCTGGCTCACTTCCTCAAATTCTTCAAATGTTTACTCAAATGTAACCCTCTCATTGAGAACTCATTTGACTGCCATACTTAGAATTGTAACCACTGCCTCCAGCACACTCTATACTACCTTTCGTTCCTTTTTTTTGTTTTGTTTTTTTTGTTTTGTTTTTTGTTTTTCCTCACAGCACTTTATCACTTCGTAACTTACTACACGATTTACTTATTTATTTGGTTTAGTCTGTCTTCCTCCAATTGAGAAGAGATATCTTTGGTTTTGCTGTTATTATGTTGTTCCCTGATATATCCTCGGATAATGCCTGACATGTAGTCACTCAATAAATATTAATCAAATATTTGAATTCACTTAAATATATCCCTTAATTCCCTAGATCTTGAACCATTCCCTTCAACCATGTCTCCATATGGAACAACTGGGTCATCAGACATCACAATGAGATCATATTAATTAGTTTTACCAAATTGGTGATACATAAGATCCATGAGTCTGACTATGGACTTATCAATGTCAGTGCTTACAGTGGTTTTGGGCAGCAGACAATCAAGCATTTTTTCTTATGGGTTTATCATAATGATGTTATTCTTACTATAAGTCCTTGAACATCATTTTGGAAACAAATTTTGTAATTCTTGAGTGGGTATACAGTTGATAAAAGACAGTGGTATAAAAAGACAAGTTCTTTTATATGTATCTGTTTCCAGGTTCAAACATAATTACTCTTTTTGGGTATTTTAATTCAATAAGTTAAAAAGTTTCCCAAAATTCTGAGAGAGAAATCTATTATTAATCCACAGTTTTCTTACAACCTCTTCAAAACAGTGTGTGTGATAGATGGATAAGGCACGCGCTATTTGTTTCCTTGCTTTTTGGAGATAAATAATGGCTTTTGCACAGCACCTCTAACTCATCTAATTCAGTCTGATTTGATACTTCCATTGGGAAGTATAGATCATTCTGAACTGATTGCTTTGGGAAGTCTCAACAGATATTTCATATTCAGTGGATTAACATAAATAGCAGGCTGTGGTTTTACATCTTGTTCTAAAGCCCGACTATTATTTGGACCCGGTGCTGCCCTATTTACCAGCAGAATGTAAAGCAGGATAATCTGTAGAACACTATGAAAACATAAGTGATAGGCTATACTTATGAAAATTCTGATTTTATAGATCTGGATATAGACATCAATTTTAAAAGAACACTAAAACTTCTTAGGTAATTAAATTATAACCTATATTCTCAATGAGGGTCATAGAAATAAGGTAGGAATAAAAACTTGGGAAAAAATAATTTTATATTGTCTGGCTCATTTTTATTTTTTCCTCCATCTACTTCTTCTTCCCCACTAGGGAAATATCTGAAAGTTAAAATCTGTTCATATTTGATTAAGTAGAGCTAAATGGCAATCCTAGGTCATGACCATTTAACTGAAAAAAAAAATGATACTCTTATATGGAATTTCTTAGAATAAAATTATTAGGCAGCCCACAGGGAATTGTTCTTATTTATATTATTTTATTTAATGAATATTTATATGTTATATACCATGTGTCAGGCTTAGTATTAAACTTGATGGATAAACAAGGAGGTGATAGTAGTTAGAATGTTGGTTAACTTATAGAAGTTAAAGAAGTGCTTTCTGAAGAGGTAATACATGTAGCCTGAATTGCTTTCTATTTTTAAATACATTTTACCCACAATTTGGGAATGGATTTTTGGGTCCAATAGGAAAAACATGGAGAGCGAGTAGAAGGCATTTTCACTAGTTGAGTAGAAAACACAAATCAGAGGGATAGGCATACATTCCTGACTTACCACAATACATAAATACAACAGGAACAATAGGAATTTACTACAATAGGTATGTAAGTCCCCTGAGACAAGTACTAGAAAGTGCTAACAGACCCAGAAACAATCATAAATGCTATACTTTACAATTCATCTAATCCACTATACTCTTATTGTATAGATACTGTTTTTCTCATTTTATACATGAGAACATTATTGCACAGAGTTTACCATTGAAAATTATATATCTAGCAATATAGCATAGATATGAGCCCAGAAATTTCATTCCTAAGCCTAAGCTGTTAATGATGATAAAGCATCCATGATTTTACTATAATGCTATGGAAGACTAGCTAATTACAAGGTGTTTTGATCAAACTTTGCTTCATAGTGGACCCGACCTTGGAGTTATCTCTAATTATCTTCCCAGTTTCTGAGTATTTGCTGCATATCATTAATTCTGAAGTTGAAATGGAGAGGAAAAAGACCCAGTTTAGCCAAACCTATTGTGAAAGAGAAGAACGAAATCAGAGGACTGACATTACTTCAAGAATTACTATAGAGTTACAGTAATCAAGACAGCATGATATTGGCAAAAGAACAAATCAATGGGATGTAATAAAGACCCCAGAAATAGACCCGCACAAATACAAACAACTGACCTTTGACAAAGGGGCAAAGACAATACAATGGAGCAAGGATAGACTCTTCCACAAATGGTGCTGGAACAACTGGACATCCACATACAATAAAATGAATCTAGACACAGACTTTACACCTCACAAAAATTAACTCAAAATGAATCACAGACTTAAATGTATTATACGTAACTATAAAACTCCTATAAGATAACATAGGAGAAAACCTAAATGACCACAGATATGGTGATGTCCTTTTAGACACAATGTAAAAGGCTCCATCCACATAAATAAATAAATAAATAAATAAATAAATAATAAATAAAAAGCTGGACTTCAATAAAATTAAACTGTTCTGCAAAAGATAATGTCAAGAGAATAAAAGATAAGTGTCAGAATTGGAGAAAATATCTGCAAAAGACATATCTAATAAAGCACTACTATAAAATACACAAAGAGCTCTTAAAACTCAAGAAGAAAATGAACTTAATGAAAAAAAGGGTAAAAACCTTAACAGACATCTCACCAAAGAGTATATATAAATGACAAATAAGTATATAAAAATGTACTCAACATCTTATCTCATTAGGCAATTCCAAATTTAAGAAAAATAGGTAAGTAAGTAAGTAAGTAAATACATAAAGTAACAACTACTACACCTATCAGAATAGTCAAAATCTGCAACTAATGATACCAAATGCTAGCAAGGATATGGAGCAACAGGAAGTTACATTCATTGCTGGATTTCTGGTAGGTATGCAAATTGGCATAGTCACTTTATAAGACAATTTGGCAGTTTTTACATAAGTAAATATGTGCTTACCACATAATCTAGCCATTATACTCTTGGACTTTACCAAGTGAACTGAAATTGATGTCCACCCAAAAACCTGAACATGAGTGCTTACAGAAACTATTCAAAATTGCCAAAACTTAGAAGCAACCAAGATGTCCTTCATTAGGTAACTGGATAAAGTTTGGTATACCCAGACAATGAAATGATACTCAGCACTGAAAAAGTGGAAGCTATCAAGTCATGAAAAGACATGGAGAAAGCTTTGATGCTTATTACTAAGTGAAAGAAGCCAATCTGAAAAATAACTACATACTATATGATTCCAAATATGGCATTCTGGAAAAAGCAAAAGTATAGGTACAATAAAAAGATCAATGGTTGCTAGAGGTTAATTGGAGGTAGGGATGGCATACAGAGAACTTTTAGAGAAGTAAAACTATTCAGTATGATACTACAATGGTAGATACATGTTCACCATACGTTTTTGGAAACCAATGGAATGTAAAACATCAAGAGTGAACCCTAATCAAACTGTGGATGTTGGGTGATAATGTGTCAATGTAGGTTCATTGATTATAACAAATATACCACCTTAATGATGGTGTCAGTAGGGGAAGCTGTATATGCTTGGGACCCCTAGGGTATGTGAGAAGACAGTACTTTTGGCTCAGTTTTGCTGTGACCTAGGACTACTCTAAAAAATTAAGTTATTTATTTATTTTTTTATTGTTCTGAATCGAATTTAACCACCAGCGCTTTGATACATCACATGGACATATACTGTTTCATTATAACTGTTCAGATAGTATAACTTTTTATTGTCCTTAGAACAAATATTTATAGAAGTATTCTGGTTTCGTCTTCTTTTCCTTTTTGGTTAAACCCATATCTACTTATTTTTTTCTTAACTGAATTACAAAGTATTTGAATAGAGTTTCTCTTAAAAATCAGTTGGAAAAAACCGACAGATGCTTGTACCATCTCATTTTCACAGTGCATGACGTAGTCAGTTCAATCATGCCCAACTCTGTGACTTTTAGCAATGTTTTGAGACATTTGGTAGTTTTTACCACTCTCAATATCACTGCATGGTTCACAACAAGTAAATAATTTATGGTATATGTTTTTGGAAAAATAGGGTGCAGGTTTTCTTTTTTTTATTATTTCTGGTTTTTAAATAAACTTCCTTTTTAAAAAATATTATTTTTACTAAACAACAAACCATTTGTGGAAGTTTTCTCTCTAGCAAGTAACTTTTACTTTGCATAGAACAAATTTAATTTGAAGATCTGTCTCTGCTCCTCAGAACACACACTTTGTGTTGCAATGTCAAATGAAAGTGGAGATTTTTTTCAGCTTAGTGACACACAGAACTCTAAGTTGCAGTTAACTTCTGACCTCATGTGGTGATATCAGTGCAGATAACTAATGTGACGAACAAAAAAAGTTGAAGGTGTAGAGGTTTGATTTTATAGTTATAACAATTAATATAATTCAACTTTTCAGAAATCCATTTTTTTCTAAAACAGTGTAATTTCTGAATCTAAACCTTAGCTTTACTGATGGCAAGGGTTTTCATTAATTCAAAACTGGTTTCCTACTCAAATCAATTAATTTCTCAGCAAATTTGGCTCCATTATTTCAACATAAATTTAAATTTTTCACCAATATTACCCATCTTTACAACGATGAAGTGGGAATAGATATTTCTATGAGTCTATCTGTAATGATAAGCAAACCCCTTCAGCAATAGATAATTGAGTTAAATCTCTGAGTTAAGTACTGTCAGGCCAGATAATACATAATCTTCCTGATTTACTCTCCTCAGTTCTGTTGATCCAATGAGATTCAGCCATTTGTTCCCTCAGATGAAGTTTACCATATCATACTGGTAATATGCATCTTTTTACACTCAGCAGACACTCGTAATCTCAATTTCTTCTAACTTTTCTATATCGAAAATTCCAGAAAAACCTTTGTTGCATCGCCACCTTGTCTTTTGGGCTCTGAGGGAAGCTTATTTATATGTAAACATAATGCCCACCTTTCTCATAGATTGGAGGTGGAAAGAGAATGGTTTTTATGTCATTTCTAATTCTCTTTTGCCAAAACATTTATTTTTCTTGCATCTTGGAATTGTTTTCTTCTTCCCTCAGGCTACAAAGACAATAAAAGCATAATGCAGGATGTTGTTTTACTAACCACATTTTTTTTTCTTTTTTGCATAAAATTTTATGAAAGTCGACAAAAATCATAGTTTCAAACAAAAACTGTGTTTACTATACTCTCATTAATCTATTAATATCTATTAATCTATTATCATCTATTAATAATCTCATTAATAGATAGTACAAAGATGATTAAAAGCAGAAGAAAATTCATCTCAGTGGGAAGACTAGATTGCAAGAAAGAATAAGAAATAAAATGATAAATATAAAGCATAAATGGTGATTGTAAAAAAAATAATTTCTTTTGAGTTTCAAAAGTTTTCAAACTTTTGATTTCAAATTAATACACAGGAGGGAGATCATGAGAGTAAATTTTTAAAACCTTTGTATTACTTGGAAATGACAAGATAGATACTGATAACTTCAAATATAAGAACAAAGATAGGCATTTAAAAATTTTTACAGTAAATATTTTTAAATGATATTATAGTGTTCAACTTTCAGGTGACCTGAAGGAAAAAAAAAATAGGTACAAAAAAATTTAACACAAAAAAATAAAAAAGAGCAAGAAAAGAGGGAAAATATATATGGAAAGCCAGAGGGTGGGGAAGTACAAATAAGATGGTAGAAAAGTAAGAAGACAAATTCAATCAAAGAAATATAAATACATTTGTGTAAATATAAATAAATAGGTCAAAGAGGAAGGTATAACACATGTTAGAAAATATTACAAACTGAGTAAATATCTATAACCTGTGGATCAATGTAACTCACTATGTCAACAAAAAAGAACACATGATCATCTCAACAGATGCAGAATATACACTGAAAAAAAAAGTCAACACTCATGCATGGCTAAAATAAATCTCAGCAAACTAGGAATAGAAAGAATTTTTTTATTCTGGTAACATATCAGTGAAGGTTTATTAATAAAATATTGAGTTACTTTTCCCTGATTCAGAAATTAAGGATGCATAATGTCACTTCAATACTTTCCTTGACGTTCTAGCTAGTATATTAACAAAGATTAAGCGATGGAAGAACCATAAAATGAAAAAAACTATCATTCAAAAATAATTTGATTATATTTTCTTAAAATTAAAATTACCTAAGTAAATGGAGAACTATGCCATACCCTAGCTATAGGACCTAACATCATAAACATATCAGTTCTCTCAACATTTATCAATAGGTTCTTAAAATCTAATCAAAATAGCACAGGCTTATGAGAAATCTTAAAAGCTGATTCTCAATTTATATGGCAGAACATTGGCCTGAAGTAATCAAGACATTTTAAAAGATCAAGAACAAGTTGCAGTAAGAAATATAGTTTACCAGATACCAGACATTACCATAAAACTACATTAAATAAGACAATATCTTATGGGTGTAAGGATAAATGATATGATGAATGCATCAGAAATAGACCCATGTAATTAAATTCCTGACTTATGACAAAGCAGCAGGTCAGAGTGAAAAATATGTGATAAGATTCACTACATTGAAATTAAGTATATCTGGCTATATGGAAGACATTTCAATACATACAGATAATAAGGGATAAAGAACTCCTAAAACAATGAAGAAAAAAGACAAGCCTCCTAAAATAAAGTGGGCAGATATTTTGAAAGGAATATCCCCAAAGAAGAAACCTGTTTGTACTGTAAGCATGAAACTGCTCAACATTAGTGATCAAGGAACTACAAAGTAAACCCCATTAGAAATACACCAGCTTGGCATTTTAGAAGTTCAGTAATTTTAAGTGTTAGTGACAATGTGAAGAAACAGTAAATAGTCACTGTAGAAAGTAGTGAAAAAGAATGGTTTGCTCTGAGAAGGCAGAAAATAGGCCGAATCCAGTACAGTATACAGGGTTTCCAATATGATTAAAATATATTTTTTCTTAAGCTAGGTCATGGATACACTACTATATTTTACATCTTTTTACCCTAATATCTGATTTAACAAATAAATGCATAAAATAAAATATTAAATATTGGATATATATTTAGTAGCTATTCAATATTTAATAAAAATATTAAGAACAGTTCATTTTTTAAAAATTAGAAAATTTGGCAGTGATAATCCAGGTTAAAAAAAACTAGTGTAATTTTTTTTTTTTTTTTTTTTTTGAGAGAGAGAGAGAGCACTGAGGGCACAGGGTGGGGCGGGGTGTGAGAGAAGTGTGGTGGGAGAGGGAGAGCAAGAATCTTAAGCAGGCTCCAGCCCAGCACAGAGCGTAAGGCTAGGCTCCATCTTACAACCCTCCTGACTTAAGCCTAAATCAAGAGTCAGACGCTTAACTAGGCGCTTAACTGAGCCACTCAGGCACCCATAGCCTACATTTAATGGCAAGATTTAATATTTCGTTTTGGTTACATTGGTTAGAGTGAAGAATCTCTAAGAGGAAATAAAGAAGGATGATACAAGATCAACACAGTGTGTCAGATTGTACTGTGCTCAGACATTAAGGCTGGGAACTCTGATTCTATCCATGTTTGGAAACTGTATATTTTTCATCTATAGGGCTAATATGATACTAATGTATAATTTTTATTCAAAATACCAATAGTTATGCTTAATCTTTTCAATGTTGATAAAAGTGTTTAGTAACAAAAATCACCTAGCAGGGAAAAGAGGACTTTGTGGAATTGGGAGATCGACTAGAAATTCTTGGATTAGGCGGGTATGTGCTATGGTGAGTGCTGTGAATTGTGTAAGACTGATGATTCACAGACCTGTACTCCTGAAACAAATAATACATTATATGTTAATAAAAAATAATAATAAATAAATAAAAGAAATTCTTGGATTAAATTCTCAGCAATTCTTTTAAGTCTTGCAAAATGGAACTCCAACCCCCCAATAATGTCACAATTTCCATTGTGAATGATCTGTTTTAGCAAGATTAGATAAGAAAAATATACTGATGATGTTCAGTGTAGAGTTCCCTGAATTACAATGTCTGTTTGTGGTCTTTTACCAAAGAGAAAATGGAAAGCAATTCCCTCAGGCTAGTGTATAATATGCTCCCAAGTGGTATTCTCAAAGGGACTCACATATACATAGTAAAGATTACAGTGCCTTGCCCTTAGCAAGATATTAATTATTATTAAATTATATATTATGTCCTTTTCTGAACATTCAGGGATGAAATACACTATAGGCAATTAATAATCATTATTGACTATGTAATGAGTGGGAAAACTGCAGTCATAATAAATTATCCATCTTCAACTTCAGGAATTTATGATCTAAGAAATGTATTATTTCAAAAATAATTTTAATGATGTATACAATATTGAGGAAATATATAATTTAAATAATGAATATAATTGTTTGCCCAGTTTATAGGTCCTCTGCTTAGATTCCTCAGCTAAACTATGGGGATCATACACCCCAATTCAAAAGAGAAATAATAAAACTGTTGACTCCAATATCCTTGAAGAAGGAAAATGCCAGTAAAATTCTTCAGATACAAACAATAGAAAAGAAAATCTCATGCTGCTTAAATAGTAACTACAATAAAAGAATTCCTTAAAGAACCCTTCAGAAACACTGAAGTACAAATACCCATCTTTCAGTTCTTTAGTATTCTGGTCCTGACCAAGGACAAATAAAGACCAGAGCATATTACCAACTGCTTTGTTAAAAGCTGAATCCCTCCCTTTCTTTTGCCTGCCACAGTGCAGTTTCCTGAATGATAAATAAGTCTTTTTCACATGTGATCTGAATATATTTTAAGAGAAATAAAAAAATAAAAGTGTACTATTTGAAAAAAATCCTGGAGATCACTTTTGCAGAAAAGTGTTATTTGTGATACTGTCTTGTTAGACATCATAGGCATTAGAAATTAATTTTTTAAGCTTTTGCTCCCATTTAATTAGAGAAAAAAATTCCTATTTAATATTTAAACAAACTGTTTAAACATTAAACACCAAGTCTTTTTTTTTTTTTTTTCAAATGTATAACTGATACAAAGGCCCTGTGGGAGTTATTTTCAATTCTTCCATTCAATGTCCACATTGCCAATGCAGCAAGATGTAAAAATAATTTGTCAGCATATGCCACTGCTAATTGGTACAGGTAAAATCAATTGTAAATAACTCTTCATTTGTGTATATTTTGAAATACTATTGTCTCTAAATAAATAAAACCACACAGACATACACCCATACACACACACACAATAATAGCAGGAACAGAACTGGTGACAGTTAATTTTCCTACAGGGAATGCATTGTCAGATCTTCTGGCTGCCTTCTGGTCTAGAAACTGACAGTATATTCATATTCTTATTATACTAATCAGAAGTAGCATCTTCTGGTTTTAGAAGCTGCATATCTATGATTCACTCACCAGATCTGGCCTCACCATGGCACAGCAGCATACTAGAATCTTAGCAGCTAGGATTTTTACTTTTTCCAGAGATCCTGCATAGAAATAATGTCTTTTTCGGTTTCAATTTTCTCTTTTTCAAAAATTGGAAATGTTGTGTTTGTTAGATTTCCCAAAAGACACTAACTTTAAAATTCTCATGAAGCTACATTCTACTTGTATTAATGTAGCTCCATGTGAAAGCAGAGAGACTTTTTACAAATCTCTTACTAACCTCACTAATTGATAGTAGAAAGAACTTTCTCAGGCCAGTAGGTAAAAGAAAATGTTAAAATGAGGTCTTTATGGGGATACTTGGGTGGCTCAGTCAGTTAAGCCTCTGCCTTCAACTCGGGTCATGATCCTGGGGTCCTGGGATCAGGTCCTGAGATCAAGTCCCGCATTGGGCTCTCTGCTTGGCGGGGAGCCTGCTTCTCCCTCTGCCTGCAGCTCCCCCTGCTTGTGCTCTCTCTCTAACAAATAAAAATAAAATCTTTTAAAAAATGAGGTCTTAATGTTATACAGTATATGTTAAGTGTCACTGATGTGCCAATTCACAACTGTTTGGGATAATGCAGCACTGTCTGCATGTTTTTTAGAACAAGTGCATATTTGAGGAATGGAAATTCTTTTATCACATCATCCACAAAATGCTATTTACTTAGTATTTATAATTGTAAACAGTTAATGTTATAAAACTATAAACAAAATTTCTACCCTAAGAAAAAAGGAAAATCTTTTTTATCTTTTGATGCTTAGATTTCTAACTATGCATTTGATTGAAATAAGTTAAAAGCGTTTAAAATAAATTTAAGATTTAGCATTTCCTCCTCTAAACTATGTAAGTTTGAAGCAAAATCACATGGATTGCCAGAGTTCCAGAGTTTTATTTTTGAGAGATTCAAAAGCATTTGTTAGGCACATGAAAATTAAGGTTGACAAAATGTATTTTGTCTCTAATCAGAGTTTATCAGTTAAATATTGGATAAGGTGCTGATTCTCCAATAAAAAAGGACTCCAATGAAGTAGGACTCTGCATCCATGAGATGAACATATTGAGAACTGATCACTTAAAGCTAATTTAAAGTACTATTTCTAATTCAATAAATATATGGAACAAATGATAACAAAGTGGGAGCAGGGAAAAGAAAAGAGGTCAAAATGTTAATACTCCATAAAAACAAAACAGTAAAACAAATAAAGGAACAGAGAACAAATAGTTATCTTTGACTCTTTAATGAGCTATCAATGATAGGTTATATGTACTATCTGGAGGATATTTTCTTTATGTATGAAACATAATGATGATATTAATTTTTCAACATTGCTATTACTAAATTCTAAACATTGACTAACACTACAAAACTGAGAAAAAGTTGAAGCTTAAATTTAAATATAAACAAAACAACTTAGATTGGTACTAACAAATGGAGCATACAAAAAGTGGACATTCTTTAAACAAAACCTTAGTGACTTTAAATATTGTTCATATCAGATCCATGTTAAATAATACATCGGCTTTCTATTGAGTGAAAGAGAAATCCAAGTGTTTCTACCTTTCTTCAAAAGTACTGCTAGGAAATTTTCCATTTTACGGTACAAAAGGATTCAGATTGTGTAAAGAAGGCACTGCTAAATTAACTAGGTATTAGAATTTGATTCCAAATAGAGTCTTAACATTTACAGCCAGATATGAAAATATGGCAATAACACAAATCTAGAAATAACACCAAAATCCATAAAAAATAGGTTTCACTACAAAAGTAAGTCAAGTGCATTTTAAAAAGTCAAATTTTCCTTTAGTAACTGCAATAATTTCATGTAATACGATTTATTAAAAATAATCATGTGAAAAAATAATAATCATGTGAATAAGAACACTTTACTACTGACCTATGTGAACTAAACTGAAATGATCAAAGGGATTTAATAATATTGCAAAAACCATAAATCAAAAAAAGTAGAAATAAGTGTCTTTAGTCTTTGGCTAGATGTAGCGTAAATGGAAAACACTGAGATATTACCATAGAAGTAAAAAGATGAAATGAAGGTATAGGTCATGGAAAAAGAACAATCTCACTTCCTAGAGAGTATTGAATTATGCGTATGGTGACATAATAAAAAAATAATAAAAAATAATTTTAAAAAATTCATTTAATAAGAATCAGCATTATCTAGAATTGGGTGACTTATTTCTTTTACAAGA
Organism: Potos flavus; assembly: GCA_028534135.1. Classification (NCBI taxonomy): domain Eukaryota; kingdom Metazoa; phylum Chordata; class Mammalia; order Carnivora; family Procyonidae; genus Potos; species Potos flavus. The sequence continues at coordinate 42,808,332 of CM052883.1, forward strand.
GTCTGTTAAGTTACCTGTATTTGTGAATTTTCCAGCTTTCCTTTTAGTTTCATTCTGTTGTGGTTAAGAACATATATTTGGTATGACTTCAACTTTCTTAAATTTATTAAGAATTGGATTTGTGTCCTAACGTGTGATCTATCCTGAAGAAGCTTCTGTGTGCCCTTTAGAAGGTGTGTATTTTGTTGCTTTTTAATGGAATATTATATATGTACCTCTTAGGCCCATTTGTTCTACAGTGTTGTTCAAGTCCACTTTTTTCTTATCGATTTTCTCTATGAATGATCCATTATTGAAAGTACGATATTAAAGTATCTTACTATTATTGAATTGTTGTCTCTTTCTCCTTTCAGTTCTGTCAATGTTTACATCTTTGGCTGTTCTGATGCTTCATGCATATATATTTAGAATTGTTATATCTTCCTCGTTGATCTGAACTTTTATCATTATATAATGCCCTTTTGTGTCTTTCGACAGTTTTTTGACTTACAGTTTATTATTTTAATTTAATTATAGCCACCCCTGCTTTCTTTTGGTTACCATTTGCATGGAACATATACATATATATCCATATATGTAGGGGTACAAGCAGATAGGACAATTAAGACGATAGGACAGCATTTAATATGACATACAGGCATGATCACAGAGCAGGAAAAGATATAGACCAGCAGAAGCAAATCCAAAATATCTCTTGAGAATTCAAACTCAAGAAAATTCTTTTTTTAACTAAAGCATGATTTGTCCCCCTGCTTTACAATAAAGTTCTTAACTTCATGACCACAAACTTCCGCCTCATCTCTAGATGTTCTCAGAGCTGCCAAGCCCTACGCTAGTATTTACTTCATGTTTAGGATTTTTTTTTATTATAATGACATGATATAAAATGGTATTAGCATTGCTGGGGAGTTTGTTGTGTATTATGTGCTCTACAGCTTTGATAAAGGATGTATTTTTGTGTGTGCTGATACCATAGTGTTTTGACCAGTCTTATAAATATTCTGATACCAACGAGAGCAGAGGTCAGCAGACTTGTTTTGTAAAGTGCTATACGCTCCACATCTTGGGTTTCTTTGAGCCATTTCATCTTTTTTTCCACTACTCAACTCTGCCATTTCAAAGGGAAAGCACCCATAGATATTCTTATTGGTGTTATTTCTAGTGAGGTGATTATTAGTAATAATCAGTAAATTATTAGTAATATATTAGCAAATATATTAACAAATATATAATATATAGCATCTGTGAATTAACAGAACATGGTAGAGCAAATAAATCCATCAGAGTATGGGGAAAATATATGGATAGGAGGTCCATAATAGGAAACACACAAAAAGCTAATAGTCATATAATATTCAACTTTACTAATAATCAGAAAAATACAAACTCAAATTAAAGTAAGACTGAAGTAGCTCTTTTCACTAAATTTATTTTTTTCCTTTTCACTAAATTTAAAGATCAACTCTGCTCCCCAAATTGTATAATATTGGATAAAAAAGATCATATACTTATTGTATTATATGAAATTGGAACAGCTTGTTTAGATGGCATTGCTAAAATAATGCAAGTCTACTTAAGAATCCCATCCTATGAAAATAATTACTCATATATGGAAACACACACACATAACATCACACTAACAAGATGACAACAAAAAACCCCAATTCCTATAATGTTTATCTGTATTAGTTTTCTAGGGCTTCCATAACAAAGGACCACAGACTGCATTGTTTAAAGCAACAGAAATCTATAATTTCACAGTTTTAAAGGCTAGAAGTCCAAAATTAGGGCACCAGCATGGCTCTGCCCCATCTCAAGCCTATATAGGAATATCCTTTCCTCATCCCAGCTTCTTATGATGGCTGCCATTCTTTGGCATTCTTGACTTACAGCACTTTAATCTCCGCCTCTGTTGTCACATGTTTCCCCATGTGTCTCTCTTCACATCATCTTTTTTTCTTGTAAGGACACCAATCATATTGGAGTAAGAGCCCACCCTATGCCAGTATGAATTCATCTTAATTTAATTACATCTGCAATGACCCTATTTAAATAAGTTCATATTCTGAGGTAGTGGGGATTATGACTTCTTTATCTTTGGGGAGAACACAGCTTAACCCATAACACCATTACTTACATATATTTGATATATCTGAAAGTGGAATATTATACAACTAATAAAGTATGAGTCAAAGCCAACATATGCTAAAATGGAACAATGTTACGAATATATTCTTAATTTAGAAAGAAAGAAATCATAGATCATTATGTATAATTTGATCATTTTTCTTTAAAAATAAGCATAGGCATATACTTTTACTTATGGATTATATATAATTATGCATATATGTATATAAAGTTTAAAATATATATCATATCTATATAAACCTATTTATATATATGAAGGAAGATGTGATTTTTAAAATGCTTGAATATTATGCAACACTCTCTATTCAGTTTTCATGAGTTGGGGAATGGGAGATCAAGTGAAAGAGAACTTTCATTTTCAACTTTCCACGGATTGGGTTGTTCAGTTAAAATAAGCAACAAGAAGAGTGGTTTACTTGATAATTTGAAACCTCAAGTAATGAAAAAAGTAAATGTAACACCTATTTTCAAAACGAGGCAATGTGTAGATTAATTTCTTCCTCTCCCAAAAAAAAGGGAAAGAAAGAAAGAAAACAGACAGCAATAAATATATTAACAGAACGGTGGACTTCAATAGTAGCCAATGGTAGATTCCATTTATGCTTATTTAATTAAGAAACATTGATGTATTTGTTTATACAAAGTAGGAAGAAAAGCTCATTTTTAATATTTCAAGAGTATAAATTATGAAAAACAATTTTAGATTCACAGTAGTCATCAAAAGCCAACCACTATTGATATCCTTTTACCTGTAATCTAATCCTTTGACTAGGAAACTGACTCAAGGAAAAACTCAATGATATATGTAAAAATTGTATGTCTATTGAGATTCATAGCAACATATAATTATGTGGGTATGTAACATAGTGAACATAGTAAATGGTGGTTGAAATATATAATCATTAAAATATTTTTCTGGATATATAATGATATAAGGAAATTTACATGATATATTTTAAGTGAAAAAATGATTTGGGAAAATTTTATATTCAGCAACATATGCAGTACAAATATAGCACATTTAAACAATCTATCCATATCAGGAAAAATTAGAAGAACAGACATAAAATATTAGCAATAATTATTTGAGAAGATGGAAAATTGCTATTTTGTGGTTTGTTCTTTGTGATAACTACCCTTCCATTGCTCATTTTTTTAAAGCATAAAATACTCATTATTTAATCTGAAAAAATAAACAATACTTTTAAAGAAGAGCAAACTTGAAATGTTTTATTGATGACTATCCCATTTAGATTTTCGCCAGCATCAAGTAATAGTTAATGTCCTTACTGCCATATTCACCATTTATAGAAATAAATCAAGACCCTTATACACTGATAAAATGAGTATCTTTTGATTTTGAGAGTCTATTACCTGGAAGTCAGTGCAGTTCTTATTAAAATAGGCACTGCTGGAAGGGAAGAGCGGCCTTAAGCAAAGCCAGGTCATGTTTTTATATGCATCAGGTTTCTCTCGTCAATTCATTTTCTCATTAGTGAATAAACACTTCTCTTTTCACATATTCTGCCAGATAACCTTTTAAGATTCATTAGCCATTTTATTTGTGCAATGAAGTTTCTCTACTGAATCATAAACTGCTTAGTTATAGATACTTTGCTTTCTACTAAAATTAAGAAGTTTAATAAATATTTAAGTATTAAAACTCTAGTACTGTCCTCTGCATATTTGTGCAGTCTCTGTTGAGAATGAACATTTTTGCTCGCAGCTTTCTGGACTTATTTCTCTAGTTTTACATTTCCTAAATTTTATTTAGATGTAGAGTGCTTTCTACTTCCTTTTTTTGTGCTTAAGTATCTTCTCCAAGTAATTGAGCAAATTTTCACTCTGGTCTGGGACTCATTTATGTAAGCACATTGATTTAGATATGTTGATAACATATTTTAACCCATTTCCTAATTATGATTGGAAGTATTTGCAGAGAAGAATTCTATATACCTAAAATACATTTAATTTGTTTTCTATTGTTTAATATGATAGAATATATAGATAGATGTGTAGAGATAAGATATATTTAAAAGTTTCCTTCCATTAATCCTTTGTTTTTATCTATTTCCATTGAAGATACAAGAATCCTTTATCAAGATTTATTTACATGCACTATAGGGCCTTTTAAGAGGACAAATACTTGAGGTCACAAAGCTCATACGTTATCAGGCAGTGTATTTTCCTATGTTAGATGAAGAGTTTTGTCTAGACCAGGTTTAAATGACTGAAGATGGTGGGTACAAGCAATTCCCCAGAGAAATTATTTCATGAACTAGCAGGTCTCACTAGCAGGAGGCACACTACAAATAATGATTCTGATATTAATCTGTAGAAGAATTTATCTTAGTGAAGTGAGGGAAGATCCCTGGCTCAAGTCATGTGAAAGCTGTCTAGAAAAAAACTTTTAATCTATTTTAGGGGCCAATCCAAAAGTTCCCAAGGAACAAATAAAATATCTTCAGAGGCTTTTCTGTCACTGGTGTCTATAACTTTAGCAGGGAATTACTACTTATACTAGAGTTAAATTTACTTTTTACCTATTTTATCTTTGCAAACTTTTGATTTTTCTGTAATCTTTTCTTTGAATACCTTGAGTAATTTTCCACAAACAATTTTACATATAAATACAGATGATCAATGTTTTGTTTTGGGCAAATTATGTTCAAAGACTGAGATTTTGCCAATAATCTATTTACCACAGGTTCACTGTGAGAATTATAATACAATATTTCATAAGCCAATAGCATACTGGATAATGTCTCTTAATAGGCCAATAAAGAAATAACATACTTCAAACCAATGATATATTAAATTATTCTAGGCAAAAGGGAGATGAAAAAAAGTCCAAATTTAGTTGAGGTGTACCTTTCTATGAATTGGTTCTTGGTGGACTTAGTCCTTTCAATTAAAAGCTGGGTTATTAACTTGGGGCTTAGGTCCCTCATTGGTGGGGCATGTCACTGCTCGGTGACAGCACTGGTATTAGCAAGCAAGGTGGGCTGCCCTGAAGGTTATTACTCCATGGACAATCACACGGCTTGCACCACTGCCTATACGGAGTAACCTTGTCAAGGCAGAAACAGATGCTCCTTCTCTTCCTAGATTGCCACGCAGTTTAACTACCTCTGTTAACCAAGAGTAGCCTGGCCACAGTGGGAGCAAGTGTCCCAGGACCGCTGGAGAAAAGATAAAAAAAAGAGTAGCCTTGCATAGGCTGATGACTTGATTTGCTGGTTAAAGCTTCCTTTTTTTTTATAATTTAAAGGTCTGCCACTGATGTTACTATGATGTCGATGACACAAAGTGCCTCTCTACTCCAGGTGCAAGAGTTCAATAAGAAAGTCCCCGTATCCAACTTCAATGCAATTTCATCAAAACAGGTTTAACTTGCAAACAACTTTGTCCAAAACAAGCTTTCAAAACATGGATTTTAAATCATAACAAGTCGGTACACAACAATAAAAATTTCTTCACCAAGTTAAATGTTTTGCTTGTGTGCTCTTAAGAAACCAGGATAATCATGGCTGCCAATAATTTCTTTTTCTGTCCTCACTGCAAATTTGTCTTGCTATCTCTTTGCGATGGGTGCAAATGGATTTTCCTTAGTGTGGCACTTGAATATTTCACTAGGCCAATTGTTCGAGCCTGGAAGTGTGAAGTAACAGCCATGCGGGGAGAAGCTGTTTTTAGGGCATTAGGAGACACATTGTCAAGAGCATCAGCAGAAGCAGACTGTGTTGCAGCTGTTCTCCTACATTATATAAGAGGATACCCATATTTTAACTCTTGGCTGTCACAAGCAATTAACAAGGAATGAAGAAAATAACTTCAAATATTCATAAATAACTAAGAACTTTCACACACTTTGAAATAGGCAATTATATACTTCAGGTTTTCCTATCAAAATATTCAAAACTTTATACCACTTCAAGCAATGCTTTTCAGACAATTTCTTTTTTTTTATTTTTCCTGGTACATTTCTATGCCTATGAAATATCCTAGTGATTATTTTATTAGGAAATATATGTTTGTATTATTATAATATTTGATATACTGAGATATTGTAGTAATTCCTCCATTGATAAGTAGCAGAAATAAGGAAGTGGTTGTATAAAAAAGGTATTCAATCTTGAAAAAATATTCTGTTTATTAGCTTTTACATTACTCATCAAATATAACCAATAATGTTAGTGTGAAGTTCTTACAAGAGTCAAGAGTTAATATTTGTAGGAAGCTGTGAAAGCTGTAAATCTAGTTTGTTGAGAAGGATATAATAGCATTTCAGCCAATGCATTAAAATTTAAACTTGTATGTTTTGCGAAACAAGCCACAAGACTTTTCAAGAATACAAACGATCAGGTGATGTTCATATGTACTCAGAGACAGAAGATTTCAACCATATACTCTACTGTAACTCATAAGTGTCTAAAGTTTTAGAAAATCTTTCTAAAATTACAGAAAAATAACTAAATATTTTGTAATAATCCATGGATTTTCAATTTTATTACTTAATTTTATTTTGGTTTAATTGCTGAGTATTGATTATACAGTTCTTCACATTCTAAAGATGTAAATACAACTATTGATTTTCATTTCTTCTTAGACTTAAAAATTGCAAAGAGCAAAAGTAATTTAATCTCTCATTTTTGTAATAACTCATTTTTTATGTAATTTTTTTATAGACATAATGAAATATTTAAAACACATAATATCTCTTCTCTAGGTCTTGCTAGAGATCAGAAACACAAGTGAAAATTTGAATAAGCACTCATACTGCAAAGTATGGTCATTTCTTAAAAAAAGGAAAATTGATTTGATCAATTTTTTTTCAAGTTTAACATATTCAAGTCACTTCTGACTAGTATGGTAATGTAAACTTACATAAATTTTACAGTTAAAAAAAGAACATTAGAAAAAGTGAAAACCTACATATACATATAGTTTTTTAAGATTTTATTTATTTATTTGTCAGAGAGAGAGCACAAGAGGGCAGAGTGGCGGGCAGAGTGGCAGGCAGAGGCAGAAAGAGAAGCAGGCTCCCTGCTGAGCAACGAGCCTGATGTGGGACTTGATCCCAGCACCCTGGGATCATGACCTGAGCCGACCGCAGCCGCTTAACAAACTGAGCCACCCAGGCGTCCTGAAAAACCTATATTTTAATAGTGGAATAAGTATAAGTAGATTTAGAAGAGCATTTTCCAGGGATAGAATAGTATATGAATGGGGGCACCTGGGTGGCTCAGTGGGTTAAAGCCTCTGGCTTCGGCTTAGGTCATGATCTCAGGGTCCTGGGATCGAGCCCCGCATCGGGCTCTCTGCTCAGCAGGGAGTCTGCTACCCCCACCCCTGCCTCTCTGCCTACTTGTGATTTCTCTCTCTGTCAAGTAAATAAATAAAATCTTTAAAAAAAATAGTATATGAATGAATAAAGTGTATCAAAGAAGAAATATTAGATGATCAGTTGATCTGAGATAAGGTAGGAAAATAATTTTTAAAAACCGATTGGAGAGTACTGGGTGACTCAGATGGTTAAGTGTCTGCTTTCGGCTCAGGTCATGATCTCAGGGTCCTGAGATCAAATCCTGCATTGGGCTCCCAGCTTAGCAGGGTGCCTGCTTCTCCCTCTGCCTCTGCCCTCGCCCTACTTGTGCATTCTCTCTCTCTCTAATAAATAAATAAAATCTTAAAAAAAAAAAAAAAAGAATGGATTGGAGCCAAGCTTTGGAAGAGTTTTTCAGTGAAGATAGGGGTCTAATGTTTTAGAATGATTAACCAAATGTTTAATGTATACAAGAACAGGAAGGATGTTGTTTAGATAAGTATTTCAATTGCCTATACATTTATTGATGATAGTGCAGAAGTTTGTTAAGAAGTGAACAAAATTATTAATAATCTTAACATTTATAACCTTGTATAAGTATTCAAGTAACATTTTTATTGCATTTCTATTAATTCTTAATAGCCAAAAAATAAAAAAATAGCATTTCACTTTAAATATATGTATAAAAATTGAATTTTGAAAAAACAACTTTGAAATTTAATTTTTCTGAAGGACAGAATTTTTAAAAAATAGTTATGAAACCTCTGTTTTATTTTCAAGAAACAAAGTTTATTATACTGGCAAGCCAAGATATAGGAGGCATGGAATGCCACACAAGGTCACTGGAAACACACTAGAATAGTCAGCACAAGAGGGAGGGAGGTGTAGCAGAGCCTTTCTTGGGTTTTCTTTGGGGTACAGTAAACAGTTTAGTAGTGGCTAGTTTGAATAATTCCTTCAGCCCCTTTGGACTACAGAGATGGTCTCTAGCTGCCTGGTACTTGGTTCTGAGATGATTAAAGCAGGAGAATATTGCCCCTGGTGCTGGGGCCAGAGAGAGAAGGGATGACGCTAGATTGGTTAGTATGTGTACCATGCTCCCATCTGAGCTCATTGGTATGTCTAGAATTGGCTAGTCTAGGGAGAGGCAGTCTCTTCCAGCCAGAAAGGTTAAGCTATCAAAGCATCATAATATTCCAACACCCGCCCCCCCCCACACACAAAACACAACTAGTCCTCTGATATTTTGACATTATATTAAGGAAAGTTTGGGATGATGCTAGTGGAGATTTTTAGAAAGTAGGGTGTAAGTTGCCCTAAAGAACATAGAAAACATTTTAGAGTGTTTACAGTCTAGCCCATAACTAAGTTTCCCATTTATATGACATTAGCCAAGAAAAAAAGATTTGAAATTTTAGAGGTTTCTGAGAATATCTTGGTAGAATTGTAAAATGGGTTAGATCTTTATTTTAAAATTAGTATTGGGGTGCCTAGGTGGCTCAGTCCATTAAGCGGCTGCCTTCACCTCAGGTCATGATCCCAGGGTCCTGGGATCAAGCCTTGCATGGGGCTCCCAATTGGTGGGGAACCTGCTTCCTCCTCTCTTTCTGCTGCTCCCCCTGCTTATGCTCTCTCTCTCTCTTTCAAATAAATAAAATCTTAAAATAAAATAAAATAATAAAATAAAATAAAATAAAAAGTATTAAACTAATGAAAATGGTTGGCACAGTGGTCACGATTATTTTTTTTTCTGGATTCATGTTATATGTGTTTATATATGTCTTTGTATCCTTTGTGTTTTCCACATGTATTTTTTTATGGCTCATCTATTATTTCTTAAAATAATCTGTTTCTTATAATTAAAGCTGGGATTATTTTTAGAGTGTCTTACATAAGAAGTTATATTTGCCAATTCTTTCCTTTTATAAAAAGCCTTTATCCTTTGGTTTGGACTAAATGAGATGCCTTCTACACTAACACAGTAGTTCAATACTATTATGAACCAGTAATCAATAAATGCTAGATTCTACTGAATTTCTTGTAAACTATAGGAAATGCTCCTAGACATTACTGTGTTAAAGTTTCTTAGTATTTAAAATTGTTTTTGAATTTCAAAGATGGTCCTGTAGTACTTACTAAGCTTCAAATCCTCTGTAAAGGAGCAGTTATATTATGTCCCACTGAGAAGTATTATTAAAGTCAGAATGCTTTCATACAAACTCTTTTAATCAATGTGATTCCTTATTTCAGAAAATATAGTCATGGCCTCTAACGGCAATAGAAGTTCATTCATGAGTTACTATGACATGTGTATATGTAAACATCTCTCTTGATGGAGAGAGTTGGAAAAAGACACTTAAACTTCTTCAGCATCCCAACACAAAAATCCTCACATTTATTTAAATAGAACCATTAAATTAATGTCATATTTTAATATATAACATGGTACATAGATTATTTGAGGACAACTTTAATAAAGGGGAAGTTTATGGAAGATGAAGAAGATTTAGGAATTGATTTTTTTCTTATGGAACTCATTTTCTCTCTCTCTTAGGATATTTCTGCCTCATTTTGGGAGTGTGCCCAATTTGCCATCTCTACTTTTTATATTCTATGTAAATTTTCTCTGTACTATATCTTCTTTTAACTCATAATTTCTACCTTCTTATAATTTAGAATTTCCAAGAGACCTCATAATTACAACTCTGCACCAATTTTCTCTGACCCACACTACTTTCATGATTCTTCTAATAGCCTATCCATTTCTGCTTTTGATATTAACAGTTTCCTTACTTCAGTAGTTTCTTTATATAACTCTTCAGGAAGATGGAGTGATTGACCCAATTAATTTTTTTTTTCAAGATACTGTTCAACACAAAGCATGTTGTTCATGGCTTAAGTATTCCATACTAATTACTTACTCTTGGAATCAAGAAAGACATTGCATAATATAAAACATAGCAATCTGTAGTGTGGAAGAAATAATCTTTACCTTAAAGAGGTTTGTCATAATATTTAGTGTTGTAATCAACATGTTTTTCAATCTGCATTTAATACTAAGTGGAATAATAAAATAGAGATGGTCACAAATCAAACTTATGACAAGAGACAAAACCACGTGAACTCTCAACAACGATTTACAGGGTAATGCTGGCAATATATAAGATGTCTTTCCTATCTGTGTATTGGAATGGCTGACGTACTTATAGGAGTGTCTGCAGAAGAATCAAGTAATGAATCAAATATAAGCACAATTACCAGAATGCTTCCCTTAACCTTTTGCCCTTTGGGACCTGATAAATATTCCTGAAAGACAACTAACTCCTTTCTTCAGATACTCTGTTCATTCTTCAGAATTTAGCTTACATTTTGCCTTATTTAGGAAGTTTTCCTGAAACTTTTAAGGTTATGTTAGCCAAAAATCACATGGAATGCCATTTCATGAGTCTGAAGCCTAGACTGAAGTTACTGAAGTCTGGAGATTTGGGAATTCTCCCTATCAGAGATAACATCCATCCCTAAGAAACAGGAATGACCATCATTTATCATCTTTTTCAAATGAAATAAAAATAATCCATGTGTCTACAGTTAGGGAAAAATTAACAAGAACAGGGAAGAGAAATGTCTCACTTTTCTTAACACGTTTATTACGTGGCATATGTATGAGAGAATAAACTGTTCTTATTCTTAAAAAAGTGCCTTTCTGCCAGTCATTTAAACAGAAAAGATGCAAATATTCATATTTAAATGTGCATTCATGTATTTTTAAGATCCTAACTTGATCATGTTAAAAGGAATTATTTGTGAAGAGAGTTTTAAGTCTCTGATTCACTGACATGATTTCCAATAATGAAAGTAATCAACCCTTTATGTAAATATAACATGAATCTTTTTTTCTTAAAATATGAAATTTCAAAGTGCTGTTTTATTGTCTTATATGCTTAATGGATTGAATTAGATCTTTTTGTAAGTATAACATCAAGAATAAATAAATACTCAAATTATTCTAGAGAAAAACTAGGCAGGAAAAATTAAACAGCTAATGAAAGTTTAATTTTTCATCTATAATATAGTTGAAAAAATTTTATCAGGGGAATAAATATACTTCCTAAAGCAGAAAAACCCTTTTCAAAAACACCAGCAATGATTCATTCAAGTATGAGGCAAGAGGTATGTTCAATATCAGCATTCCACAAGAATGCTACAGTAAATAGGGATTTGGCAGGAAGAGGAAAACTGAGGAAAGACAGATTACCATTTTGAAGAAATGTGGGAAACAGTATAAAGAGTTGAGGGAAGTGTGAAATGATATATTCCTGGAAATGAAGGAACTATAAAGAAAGACTGACATTTCGGGAAACATTTGAATTTTGATGTATCTCTTCTATCATGAAATTCTTCCACAATGGAGAACTATAAAACCTGGAAAGGCACTGCAAATATACCAAGACTCTCATGGCTTTAGGCACAAAGATCTTGAAGAAAAATCTATTGAAGGGAGTCCTACTTATACGGTTGCTTTTTTTCCTCCCTTCTCCCAATGAAGGCATTTGATTCACAGTGTGGGATATGGAGGTCTGACAAAAAACACCAACCTAAAAATTATAGTCATCTCACTAGACAAGGATGGGAAAATGCTTATGTCAAGGCTACTGAGTTAGCCAAAATTTAAGAGATTACGTTCTTGAGCAAAGAGGCCTCAGAAATATGCATTAGACATTATCTATGAAATTGGTTTTCAAAGTTTTTGCTGAGATCTAAGCTGCCAGGTATCAAGTTAGAGGCAGAAACACAATATCAAAAGCAATTGTTAAGGTACTAAAACTAAGCTAAAATTTTGGAAGTCCCACAGTCAGGGAAGTCAAAACACAGAAATACAGGCATGCCAAGGAGTGAGGTTTTAGTAAAAGTACAGACTTTCCAACGTTACTGCTATAATTCCATGTCTGGGGCACCTGGGTGGCTCAGGCGGTTAAACGTCTGCCTTCAGTTCAAGATCTCAGGGTCCTGGGATGGAGCCCCGGGTCAGTGGGGAGTCTGCTTCACCCTCTCCCTCTCCCTGCTTCCTCTCTCTTGCTATCTCTCTCTCTCAAATAAATAAAATCTTTAAAAAAAAAAAATAAAGTTCCATGTCAAGAGAATTAAGGCAAACCAGATATATCGTGACTTTCCAAAGTCTGAAATCCAGTGTTGATTGGATCAAACTTAATTGTCTGTACTCTAACTTACCTGACAAAGAAAAATGAAAGGAAAAAAATATTATCTTCCAAAACTCTAAGTTTTCATACACCATACTCAACATTGAATTAATTCAGTCATGCCAGGGTCATATGACTAAAATCCAGTAGAAGAAAAGACGCAATAGAAATAGGCCTAGAGGCATTCATATGTTGTAGTTTTAAGACACAGATTTAAAAATAGCTAGTATTAAAATACTGAATAAAATCAAAGAAGATTTGTCAGAAAAGCAGAATCAAGGGGAAATTCTAAAACTGAAAAAAATACAGTAACTGAAATCCATAAATTAGAACTTAAGCTTGAAAGAATATTTGAAATAGAGGAAGAGAAGATAACTGACCTAGACAATGGCCAGTAGAGAATATCCAGTTTGAAACACAAGAGAAAATAAAACACAGGCGAGGCTAAGTGATTGTAAAAAGCTCTAGTATGCTGATTACTATGTACGCCCACTTTGTTTCTGATTTAAATGACCCATCCAAGTCTCTACAGTATGTAGTCTCTATTTCAATTACTAATACTATTACTACTATCCTATTGCAATGACCACATCACTATTAATGAGTCCAAACTCTAATGACACCTCCTACCACCAACCCTAACCCACAGAGCTGAGGCACCATGAGAACTTCTTTGTGCTGCTGGGGCCCCTTTGGAAACACATTCCTGTTGATTTGGTAAGTTAAAGGTATGTCACCTCAGGAATAAAGTCGTCTGGTGGGTTTGCTGGTTTTACAGAATCCCCTCAGCATGCCCATTTCTCTAAGCCTTTCAATCCCTTCTAATATCTACCACAGTCATTTTTAATGTTTACCTCAATTTGTGCCTTGTTTCTTCCATGATTCTTTACTTTATCCTGTGGCATGTTTATATAGTTTTTCTTGCTAAAGCATGATTATAGGGAGTTGAATGTATATATGCTAAGTTCTTTATTATCTAAATTATGTTCTAGCCCTCTAGGTCCTATACAGTTAGACTATGGATGCATACAGCCCAACAAAGGACTCAGCTAAACCTATAGGGAGCTCTGGAGTTAAAACAATCCTTGAGGGTTGTCCCCAGTTATCATGATGTGGTACACCTGTGTGAATAGCAGTGTTATACGCAAATAATGAATCTTTGAACACTACATCAAAAACTAATGAGGTACTATATATTGGCTAACTGAACATTAAAAAAAAATAGAAACAACCCAAATGTCCATCAACGGATGAATGGACAAGCACAATGTGGTGTATCCATACAACAGCATGTTATTCAGTCTCAGAAAGGAAACTCTAACACATGCTACAACATGGATGAACCTCGAGGACGTTATGCTCAGTGAAAAGGGGCCAACTGCAAAAGGACAAATATTGTATGGTCCCCTTCCAGGGTGTCCCTAGAGTAGTCAAAATCCTAGAGACAGAAAATAGAATGGTGGTTGCCAGGGCCTAGGGGGAGGGGAAAATGGAAAGGTATTTAATGGGAACAGAGTTTCGGTTTTGCAGGATGAAAAAGTTTGGGAGGTCAGCTGCATACCAGTGTGAATGTACTTAGCACTTCTCAACTGTACTTAAAATGGCTTAGATCGCAAATTTTATGTGTATTTTACCACAATTAAACATGGTAAAATAAATTAAAAAAAAAGACTTTACAGTCTTTACATGTGATGAGGTAAAATTATAAAATGTAATGTGATTATTAGATCTTAAAAGGGCATTGCCATATTTAGTCGGTTTCAAATCTAACATGATGGTTAAATAAAGAATAAATATTTCACATTAGAAAGAAAGCTTAAATTATACAATATTTCAACAGCTAAGCACCTTAAAATAGCACAGAAATACAGGATATCTTTTCTTTTTCTCTAAGCTCACCTATAATATATGCATGCTGATATGTAGCATTGATTTTTTCCTTATGTATGGCTATATTAATTTTCAAAGTTCACACAGACAAATGTGCATAGAAACAGCAAAATGAGTAAGAGCTTGTGCAGAAAGGTCCATTATGCTCTTTTCATTAGTAAATTTCTGCATTTTTAAAAAGCATCCATTTTTGCACTTTCTAATATGTTTACTTCCCCAGTTTTGTAATATTTGAAATATTTAAATGTACAACTTGTGTAAGCTCTATAACTCAAATTTAATTCAAGATGAAAAAATTTATTTCTCCAAGTCACATTTTATGGTCAGAATACCTGTAAGCAATCATACTTTTTATGTTACTTTTTTTTCCTGAAAATCTAAAACATAAACAGCCAGCAGCGTCAGGCTCAATTGTTTATCTCTAAAGCCACTATGTAGTGTTAATTCTCAATGTTACCAAAAGCAATAAAATATAAATTATTCAACTGACTTGGAACCCTTCATCTTAGTATTTAAAATATTCTTGAACAAATTCCTTAAAGATTCAACATGCATAACTTCCCCAGTATTGCCTGGTACATTTCTTGGAAATTTTCACTTGGTCTTCTATCAAGAAGCTAAATTGGCTACTAGCTTAAAATCTATATGTAAAGCAGACATTTCATTACCAGTGTGCACAGTTTCTGCCAATTATATATTATAGATTTTGAGTTTGTCAACCCTGTTCACCTTACTTGAGTGACTTTTCCATTCTAACCTATTTTAAAATAATAATAATAATAATACCCTTCAAAATTCAGAACAATCACTCCAGTTAATTATTATTTGAATTCACTTTTCTCCAACTTTTTTTTTATGTGCTCTTTCTCTACATTTCATAACACCCAACCTACTTTGGACATCATAATCTGGGGAAATTTGCCTCAGGAATTTTAAAAGATTTTATTAATTCATGATGCTATAAACATATAGGGAATATAAGCCAGGAAATATTTTAAGTCTAGTTTCTAGAAGCATATTTTAGTTAAACCCTCCTCACCTTGCAATTTCTTTTGCCAGTGTGGTAAATAGAAGGATACTCTGACCAGATCCCCCTTTAAAGAAGAATTGATGCCCAACTATGGGGAATATGATCAGAACTTAAACTCCATTTTCAGCACTTTCATGGTCTAACTCAACTTTAGAAACTAGTGGACTCACCTGAGGTTATTTCCTGAGAAATTTGAGGCTATAAATGCCTGAACTTCTCAGCTCAACATAGAAACCTATTTGCTCCAAAGGACCTTAATAATTTGGTCAAATTTTTGTAAAGCCTAGATGATAGAGTAACCATTTTTGTCTCTTTCACACATGAATCTTAGAGGATTTTATTAAAATTCTCATCTTTACATCTTGATGGTAGAGCCTAGTAACAAGTATAAGACCAAGCCCAGGATGAAGAGTAAGTGGCTTAACATTATTTGTGGTTAAATATCCAAAGAAAGCAGCTTTGCTTTTTTTTTTTTTTTTTTTTTTTTGTAAGGTCGGGGTTCTGATTGGGAAAAAATAAACAAATAAATGTAAACAAAACAAAACACTGGTTCCCATAGCCCCAAGACTATGTAGTACTATAGCAACTATAGATACATAGCTCAATGGAACAGATTAAGAGTCCAGAAGTAAACCTGTATCTTTATGGTCAATGATTTTGACAAGGGTGCCAAGAAAATTCAGTGGGGAAAAAATATCTTTCAACAAATGGTTCTGGAACAAATGGATATATATGCAAAGGAATGAAATTAGACTCCTACCTCACATTATACACAAAAATTAACTAGGGTCACCTGGGTGGCTCAGTCAGTTAAGCCTTTGCCTTCAACTCAAGTCATGATCCCAGGGTCCTGGGATTGAAGCCCTGCATTGGGCTCCCTGCTTAGCAGGGAATCTACTTTTCCCTCTTCCTCTTCCTGCTGCTCTCCCTGCTTGTTCTCTCTCACTTATGCTCTTTCTAATAAACAAATAAAACCTTAAAAAAAAATTAACTCAAAATATACCAGAGATCTAAAAGCAAGAGCTAAAATTATAAAATTTTGACATTTACATAAGTAATTCTTCATGATTTTGGATCTAGCTATTTTTTTTTAAGATCTGACAAAGCATAGGAAACGAAATAAATTGTACTTCGTCAAAATTAAAATCAAAACATTTGCATTCTAACAGGATACTATCAATAAAATGAAAAGATATCTAAAGAATGGGAAATATATTTGCAATCATATAGTTTATACGGGTATAGAATCCAGAACATATAAAGAAGTCTTATAACTCAACCATAAAGAGAAAAATAAAACAAGTTTTTAAAAAGTGGAAGAATTTTGAATAGATATTTCTTCAAAGAAGATATACAAATAGCCAATAAGCACATGAAAAGATGCTCAATATTATTAGATAACTGTATATCAAAATAATAATGAGATACTACTTCAAAATGTGGTAAAATGGATATACATTTGATATTATTTGGCTGCAAAAAAAATGGTGCATGGTACATGCTTTATATATAGCACGGATGAACCTTGAAAACATCATGCTAAGTGAAATAAGACAGACATAAAAGGCCATATGTTGTATGATTCTATTTACTTGAAATGCCCAGAATATGCAAATCTATAAATTTACAGAAACTTTTTTAGTGATTGCCTAGGGTTAGGGGGTGGGGGTATTGAGGAATGATAGTTATAGCATGTGGGCTTTCTTTTTGTAATAATAAAGCATTCTAGTTAGATAGTAGTGATGGTGGCATAGTCTTGTGTACTATAAATCACTAAATCATATGTTTTATAAGTGTTAATTTATGGTATGTGAGTTATATCTTAACTTAAAAATAATTCAACAATAAGAAGATAACCAACCTGATAATTAATGGGGACAATTTCTATACACACTTAACCACAGAAGACTTTTGGGTAGTAAATTAGGAAATTGTGAATATTATTAGTAACTAAAGAAAGCAAATTAAAGCCATAATGAGTTAGCAATACCCACATATATTAAAACTATAAAAACAATTTTAAAAATGAAAGATGAAAATAATCCAAATGCTGGTGAAGATGAGAGAGAATTTTAACTCTCTTATATTCCTGGAGAGAATGGTGCAGCATCTCTGGAAAAGGGTTCATTAGTTTCTCAAGTTACACCTATATTTATCAAATCACCAGTAGTGTCACTTCTAGGTATTTACCCAAGAGAAATGAAATGCAATTAAAAATATTCAGAACTACTTAGTAAATTAAGAGGCAAATAAAAATAGCATCTATAAAAAGATTCAGCAAATAAAAGGAGAGAATTTTCAAAAATAAACAAAAAATGAATTAAAGGATGACAAGAACTCCAAAATGTTGACCAATCACTTATAAATTTATGTAGTCAGCAAATTCTTTATAGAGAAGTGCACTGTTCCAGGTGCTTGACAGATTCCTAAGCAATAAAAAAAAAAAAATTAAAATTCAGCTTCTGGCTTTTGTAGATTATGCTCTAACAATTTAATATTGTAGGTAATTTATTCAATGATCTAGAAAATTAATTCATGGAGTTCTCAAAAAAATGGAGGAGATAAATGGTTATGTGAGGCAATAATAGATATGGAAAACAGAATGAAAATAAACTAACAAATGGCATTTTTTCATGCACAGACTAGTAGAATTGGAACAAAAAGCAGTATTAAAGGTGATAAAAGTCTAACATTTTCCTGAGTTACAGAAAGATTTGTATATTCAAAAACATAGGAGGGGCGCCTGGGTGGCTCAGTGGGTTAAAGCCTCTGCCTTCAGCTCAGGTCGTGATCTCAGGGTCCTGGGATCAAGCCCCACATTGGACTCTCTGCTCAGCAGGGAGCATGCTTCCCCCTCTCTCTCCGCCTGCCTCTCTGCCTACTTGTGATCTCTCTCTCTGTCAAATAAATAAATAAAATCTTAAAAAAAAAAAAAAAGGAGTATCCATAATTCAAGAACATCTTAGAGCTTTACAATCCTTTCATTTTCTCACTAAAGTTAGTAAATAAATGAAAATATGTAAAAGGACATCAATGACAATTACAGGAAGACTCTATTTGAAAATGAAAAATTTCAGCATATTTTTAAAACACTGGAGAAGGAGAGGTAATCAGTAAAATAGAGGTGAGAAAATACATGTACTTAGACATAGTGTAGAGGTATCTGAGAAGCTGAGTTGTAAACACCCATGAACAAAGCAAACATCCCTTACTCGCAATCTCCGATTTTTTCTTTTCTTTTCTTTTTTTTTAAATATTTTATTTATTTATTTGACAGAGAGAGAGATCACAAGTAGTCAGAGAGGCAGGCAGAGAGAGAGGGGGAAGCAGGCTCCCCACTGAGCAGAGAGCCCAATGCAGGGCTAGATCCCAGGACCTTGAGATCATGAGCCAAAGGCAGAGGCTTTAACCCACTGAGCCACCCAGGTGCCCCGGAATCTCCAATTTTCTAATAGACAGAATTTTATCCCCATTAATGGCATTAATGGCTTTTAGATTTTTACCCAAATTATTTTTTAAAATTAATATTTTTGTTTTGGTCCACTGCATCCCTTGTTATTCAGCCATCTCCTATTGATTTTGGTTACTTTCCAGACCTCCAAATACAGGTGCATTTGTCTATGAAGTTATGTATATGGGATAAAAACCAAACTGTGTTTCTCTGGATCTTTGGAAATAAAGACATTGTGTCAGAAAAAATTAAAGCATAATAAATTATTTTGTATGTGAATTCAGAAGAGGAGCATATATATCCACATCTATAGAGTGACAACACAACAGATGATGTGTCCAAAGTATTTTTTTCTATTTTAATTCCATAAAAATTACCTGACTTCAGATGTCATACTGGTATCAGAAGGTTTTAAGACACAAAACTATATTGAATGACTGAATGATTGCATTTACAACACAAAGTTTATTATAATTAGAATAACTAAAGAGACTAAGTCCACCTTTGCCCAAAAATTAATTTACTTTCTCTTTATTGAAACTTGTTTTAGGGGTGCCTGGGTGGCTCAGTGGGTTAAAGCCTCTGCCTTTGGTTCAGGTCATGATCTCAGGGTCCTGTGATCAAGTCCTGCATCAGCTCTCTGCTCAGCGGGGAGCCGGCTTCCTCCTCTCTCTCTCTGCCTACTTGTGATCTCTCTCTGTCAAATAAATAAATAAAAATCTTAAAAAAAAAAAAAAAAGAAGAAAGTTGTTTTATTTGTGATCATTTTTTAAAAAAAATTAGTTGCCACTGAAAAGTTGTGTAACCCATTTTTTGCTAATAAATAATGTTAAACGTAACAGATGGCCTACTTATGATACTTAATACACAGTGATATACCCAAATATTCTGGAGTAACCCTATTCATCTGGGATTTGATTCTGGACTTTAATTCCAAAATTAATGACCTCAAATATCTGCTGATAGAACATGTTATTATTATCATTCAGCACCTGTCATGGTTTGGAAGAAAATGAATAGCAAATTAGAATAAGATATTAATGAGGAGAAAAATATGTTGTTTGCCTACTGGGCTACATATTTTCATTTTTGAAATATTCTTCTTTCAAAGCTTAAGTAACTAATACACATTTTGATCTGAAATTAGCTAAAATATTGAAATATATATATGTATATATGTATATATATTCATACAGCTGTAAAGTGCTAATAGAAATATGCTAAGGAGGTGCCAATGGAGTGCTAACAAGTAACTCAGGCAAAGTGAGTATTCAGGTATTCGAGGAAAAAGTGATAATGAGGATCTTGTTAATGAGGCTTCATTAACTAGGTGTTAGAATTCATAAAATCTTTTTCCCTTTTATTTTAATAAGTTAGGGAAATATGTATTTTTTGAATGGAAAGGAATACAATACTTGTGATGGGCACAATAATGCCTCCCCCAAGGTGTCCACATCCTAATCACAGGAATTTGTGAATATTTTTCCTTGAATAGCAAAAAGGACTTTGTAGATGTGATTAAGTTAAGGAGCTCCAGATAGGAAGATTATTCTGGATTACCTGGGTTGGTCCAATTTATCACCAGGGTCCTTAAAACTGTTATAAAAAGAGATGTGAAAACTAAAGCAAAATCAGAGAGAAATTTGAAAATGCTCTTTCTTGCTTTAAAGATAGAAGAGGGACACAGTCCAAGAAATGCAGGCAGCCTCTAGAAGGCAGCCTCTGTACAAGGCAAGGGCGTGGACTTTCTCCTAGAGTCTCTAGAAGGAATGTAGTCACGCCATCACTTTTTCACTGATTTTAGTCCAGTGAAATCCATTTTGTACTTCTTAAAGAATACAATAATAAAATTTCTTTGCTTAAAGTTAACCAAGTTTGTGGCAATTTGTTACAACAGCAATAGGAGTCAATAAAATACTATGCTATTTTGTGAAAATGTGCCAATTTCCAATTCATCTCTAATCTGGAAACATGAGTGACACTTGCCCCTTTGTTTACATACAATAAGTGAGAGTAAAGAGTCATACCATGAGCCAAGTTGTTATTTTTTTTTTTCTCCTTTAAGAAACATCCAAGATTGTCTTCGATAGATAGAATAGCCAGATCTCCACCACTTTTTTGTTTTTGAAAGAGAGCGAGAGAGCATGCATGCACATGCACACATGTTGGGTGGGGGTGAGGGGTTAGGGCAGAGGGAGAGGGAGAGAGAGAAAGAGTCCTAAAAGCAGGCTCCCTAGCCAGCTCAATGCAGGGCTCAATCTCACAACCCTGAGATCATGACCTGACCTGAAATCAAGAGTCAAACCTTTAACTGACTGAGCAAGGGGGTGCCCCAAAGACTACTTCTGATAGCTACTATCATCACATGTACAAAATGATTAAATCAGAACTTATAGTTTTCATACATCATATTAATAGACAGACTAGAATATGATTTTGTATCTCTTTAGATAGCTTTTTTTTTTATCTATTTTTGTTTAAGGTAACTTCTCTTCCTGTAGTACAATGAACTAAAACAAGATGTTAAGTATTTCTGTAGGTATAAGAAAGGAAGAATGTGCAGAGTTGTAAAAGATAGTCACTGACCTTCTGTTTCGAAGACACCGTTTCATTAATCTCTATCAGATATAAATAGGATTCATTCATTATACTAAGTTTCCACCAGAACCCAAAGTATAAAACGTCAAGCAGGTTTTAACCTCAGAAACATGAGTAAGGGCATTCAGTCCTGAGTCCATGCTATCCGAATTCTTTATAATCTCTACCTCCTCCTAAGAAAGACCCATGTAAAGTTCTCATGGACCAGTAAGACTAACAAGACACAAACTTCTGGAAGTTTTTATTTTATTTTCTCTATAAATAGTAAATAATAATTTTAATTTTGACGATCCAGATATGCATCTAGGTCTATTAATTTCCCCAACTTTGGGGACTTTTTATTCCAGTTATGATACTATATCCCTATACACCTGAGCCAATGGCTCATATTAACGATTTATATTATTCCCAGGTTGGAGCCCCTCATAAATCTGAATATTCTCCAAGCTCAGAAACTTGAATCTTGTTTTGAAATTTAGCTTGGTGACAAGGTCTCTGCTATTTGCTGCGAGGTAGCAGCTGTTCTCCCAGCCTTTGTCACAATTCTGCCATGGTCCAACTCATCCCCATTACTCTATTGGATTTTCTATATGCCAAATATTTTCACAAGTAAACCACTTTTAATCTGGATTTATAAGCTCCAGATACTCTATTCTACTATCTGGTTAGACATTCTTGTAGTTTAAAAAAAAATTCTATCAAATTAAATGATCAGCTGGCATGTATGCAGTGTGACAGCAAGCCCAGATTAGCTTATCCCAATGTATATTTCTCACCCTATCTCGTTGCCCTAAATCCTAACTGTCTAGGTCAACTCTTCTGTTCTTTGACACAATTAGGAATAGAAACACATTTCTTAACATTCTACTCTTTTTTTTTTTTAAAGATTTTATTTATTTATTTGAGAGAGAGAGAGATCACAAGTAGGCAGAGAGGCAGGCAGAGAGAGAGGGGGAAGCAGGGTTCCCGCTGAGCAGAGATCCCAATGTGGGGCTCGATCCCAGGACCCTGAGATCATGACCTGAGCCGAAGGCAGAGACTCTAACCCACTGAGCCACCCAGGCGCCCGACATTCTACTTCTGTTAGTATATTTTATTATGCAGAACCTGATGTTATTTTCCCCTGGGAAAATTAATTCCTAATTTTTATTTGAAAGGAGAAAATAATAGGATAAATCTAGGTAAAGGTGAAGTGATATTCAATACTAAGAAAAATTGCACACAATTGATATCAAGGAATATTAAAAATTAAACTTGTCAAAAAAATTAAACTTGTCCACAAATGATTTAAAAAAATCAATGCCTGTTATGTAATTCACAAATAAATACGTAATATAAGATACTGTTAGATTTAAGAGATACTCCAAAAATTTAATTTGTGTGCAGGTATGTGTATGTGTGTGTGCATGGATGGATACACACACACACACACACACACACACACACATATATATAAATTCACATATATATTCACATTTATATTCATTTATATAAATGTGTGTATCAGCTTTGGGGAAATGCCACCTAAAATTTCATATTATAGGAATATAGCCAATAAATATGTGATTAAAAAACCAAAATTCTAAACAAAGGCTAGTTAGGTACTGAGAGTTACAATAATGGATCATTCAGTGTTCTGATATTTTATCAATTTTCCGTAAAATGCTAAGTTATTCCCAGAAATAACATCTCCTCCTGGACATGCTAATTATATTATAAATTGTATTAAGAATAGTACAAGTCATGTTACATTGACTTGTTTAATGTGGGTTGCTAAAGCTAATAGTTAAATGCATATTTTACTGGTAGGAAAAAAATAATGTGGTTTTAAATAAAACCTGACAAGTCAGAGTTACTGATTTGATTTTCCAACTCCGCAAAACTTTTTCTTCCAGCATTTCCCATATGTGATCAACATCTATTCTAATGTTTAATCTTTGAAAATTACTACTATTTTAATTTTAGAAAGTAAAGCAGCATTATTAGAAAATATCTTATCTATAGTGTTTTATTGGATTTAAACTTTCTTTTAAACTGTTCTTCCATTCAACCTTTCCAGGATAGTTCTCTCTGTTTCATCATCATCTTCCATTCACTCATCAGTCTACTTTGAAATGGTTTTCCCTCTACCACTTTCTCAAAAAGTCTCATATAAATATTTTAGTTCACTGCCATGTCTCTAAAGCCAATAGACAATTTTCCTCTCCATCTATTTATTTATTGTGGTTAGAACACTGGATGTGATAACTACCCCCTCAATAAACTTTTAAGTGTACAATACAGCATTGTTGACTATAAGCACAGTATTGTGGGACAGAACTCTAGAATGTATTCATCTTGCATAACTGAAACTTTATAACCACTGGATAACAACTCCCTATTAACCCCCTCCTCCCTAGTCCCAGCAACCATGATTCTACTATTTGATCCCATGAGTTTGTCCAATTTAGGTACATTGTATAAGACATACTTCTCATTTAATATATCTATCTGTGAAACAAACACTATTGACCCCATTCCTTCTTGATATTTTATATTCCTTTGGCTTCTGTACCATAAAACTCTACTGGGGCTGCCCTTGCCCCCTTGGCCTCTCTTCTTTTCAGACTCCTTCTCATAGAGTTCCCCCAAGTCTTGGTACTAGGATCGTTTCTCCTCTCTCTACATATTCCTGAAGCCCAAAGTTTCAATATAACCTTTATAAAGATGACTCACAAATTTACCTAAAGGTTCTCGACTGAACTCTGAACTCTTTTACTCATTGTTTAATTTCATATTCCCTTTTAGATATTTTAAGGGGAAATAAAACATCAAATGTACAAAACCAAATTGTTGACTTTCTTCATTTCCTCTCCCATATTACCTTTGCCCCTCTGCACTGCAAAAGATAACCTTGATTGGAAGATGACTCTTCCAATGTTATTTATCTCAGTGAATTTACTTAATCGTGTGAGCCAGAAACCTCAGAATCTTATTTGACCTTTCTTTCTACATAAGACATTCACCAAATTCATCACTAAGTTCTGATTTTTTTTTTTTTAAATCTCTTTTCGCTACTGCCTCCTTCACTAGATGTCATCTCACATTGCTACCCCAGGCACACTGGCTTTCTTTAAGTCTCTCAAGCCAGAGTTTCCTTGCTGTTCGTCTATCTGAATGTAGTGCTGTTTCCCTTTCTCTCAGATAATGATTTATTAAGTAATAAACTTGTTTTTACATTTCAAATGTCGGTTCAAATGTATCTTTCTAAAGGAAACATAATAGACTTCTGTAATATGAGAAATCTCCTATGAAATGTTCTAATGGAAATATGTATCACTGAATCAAAGTACATATTCTGGTTTTACCTTTATGTTATGTCATGAATATTTAATAAATGCCTTTCTTTTCCAATTGGCTTTAATTATCCTGAATGCAGGGTTCCAGTCTGATTTTTCACCATCCAATCCATCCCCAAAACCTCAACTAAGTAGATGAGCAATAAACATTTAATAAATAAACCATCATGTTGTATGCCTTAAATATATACAATCTCATTTGTAAATAAAGCTAAAAAATAAACATAAAATGAGATCCATGGCCAGAGACTTCATTTCCTTATACCTCACATTTCCCATTCATAAAAATGATAATAAATAAAATGAATTAGTCATATGTTTGATATAAGGATTCCATGTAATTTGGCATTCAAATGGAAAAATTTAGACAGAGCATGAGCTTTTTTCTGCTAATTGTGAATCAGTTATTAAAGGAGGGAAAGGGTAGAGAGAACAGTGACCAAAGAATCAAAATTTGACAATATATCAATTTTCAAGGATTCTGAGACAAA
The DNA here is from genome assembly GCA_028534135.1 of Potos flavus. Lineage (NCBI taxonomy): Eukaryota > Metazoa > Chordata > Mammalia > Carnivora > Procyonidae > Potos > Potos flavus. Next base: position 42,833,802 of record CM052883.1, read on the forward strand.
ATCATAATCATAATCATAATATAATTTATTACTGGTAATAATTTCTTGCAACCCACTGTTACTGAATTCTGGATTCCTCCCACCAACCCAAGAAAACAGAGTAAAGGAATATGTAGATTGAAAAGGTAAAGTTGTAAGAATATGAAAGTATGCTATTTTTCATGCTTACTACTGGTACTTAAAATTCCATGTATAGTGAATTGACTACTGTTATATTTTATAATTCCATGTAAAATGCTTCCTCTATTATTTTCATTTTATTCAATATAAGAGAGCAAAGGAATTTATCATCAATTAATTGGAGTTCTAATTGAAATTATAAAGAAGTAAGGTTATGGGTTTTATATCTTATGAAAACAGCCAGAACAAATTATTTTAATTGCACAGTTGCATAAAATCAGCCTGTCATTTGCCTATTTCTCAGTATTACTCAGAGATGCACCACTTATGAATATTTAAAAGAAAATACTGCTTTAATTGGTACTATTGTACATAAAAATAAATAAAAGAATTTTGCTTACAAATATTCTTCTAAATCATTTTAGAGAATCATCTTTTTAAAGGCAAATCTGTGAAAGTCTTAAATGTACATAAAGTTTAAGATCAATATACTACATTAATTAGAAACTGAAATTTAAAGCATATCCTTCAAAGTAATTTTCTTGTGATGACTGATTACATAATATGGCTTATGGAGTTGTATCCTGTAATTGATTATCAAATTCATATTGTAAACCATCATTTTCACTTATACTAAAGAATGTACTGTGCATGCTACAATTTTCAACTCCAGGGAAGCAATAGAGAAGACTAACTATATCTATATTTAGCATATCAATATGTGTAACATATGTTGAGGCTTTTGTTTTGCAGTAAAGTAATACTGAATTTATGTAAACTAATTTTGGTTATGTCCAGAAGTACGTTTCATTTGTATTGACCTTCCATTTTATGAAAAGTGTATTTTATATTGTTCTATTTTCTTAGAAGAAAGAAAAAAGAAAGAAATATTTGTTGTATTTCAGGACACACAATTGAACACATATAATAGGAGTGAAATTGAAACTTGGAATTTGTTGTTTGGTATGCTGAATCTCAGGTAAATTAGAAGTTTAACCATGAAACAACTTTTGCTCTAGAAATGTAATAGAATTTTTTGCTGATCTGGAATCAAAAAAGAAAATGATGTGAAACAAATCTTTCAATTTCTCTTATTCTTAAAGAAGTTTCTCAACCATCTAGAAAATGCTATAAAGTGCCCTTATTTAATTTATAATTCACATCAATTAAGTTTAATATTTTAAATTGGCTAATATGAATAAGGTAATCTATTAAACAATTGAATAAATGAAAAATATATATCCCTGCTTTTATAGGTTGCTTTACATCAGCAATTTTCTAAGGGCAGTTTGTTAACCTCTGTGGGAACCATACACTATTTCAGATGATCCATGAGGTCAAAAGTACTTTCACACCAATACTCAGATGTTAATTGCCTTTTTTTCTGTGCTGATATTTCCAGTCATGCTGCAAAATAGTGACGGGTCTAACTCTTGATGACTGAATAAATATAAATGAAGTGGCACTAAACTACACTGATATATCCCCAGCATCTAGATATCTAAAACACATTTGCACATCATAGGCACACACTAAATATTAAAGAATAAATGAACTATTATCCAAATTGTCCATGAAGACTTTCTTTTGCGGTTATCATAGTTAATAGAACCCATTCATATCAGGAGAGGAACTGTCTCAATTAATTTATTCAATTATTTATCTATGTTTTTATGTAGTACTTGTTATTTTAAATAAAATATTTTACATAAAACAATTTAAATTATTTTTTAAAATAAAATTATTAAAAAATAATTTTTAAATAACCTATATTTTTCTAATACTCATAAAGGTAGTTATCATCTAAGATAAATGTGAATTTCCTGATGATAGTTATCAGAATGTATGAGCTGCTAGGACTTGAAAATGCTTGAATAAAGAAAAGTTATGATTATTTGTTGACTTATTTCTCCAAATGCTTTAATTCTCTACGAATTATTTGCAATTTTTACATTAGGAATTCAGAAATTCCATCTGATGTCATCATATTTTTACTCCAATACACCTTCGATGGACACTTCAGTGTTTAATTTTCCACATGGAATGCAACCTTTTCTTTCCTTTTTTGGAATTGCTCTTTATTCTAAGTAATGATAAATTTGTAATATCACATCAAGATATAAGTGGCTTAATGATCCCTTTGACTATATTCTTTTTTTTTTTTTTAAAGATTTTACTTATTTATTTGACAGAGAGAGAGAGCCTTTGACTATATTCTACTTCATCCTTTGCTGAAGCCATGTGTGTAGGCAGAGGTAGAATTTCCCTGAAAATTGACACAGTGCAGCTGACAGGATGTTATTTTCTAATATCTGATAGTAACAGATACAAAAGATAGCGGATTAAGAAGGTAAAACATCAAACTCTTGATGTATTATTTTCCCAAAGAAAGCCCTAATATGCGTGAAACTACAAAAGAAACAGAGATATCACAGGATATCTGCTTCCTTGGTTCTTGTTAAAATAGCAGATGTATCACTATAATCTATACCTGAAACTAATATAATACTATGTTAATAATATTGGAATTAAAATGTAAAAAAAGCAAATAAACGAAAAATAAGGACTAATATTGAACCATATATATGTGTATATATCATATATATGGTTCAACATTAGTTGACACTATGTCAACTGTGTCACTAAGACACATAGTGAATATGATGTTTTCTTGAGGACCAACGTTCTAAAGGATAATATACAGTAGAGAACACCCACCATCTATTATTATACTTCACATAAATGAGTAATAAACTTTGATTTTAAAAAGAATGCATCAGTTATTGCAGTTTTTATTAATAGCAACTCACATTACTTTTAAAAATTGTCCCTCTGAGTTCTAAATAATTTCTGTTCTTTACCCAGTGTAGACATAGCACAGTCTTGGGTCAGAATAGTGCAGACTTATATTGAGAAAGTCCAAAATGCAATAAGTCACAAGTAATATATTGTCAGAAGATGGAAATTAGATATATCCATAGGATATTATGGAAAGACAAAAGAGAGAGGCCTGATTTCTTAACTGGGGATGAAGAGAAAGCACTTATAGAAAGAGGTTGTTTACTGACATTTATTTTGAAGTAGTTGGAATGAGGAAGGTAGGAAGGAGATGTCTCAGACAATGGCATAAAAAAAAGTACAGTGCAACTGTATATCTGCCTATCCAACTACCATCTATCTATCATCTATCTAACCATTATACCTTACAGAGCATGGTGCAAGTATTAATGGGTTGATCTATTGTTTATCTTTCAAATATTGGTTATCCTACTGCATCCTGAAGAGAAGCAGGAGTGGTATTAGTGAGTCTATCTGCTGGTTTGGGGATGAATATGCTTCTTGTTTTCTTACTCTTAGTCTTAAATTCTTACTGTTTTTAATTCACCTTCTGGCCCATACCCATATTGAAGTAAACATCCCCTGGTAACAAATATATATATTAAATTTTAATTACTCCCAATCCTCCCTATTCTCTGGCCTTCAGGCGGAAATGAGCACATATTTTAGAGTCCGAGAGATGGAGCTCAAGTTCTTTCTCTGTCACTTATTAGCTGTGTGATTTTAAGGTAAATTTCAACCTCACTGGTCTCAACTGTTTCATAAGAAAGTGGGCTCTATATCTTCTGATCTCTATTATGAACCCTTGGCAGTGTGAATTATGTTCTCCTTTCAAATCCTTGTTTGAATCTTACTGTTACTCCTCTCTCCCAAGCAAGCCTCTATTCTGGCTCTCTGAATCCATATTTCTCCAGGTCAACTACAGATTCTCTCTTCTTTCTCCTTCCTAACCTTGTTCCATCTCAAAGTTGTTTACGGGCTAGTCTAATACTCCCCATATGAACCCTCCAATACAAAAAGTATAAAAGGGACTAAACCATTGTCAAAACCATAAAGTGTCTGGATGAGTTTTATTTTTTATTTATTTATTTGACAGAGAGAGAGCGAGATCACAAGTAGGCAGAGAGGCAGGCAGAGAGAGTGGGGGAAGCAGGCTCCCTGCTGAGCAGAGAGCCCGGATGATGCGGGACTCAATTCCAGGACCCTGAGATCATGACCTGAGCCAAAGGCAGAGGCTTTAACCCTCAGAGCCGCCCAGGCGCCCCTGGATGAGTTTTAAATGCCAACTTTGATGTGAGAAAAGATGACTTTTCTATTCCTCCAGTGATACTATTTGTTTGTAAGTTGTGTACATGAGGTAGGAGGGGATATTGAAATACAAATATCTATGAAATATTACAAACTCCATTATCATTGTATAAATGCATTTATGCTCAACATTCTAATTTTAAAATACATAGACTCTTCATATTTGAAAAGCACTTTAAAACACTTAAGCGTTTTTAAATGATTTGTTTCTCTCACAACTAAACATTTTAAATTAAAAATATGTCATATAACCCTTTAATAATACAGAGCATTCAAATTCTGTTTATAGAATTTCCTATTTGAGCCAAGCCCTTGTGTGGAAAAGCAGATACAGTTATGGTTAATTCCTTATCATTCATCTTCTTTTATGCAATTTCACATTCTAATATCAACCCTCTATTTCCCTTGATGGTTCTCCTGCAATGCATATTAAATCAATGAATGATTACATGCATGGGTGGTATAAATGATGTACTCTACCTAATTCAAAATCTAATAACCAAAAGTAGTTTCCATATGAATTTTTTTCAAAGATAGATTTAGACATAACATGGCATTGTGTTTAGTATTCATTGGGGAACAAACGGGGTTTGTAGCATTGTAAAGACAACTATTTTTGCTAAATCCTGGTAATGCTTTTGTTTTTATATTCTTGAATCAAAGTATTGAACCAGTGCAATTATTATTTGGGGTAGGAACTTAATTGATAAAATAAACTGGAGAATTGAGACAATTAATTGGGTAATTCAGTCGTAAAGCTTTGATATAAAATGTGCTGCCTGCATTTCTATTTTTATCAATTTGCAATATAATTGTTCAACTCTATTTTCCCCTACACATATCAACTATATCAAAATGTGGTTATATATTTTACATACAAATTTTTACATGTTGGCAATATTTACTAAATATATTCACCCTACTCCCATGAATGTAATGATTATTATTGTAATAGTACCAATAACAATATCATATAGTGCTTACTGTGCCATATGGTGCTTACTCTAATAATTTTACATTGATTTATTAATCCACCTAAAAGCCCTATGAAGTAGAAATATTATTTACAGTATAGTATGGAGGTACAAAAAAGGATTAAGCTGTCTGCTCAAGTCCATAGAGCCAAAAAGGGAGAAAGCAATTGTTCAAAAGACAGATCTTAATAAGACAGAAAACAAAAGTTACAAAAAGAGAGATACATATATATTTTCAGCCCTATAATTTTATATAAATTTATATAAAAATTTAAGTATATATAAATATATTAATATTTATAAATATTATACATATAAATTTATATGAATATATATTCATAAACATATATTTAAAATTTATATATAAATTTATATAAATATAAATTTATATTTAAGATTTAAAAATGCAATATCATCTGTTTGTGAAACTAAATATATTGAAACATATGCAGTATACAGAACAGTTGAAAGGAAAAAAAAAAAAAAAGTATTTCAGGAAGAGGAGTGTCTTGAAGGTACAAGGTGAAAAGCAGGGATGTTCCCTAAAACGAAGTCCCTTTGGATAGGATGGGATGAAGGGAGATTTCTGTCGGATCAGATAAGAATGAGACTCAGGTTTCAGGCACCATATTAGGACACAACCAAATCCAAGTGAGGAATGGCTGCAGACTGCTTCTATGAAGACAGACCCATGGATCCTCCTGTCCCACTGATAGTATGGGACAACACTAAGGTACAAATGTGAAAGTGCCACATGGACAAGGGCAATGGATAACCCCCTTCGCGTGTCAGATGACTGTCAAACACCTCGTCTGACTTTCTAAATTAACTGCCAACACTGATAAAAATGATTCTATGCAAATAATGTATCTGACACTAAAAATTTATATATTTATATAAAATGAGAGGAAGAATATTTTTCTAAAGAAGCCAACCACCTTCTTTATCAGAAGTACCTGTTTATTGTTATTGTTATAAATTCAAATTGCCAAGGCTAATCCAATATTTACTGTTGAATTTTCACCTCTGGGAAGCAGAGCCCTGGATTCTATCATTGAACACAGAGGCTTATCATTGTTTAATGCACAGATTCATGTTAGGATCGTAGTTTGTTTTTTTTTAATATAAGAAGATTAGCATTTAATTATGGCAGACTTAATTACAAAATTATATGAGTGTGAATTCTTAGAAATGGGATAAAAAACATTCATAACCTGGGTGAAGTGACTATTGAGTTTTCTATGACAGCCTATTATAGTTTTTAAAATATAACCATATTCTAAAATTAAATATTAGCATAAAGAGTTCACAATTAAATAATTAATGTTATTGGTAAATTAAAATAATTAGATCTAATTTCATTCCTCTCAAGAACCAAACTTGCTTTTTTGTTTTTTTATTTTATGGTGAATATTCACAACTCTTAGATTCACAGGAAATGTATAATAGATGTGCATTATTTTATTATTATACTCTGTATATGCTGCAGGTACACCAAAATAAAATTGAGTCATGCCCTTAAATAGTTGAAAGTCTATCAGAATATGCAAATGCAGGTAAAATCCAGTATTAAATGACAAGTGACATATGAAAGGTCCAAACAAAGCTATGGGAATTTGGCATAATGGCAGATAATAATGCTTATAATTCATATAGTCCTTATTATGTGCAGCAACTGTGCTAAATGTATATACTCATATATTTATGAGTGTGTATGTATATAATCTTTTAAATTCTTTAAATATGAAGTATACTTGTTTTATGTACCAAAAATTCAAGTTCAGAAACATTAATTTAGTTAACCAAATTCATCTATTATGTAGAGAGGATGAGAATTGAAGCCAAATATTGTTTTCTCCAAAGTGGCTGTTCCTAATCTGAAAGCAAATAAATTAGACCATTCTCATTCTTAGAAATATCTTACACATTTTTTTAGACCTTGATCAATTGAATGACTCTATGCTAAACATTAAAGGAAAATGGTCTTCCAAGAGAATTAGTCCAGGATAAAATTCTTCAGATTTTGGACTTTCTCTGGCAGATTCCACCATATTTTATGTCAGAGATAATGTCAGCCTTAACATGGGAGATAGTAACGTGCATGATATAATTTGTGGATCCTTAAATGCCACTCTCTTTTGCCCTTTTCACATATATCCCATATTAATCCTACCAAAATGCCTGGCATCATGTTCTATTTTGCTGGTTTCAGGAACACGTCATTCAATTTAAATTTGATTTGAGAAATGCTAAAAGATAGGGCACAAATGCCTAATGGAAATCATGTGGGCAGAGGTAGGCATGGAAATTTTTCTTGCTCCACAGCAACCTGGAAAGTATAGAGCACACAAGATAGTGGTTGCTTACAAGCCAGGAAGAGAAAACAACCATGATGGCACTCTTATCTCAGACTTCAAACCTCCAGAACTGAGAAAATGTCTGTTTTTTGAGCCACCCCGTATTTTGTTATAACAGCCCTGGCCAATAAAACATATGAAGTTTTTTTGTTTTTTGTTTTTTCATCTTTACCAACTGCTTTGTCTAATTAGGGTATATAAAATTATTTAATCTCAATTCAGGATTCTTACCAATTGGTTGGATCAAATCAAACTATTTACCACTTCATTCTGTCTTGCAATATTTTCATATTTTTCTATCACATGAGCCCCAAATTCTTCTGGTTATTTAAGAAACATATGATTGCATTCTTCCTATCTCTTGCTTTGATGGACTCTAATAACATGCTTCTGAAGTCATTCTTAAAAATAGATAATAAATGTTGAGCATTCCAGTAGATTTAATCAAGAATGTATCTTTTAAATAGAATCAGAAATCCACATGAAAAGAAGATTAGATAGGCAAAAAAATGAAAATCATGTTAATGGCTCAAGGAAAACTATAAGAAAATAAAAAGTAAAATAGAAGAAATAAAACACTCTTTGGACACAGAAAGGATAAGAATTTTCACTTGGTAAGCTGAATTAACTTTGTGAAGAGCAAACTTGAAAATTTGTCCCCAGAGATTTTAGAAAAGAATGCAAAGATGAACATGATGCAGCATGGGAGATATGAGAAACACAGTGAATATTAAACTTGGGTTTTAAATGGCTTTAGCTCTAATTAGGACTTTAGCTTCTGGTTAGGATGTAGACAGTCACTAGAGATCATCACTTTCAGACAAGCAACAAAAGCTACAAATTTCAGATTTAAAATCGATGTGAGAATAGTGGATATAAAGAAATCTCAAATAAGCAAATTCAAGAAAGTAATGAACTTTTCATAAGATAGAAGAGACCCATTTTTGTTTTCTTTCCTGTTAGAATGATACCATCAAGAGGTATCTGACTAGCTAGAATAAGAGCAACTAGGATAACTTTAGTGTACTGTTGACAACTTCACATTGTCTAGCATGAAGGATTAAATCAACAGTAGTTCCACCTGCCAACTTTTATCCATGGTTCATCTCATGTATGTTTTTATATCTTGTTTCAGATACTTACATGAGTATACACAGTTATTAAAAGTCAATCAACTAAATATTTATCATCTAATAATTTAACATGTGTAAACTATACTATCATAAAAATTAAACAAAGATTTATGTTTAGAAGGCTTCAATGGGAGGAAATATTTTATAATACAGACAAAATGAAAAGAAATGTTAAAAAAAAAAAAGAAAAATCCAGGAGGTATACTATAGTAATAATGTAACAGTATATGCCAAAAGAAAATCCAGACTGTGTGGAGAACTGATGATTACATAAAAAGAAAAGTAAATAAAGGATGGATTTTTTATTACTCTGAGGAACAATGTACATCTTCGGATTCAAAGCATTTTCTTAGTTTTTGCTTGCTCACTGAATGAATATATACTTAAAAACACACATAAATAGAAGACATAAACCTAAATATAATCTGGCAGTTGACACAAATCCAAATATTAAATAAATAAACCTTATAATGTTTTATGTGGAAAGAACATATAAATGGTAAAAGAAACCAGAAAAGAGCTTTGTATTTGTAATTATACTTTTTGATCAGGAAGATGATGATGAGACATAATTAAACAAAATGACTATAATTCAAGGCATTTTACCCATCATACAGCATACCACATTCCTTTATGACAGTATAATAAATATATCTAAAGAGGTGCATAAAGACAGACAGTAAACCTACCATGTAGACTTTCTGAGTAAATTAGTCTGTGCTGCATATATTGTGGTGTAATGAAAAGTAATTCAGATTATAAATTTCAAGACAGGGAAAGTAAAGTGCTTAAAAAAATGTAAGTAACCACATGTAAATTTTACTTCAATAAATCAGACTTAATTTTTTAAATTATGATTGTACTTAGAACATATTGTTATATTTAAAGATAAAATTAAATATACAGTTATTCTAAATTTACTATAATACTGTGTTGTGGCAGTGACTGTGTTACTATTCATACAAAGAACAACTACAATTGCTAAAATAAAATTTAAAAATTTCATTGAAGTAAATATACAATATCATCTCAATAGAACAGGAATTTTGATGAAGAAGTAACAACATTCTAAAGATGTCATCTAATGAGAAGATTAAAGATCCTAGAACATGAAAGTAAAATATTTAGGTTGAGGGAAGAAGGGATATAAATAATTATATTAAATAGTACTATTGAGAAAACTGAAAAGAAAACTTGCATATGGGCATATTATTAGATGATATCATAGGTTTATGGATAATGTTGGAATGTAAGACAGTAGTATTGGAGTAATGTAAAAGGATAGCCTTATATTTCAAATATGTATGTAGGATTATGTATGAGTGAAGTGTCATAGTATTTGTAATTTAATTGAAAATAAGTAAAGTAGGACTTGAATGTATTTGGTTATATGAGGAGCAATTTGAAAAGTATAGTATATGTCATAAGTTTTTAAAGAAAAAAATGTATGTGTGTATAAAATTTCATAGAGAAGTAAGATAACTTCTTCATCGCCATTATCAAGTATATAGACAGCATATTTCCAAATACATTATATTGGATTGATTTGGAAAATAAAATAATCCTGGCAACAAGAAGATCCTCCCAATACAGAAAAGAGAACAAACACAATTTATTATTGGCATTAATCTATCAGATACATGTAAGGTGGTGTAAAAAATGACTATGAGTTAGAAAAAAAAAAATCTCTCGTAATTTATACTTTAAAGTAGGGTGTAAAACAATAACTTCTTATAACTTCTGAAAAGACAGAAGCTATATCATAAGTCTCCTAGCCATCTCACGAGACAAAATGCTGAGTTAATTTTAGAAGTACTTGTTTACACATCTAAAGGTGAGTTAGCATATGACTTTGGAAATATCTCTAAAGTAATAAAAAAGAGAAAGAGAGAGAGACGAGGGGGTGGTGGGTAGAGAGAGAGAGACTAGCCTTAATCTATAGAGAGGTTTATTTATTTTCCAATGGTTAGAATGAGGACTGTCTCCAAGGAAACAAGAAAAGGCAGGGAGAATGGTCTCTTTGCCCTTTATAAACAGAGACGATAATTTTCATTCACACTTAAAATCAATTCCTCTTCCATTACTCTTTCATGGTAACATTGCAATTTTCTAAAGGTTTCTACTGTCATGTTTATTTTCTCTGTGTATTATGTAGCCATAATAATATCTATCAAGTTCATAGCAAAATACAAAGCAATAAGAAACTAAGGAAAAAGAATATAACATCAAAGTAGTCTCAAAAATGGGCAGACTATCTTAATAAACATTTTTCCAAAGAAGTCATACAGATGACCATTAGGTACTTGAAAAGATACTCAACATCACTAATCGTCAGAGAAATGTAAACCAAAGTCACAATGAAATATCATTACATATCTATTAGAATGGCTATAATAAAAAAGATAAGAAATAGCAAGTGTTGGAAAGGATGTGGAGAAAAGGGAACCCTTGTGCACTATTGTAAATCGATGCAACTACTACGGGAAATCCTCAAAACATTAAAAATAAAACTACCATGTGTCCCAACAATTCCACTTCTGAGTATTTATCCAAAGAAAATGAAAACACTAATTTGAAAGGATATATATATATAACCCCATGTTCACTGCAGCATTATTTACAACAGCCAAGATATGAAAACAAGCTAAGTGTCCCCTGATGGATGGCTGGAAAAAGAAAGTGTGGCATATAAATATATGCAGTGGAATATTGCCATTTGTAACAACATGAATGGACCTAGAGGATATTATGCTAAGTGAAATAAGACAGAGAAAGACAAATACCATATTACCTCATTTATTACATGGAATCTGAAACAAAATAAAAACAAAAAACAAGCTCATAGATACAGAGAACAGAGTGGTAATTGACAGAAATGTGAGGGCGGAAGGCAAAATGACTGAGAGAGGATAAAAGGGAAAAAATTAATATAAATATAATGGGAAAGCCTGTTAAAATATCTACTTTTCAGTTTAGTGAATTTCAAGGTCTGGAAAACCTGTTTCAAGCAATTTATGGGAGTCTACTTCTTTCAGTGAATTATTTCTAGCCCTTATAACTTCAGGTGCAAGAGTTTATTAGGGAGGAGGGAATCCCTTTTAAATAGTGTAAATAATTACAAGGGATTCAATTAAGTTGAGTTTGGGATATGGTGTAATGCTCAACTTTATAGCCTTACCCAATATAAATTAAAAAATAATCATACCATGCTTACTTGAAGGAATTCTTCCTCCTCCTCCTCCTCCTTTTCCTTCTCCTTCTTATTTTTCCTTAAGGCTAATGGTAAGGAAATTTTAACCCAGCAGATTTCTGAATCTTAGTCAATGAGTTTTTAAGAGCTCTACTTATTTATTTTACTTGTTCTGAGGAATAAGGATGATATGGAATATGACTGATCCTAAGATTCTGCAAATATTTGTATAATTCCTGAGTAACAGTGGAAACAAAAGGAATTATTTTGCCTGATTCAATATACTCTTTTCTTCCCTAAGCAAGAAATTTAACTGTCAAAAGAGCCTTTATCATTCCTTAGGAATCTGCCTTTGAATAGGGGAAACTATGCAGTCATCTCAAATAGTAAATAGAAACTCTCAGCTTCTGTAGTGCTAAAGTCTGCCACCAGGTTTTGGATAAAGTTGATATCTTAGTTTGACCCTAGTATAACAAAATATCATAAACTGGTAGTTCATAACAACAGAAATTTATTTCTACAGTTCTAGAGACTGCAAGTCTAAGATCATGGTGACAGCATGGTCAGGCCCTGATGAGAGCCTTTTCTGGGCTGCAGACTGCCAACTTGTTCTTGTATCCTCACAAGGCTGAAAGCAGAGAGAGAAAGCAAGTGCTCTCCTGTCACAGGGGCAGTGACCCCATTCATGAAGCTTCCACTCTTCTGACCTTATCTAATCCTAATGACATCCCAAAGGATCTACTTTCTGGTACCATCACATCAGGGAGTAGGTTTTTAATATATGAATTTTGGGAGGACACATTCAGTCTGTAAGACTTGAGCAGGAAAAATTTCACAGTGAAGAATTTTGTTGACAAATAGCACATCACTTTAATATGTTTTGAATAATTTTATATATGTATTTTAATAAAACTCTGTAAGTACATCTGAAGTCCATCTTCAATTGAAAACTACTGCTTTAGAAGAAGATTCCAGATTCAAGTTAAAGGTTGAAATCAAGTTGATGTTTTAGAAGAAATAGCTGAAATATGATTAGTAACACTACATTCTTGTTGCCTAATATCATCAGGCAAAGCAACACTAGGAGTCTCTTAAACAGAAACATATCCTAGAAAGATATTAAAATATCTTCAGGAATTTTCCATACAGCATATGATGGCTTTATATTAATAACATTATACTTCCGCCAGTTTAACACCTATGGAAGGCTAAGTATCCTTGGAGAATTAATAACTATTCCACAACACTCATCAGTAGTAATGTATCATATAAACCTAGTTATCTATTTTACTAATGTGAGTGGACAAATTTTTATGATTCTTTTTCTAAGAAACCACACAGAGGAATTTAGATATAAAAGATGTCCTGACATTTTTACTTATCTTTCTTCTAAATTTACAGTTCAGTTAGAAAGGCAAAATCAAAAAGTTGTCTGAGAAGATGTGATACTTGATTAAGTAGGATCATAGGTTACTTAGAAATGATACTTGGTTATCTATTTAATTAAAGTGACAATAAAAAATTTCAAAAGTAAGTAGAGGAGATCACATATTTATAAAGAATTAGCCCTTTCAAAAATGAGAAGACTTTGCTCAAATGAGCAGATGAAATTAACATAAAGCATAAGACATTTTTCTAGTAAAACAGAATCTTTGATATCTAGACAGATTATACAGAGGGTAAAGAAAACATTTTACAACTTCTATTAAAAGTAGATCAATACTTCAAGAAAAATGTCAATTTAACAAGGAGAAAAACAAATTCTATCTTTGCATCAATATAATATTTGATATCAAAGGAATCAGAAGTTTTTATGGAAAATCTTATAAACTCATTAAATTTTATCTAGCATTGCCATTGGTAAAATTCTCTTTCCTTAAGTTTTCTGCAATGTTCTATACCAACTCAGATTTTCTTTTTCACATTCCTCTTTCTCATTCTGGGACAATATCCATTTCACCTTACTATAAAACTGGTCTCTTTTTTTTTTCTCTTAAAACACATCTTGCATACTTTTCACACAGTTATTTCTCTAGGTCAATATTAGTCCTAGCAGAGTCTCATTCATGTATATTGATTATAACTGAGACAGGAAAACTACAGGGATCCCACCAAGAACTGCTTTTGTGCTGCTTCCATTCTTACTAGGCCCTGCACCACCACCTTAATACATGCCTTAAGTACAGATAATGCATGTCCTCCTTGTAAAGGTCAAAGACTTAATGATTACTTTGGAGTCTTCCAGCACAATAGGTAACGTGTAAGGAGTGACCGGGTGAGGTAGTCCCATACATTCTCTAGACCAATGACTCACCAATACCACTGGTTCAAGGGTGTAAGTGACTGATGGAGGGCACCTAAACACCCATCTTTGTTTTAACCAGTTCCCGTATACCCAAAAAGACACATACACCAGACCACAATTCTCAACGAAAATCCCAGACCCCAACCAGACCTTCTTTTCTTTCTGAGTCTTCCAGATACTCTGTCTGTACCAGCACTCTATCTGTACTTTCACTAAACTCTGCTCTCACCTCCTCTTGGCTCACATTTGATTTTTATTCTTCATGAAGCCAAAAACCCTCTTGGCTGGTCCTGTGGGATCCAGCCAGCCTACATCATAATTTTTAACCAAAAATATCTCTATTAAAAAAAAAATTATTGTTTCAAAAAAAATCTAGAGGGTGGGTAATTTTGGACTAGCTGTCATTCACCAGCATTGTGCAGATTAGTAGAACTCATGGATACACATCTCAGACTTTCTATAGTCATATACATATATCCTTTATAATATAAATTCTCGGAGTGACAAAAATAAACTTTTATTTATAGACTCAAATGCATAGCTTCTCATAAAAATATATAGTAACAGCTTATAAAATTGTGCTTAGTGTTAGTCTCAATATTCTAGCTTACTTAGAAATGACATAGGCATTAATGAGCACCATTAAGTCAATTTAATATTAGTCCATGATTTTAAGTCACCTAAAACTCTTGGAAATTATCTTTAAGTTGACATACTTAGAAGTACAACTACAGTTGGATTAATGTTCATCAGAATAACATTTTGATATGGTTAAACACAAATATAGTTTTTCCCACAACTTTAAATGATAAATGTAAACTTTACACAGGAGTTGTTGATTAGTAAAATGAAGATATCCTAATAGAATACAAATGTATGCTAGGACTACAAATCACATTGATAGCCAGAGATGACATAGATGTTTTTATTAAGCAAGTCTCAGGGGCCAAAATTTTACCTAAATTATGTGAATTTAAATTTTTACAATATTTATGAGTTTTTTTTTTGTATTAATATTTTCCTAGAACGCTGTAGTATTATAAATTTAACTTTGTTATTTTCTGGGAGATTCAGTAATATTCAATTTATATAAGCACATGCGTACCTCAATAAGCCAATCTGAATACAGCTTCTTTAAGATGTTTTAGAATTTATAAATACGATCAGGAGGTAGAAAAACGTAGTACGCATACACAACGGCTAATAGCTTTCCAAATTAGGGACACAAATAGACAAAGAAAACCCACTGCTTTAATTCTAAAATTTCAGCCATGAATCAAGTATAGACACAGAAGTAGAAAACTCGCCAGTGAATTAGTAGAGTGAGTCCAGATATCTACTTTGTGACGGGCATGTAATTCTTAATTGATCTGAAATCAAAAGAGGCAAGTAATCAAACAGAAAACTTAAAAAACAAACAAACAAAAAGATTCTGTCATTTCTCAACCAACAGAAAACAGACCTCTAAAACCATCAAGTTACAGAGATCATCAAGTAACAGAACTTATAACCAGATTCTAAATGAAGAATAATTTATTGGATCTTAACAAAAAACAAAACTAGTAAGATAGAAAATTAATGTCTGAAAAGCAGAGTATCAGTAAAATCCTATTGGTGCTTTGGATTCAGGTCTAAGAAAATGAAAACAAGTCACACCTGGCTTTATAACACCGAAGTTTCGCTTGCCTGGTGACAAAGTTTACCACCTACCAGGTAGGTGAATCCATTGGGCATCCCAATGGAAGACCTTTAAAACTGTTAAAAGATAACTTTCAGAAAAGGATAGAACTATGAGAATGAACAAGTGTTAAAGACTATATTTTATTGGGGCTCCTGGGTGGCTTATTGGTTTGGGCCCTCTGCCTTCGGGTCCTGATCTCAGAGTCCTGGGATCGAGCCCCGCATCCGACTCTCTGCTCAGCAGGGAGCCTGCTTCCTCCTCTCTCTCTGCCTGCCTCTCTGTCTACTTGTAATCTCTCTCTCTCTGTCAAATAAATAAATAAAATCTTAAAAAAAAAAAAGACTGCATTTTATTCATGTGATGTGAATGAATCAGCAGATATTATAAGCTATTCAAAAGAGAACTGAAAAAGCAGGAAGTTATATGGAGTAAAGGACCTATTGAGATGAATTACACATTTATTTACTTCTCTGAGATCTTGTATCCCTTGTACTTTTAATTCTTTTATAACCACTTTGATTCCCTCTAACTGAGCTCTTGACACAGAATATTGTTTACATAAGGCTGTAGCTTATCCTTTTGATAAGTTATTTTATTGGCTCAGTATCTCTGATTAAACCTGTATTATCATTCCCTAGGGCCCAAAATAATGTTTCGGCTCAGACTGCATCACAGATTGGAGTTAGACTGTTACTGTCCACTAATCCCCCTTTCTTTATGAAAGCATATAGTAACCAAATTGAAGCTTGTGTTCTGTGTACTGACTATAGTAGCTTCTAATTTGCACAGGTCATTCCTCCATAGATTTACAGGAGAATCAGGAGAAATTAAGAAAACATGTCCTTTTTTCAGTAGCTCCATCTATTTGTACAGGGACCCCGAAAAAAGGGACGGAAGGTTGATCAGAAGTAAGAAAACCTGTATTAATCTGTCATCAAAAGGAAAAAGAGATATTTCGGTGGAAATGTGGAAGTACCTACCAGAAAAGGCAAAGAAAGTCTAACCTGAGAAGTTATAGAAACATGTAGTTCAGCAGTCCCTACCTCTAACACCTTCTCAAACTGTCAATTTTGAGCTATTTTCCAGTTATTCCCTACTGAGTAGTTCCAACTTTGGGGTCTCCTGATTCCCTCCTATCAGCCTCAGGCAGAGAGAGATAAAGAGCCTAGAGAATATAAAGGTGGAGATAGTAGAGAAAGGAACAAGGTTCCAGTCTTCAGAGAAAGACGATTTTTTTAATCTTTGTACTTCCTTCTCTACATCTTTCAACATATATACACCTGTTTCTAATATAACAGAGAAATAGCCACTGAACAGAAAGACCTGCAGACAACATTTCCATATTTTACCCCCATTAAAACTATGGTGATTCTGATGAGCAAGGATTAACATACATACTTAATAATAAAATTTAGAGTTTGGAGAAGGCTGTCCTTGTGGATATTTGCATAATATTTCCTCAGGAATAGAAAATTAGAAGGGCTATTTTTATGTTGTAATTCAGGATCTCTCACTGTTGAGTGAGAAAGTGAATTCATGAGAGTGACCACGAAATCAGGACAAAATGTCACATCATTTATACAGCAAAGTAGAAGACAGAACATTAATTTCACTTATCTCCTCAGGAGACAAAGACTACACCATGTGCTAGTCTCCTGTACATCTCTGGAGAAAGACCCCCGAGTTAACTCTGGAGGTATGAGTTTACATATGTAAAGGTTATGAGAACCATGACTTTGGAGATATCTCTACACCATAAAAATATGATGCTGTGTTTAAACCCTAGAGATCTATCTATTTCCCAAAGGCACAGTAAGGATCTAGATTTACCATGTACTGAGAAAACAGGAAGGGGTAAAATGGTCTCTTTGCTCTCTATACAAAATAATAGGATTTTTTTATGGCAACGTAAATATAATTTTCCCTTATCTTCCCACTAAATACCGTCAGGAACCCTGGACATTGTGTTACAGGATTTTTTTTCTCCCTCAGTGTCCACAGTTCTTGGTCATGCCACTTGGAAGATTGAAGAGGTAGACCAGAGTGGTAGGCAGCAAAGCAAGGTTTCCTGAGCAATAACAAAGTGATAGTACAAAGCTCCCAAGGAGGAAGGGGACACAGGAGTGTTGCCACTGGAGTTTCTAAATCTAGGAGTTTTTATGGGCTTGTTGGCAGGTTGCTTTAATCTGATTAGCCTTCCATGAGCCTGTCATCCATCAGATTTTTGTCATCTATCTATCACATGGAAAAGGGTGGAGGGCTCCTTCCAGGATGGTGTAAAATCCTTTAAAGGGTGGTTTCCTCTTAGGGCAGGGCCCCTGGTCCCTGCCTACCTGTGTTCTTCCAATTATCCTTCTTCATCAATTGTATCTATAAAACTGACGAAGTTTTAGAATATAGGTGAGGTTCGGTGGGGTGAGATCTGGCGCCAACAACCAAGAAAGAATTCTTGAGAAGTCTTTGGTGCAAAATGGTGGTTTATTAAAGCATGGGGACAGGACCTATGGGCAGAAAGAGCTGCAGCACCGAGGCTGTGCGGGGTGGCTGATTATATACTATGGGGTTCGGGGAGGTAAGGAAAAGGGAGGTTTCAAAAGAACTTTCATATGCTGAAGAGGACCTACAAGATACCAGAGGCCTTCCCATTGTCAGGTTAAGGTTGTTTTCCCCTCTAGCAGGGTATTAACATTAAGATCATTGGGAGATTTTCTTGGAAGAATGTCACACACTTCCCACTCAGGAGTGGAGGGTTGGGGGAGGTTACAGGGTGTCAGCTTCTGCTTTGTCCTCAGCTAGCCTTCTGTTCTCTCATCAAAACCAACACACAGAACTCTCAAATATGGAGGTAAGAAGGAAAAATGGCTAGCGTTTCATCTCAGAGAATTGTAGCTTCTTATAAAGACGCTAAACAAAATGAAAGACTAAGTACACAATATTTTCAAGAAAACACCCCTAGTATCAATCACACCATACTGTATGTGCAGGTGACACCTAATAAAAACTACTTTAAGATGCTTTTATTTATCCCTCAAAATATACCTATTTAACAAGGTTAAAGTAATAAGTAATTATTAATCTACTTCTCTCTTAATCAAGTAACTCGTTTTTATTTTCCATTTTCATGAAGAAGTTAAAAAAACCACCTCTTTGTAATTTAAGCTTCCATTTCCTACACTGTCCAAAAGATTCGTCTTGCTTTAAAAATCGTGTCTGCTTTGTGAGATGCTTTAGGGCTTTTGTTATTACTACAAAGCTCAAACAAAGTGCTTAAGAAGGCTATTGTGTAGATTGCTTGCCTGAACAGGGGTAACTTAATACTTTTAAGAAGGTGTTACTTACCCTAGGGCCAGATGCAAAAAAAAAAAAAAAAAAAAAGACCTAACAAAAAACCCCAAAACAAAAAACAAAACAAAACCCCCCAAACCAGCTTTGAATCTTTTACTTTAAATCTGTTGGTAACTTTTGTGATCCTTTAAAACATATTTTAATCTGTGTTCCAGTTTCTCCTATCTTTGTAAACTTTACAGAATCAAAGTCAGGTATTTCAGGGTTTCATAAGAATCTACATTTTCATAAAAACTGGTAACCTGAAAAAATACATGGCTTATGGTTTCAAGCACTCAAATTCAGTTATCGAATAAAGCATAACTTAAAATATACTATTTAAATATGATCTTATACATTAGAGTTCTCCAGAGAAAGAGAAATGAATGAATGAATATATATATATATATATATATATACACACACACACACACACACACATTCTATAGGTCCTATTTATCTGGAGAAAGAGAGGGAGAAGTAGAGAGAGAGAGGGAGAGATTGACTTTAAGGAATTGGCTCAAGTGACTGGGAGGGCTGGTAAGTCTTGCAGGCTGGAGATTCCAGTAAGAGTTGATGCTATATTCTCAAATGCTCAGTCTAGACATAGAATTTCTTTTCAGAAACCTCAGCACATCTCCTTTTGGAACACCAGCAGAGCATAAAATTATGAGAAAAAGAAACAGAAACTTTGGGGCGCCTGGGTAGCTCAGTGGGTTAAAGGCTCTGCCTTCGGCTCAGGTCATGATCTCAGGGTCCTGGGATCGAGCCCCACCGTCGTGCTCTCTGCTCAGCTGGGAGCCTGCTTCCCCTTCTCTCTCTGCCTGCCTCTCTGCCTACTTGTGATCTCTCTCTCTCTCTCTCTCAAATAAATAAATAAAATCTTAAAAAAAAAAAAAAAGCAGAAACTTTGCTAGAGGATCTCTTAGAATAACTTTCAGTGTTTATATTTAACCCATTATCTTCTGTTTAATTATTATTATTATCATTATTAGATATTATCATTATTATTAGATATTATCACTATCTTCTGATTGAGTCCTGGATGTTGGCATCCTGGCTATGGGGGAAATTTCCCTCAAGGTTTTCCTATTGGTGCACAACAGGTTCTGCTCTTCCTCAATGAAGATTTTTAAAATAGTAATATACTCAGGAATATACAGGCTTTGTAACAAAAAAATATATGTAAAACTTACTTGGATTTTTTCAAAGTTTAAATTACTAAAAACAATTATCCCTCAACAATGTCAGATGATTAAATGAAGAAATCAAACAAGTTAGGTGTCTTATTTTCAGTCAGCTATTATATATTTCACTTCTGATACTTTCCAAATGTCTCCTTTCCTTTCATGAATATTAGGAGGGGGTATAGTTTTTAAGCTTTTTTGCATTTTCCACAAAATTAGGCATTTCCCTAAAGCAGACCCTATCCCCTGTAATTTGCAAAAATAGAATGACACAGAATAGAAATAAGATGGAAAAAACAGGGAAAAGTCATTTTATAGTTTCCTATTTTCAAGTAGCTCTAATATATAAATTAGATGCTAGAGAATTATGCTAACTTATCTCTTTCTCTTCTAATTAAATTAATGCTGTTTCAGTAAGAGATTTAGTATATTTCTGAAGTCATATTAAGTCCTAAAATTCAATATGTTAATAGCATATTGGAGTTTGAGAGGGAACAAATATTGACCACATTTCCTACCAAAATTCAAAACCAATCAAAAAACAAACAGAAGATAAGGATAGCAGATATAAAAATATGAATGTTATTATTGCTGAAGCATAGGCTTGAGGACATGGTTAGGTATGTAGCTTTCCTATATATGAACAGAATTATTAGTCTTTGAACACAAGCACAGACTTTGTGAGACAAATATAAGCTTTCATTCAACAAGGACAGAATATGCTCTTATAAAATTAACAGCATAAAAGATTTATGCAGAACTGTAGTAGGAAAGAGAAAGTGTGAGTGAGGTGGATGGAGTGGGGCCAAAAGTATTAATTTTGGTAGAGTTCTTCCTCCTGAAAACAGAAAGAAGTGGGGAGTCCTGCTTATGGCATATTTCCAGAATTCTAAAGCACAAATCTAATAAAAGAAAGACACCATAAACAAGATGCAGTAAACAAATGGCTTTACAGTATTGAGTAAAGACTTATTCATACACTGTCTTTCATCTGAACAACTCTAAGATACCATATAGAACTGGATAATTTCTTTACATAGTCTTTCATCTACTGCTCTCTAAATAAACTCTGAATAGATTAAAAAGAAAAATGGAAATCTACGCCAAATTTTACTAAAATATAACAAATACAAAAGGGCCCTTCTTTGATTCTTTGCAATATTTATATGCATGCTGTATAACAAATTACTAATTACATAAATTGGAACCGATTATAAAAAATATATGTTGATAATTGTTTTCTCATGAAATATGTTTGCTAGCATTACAAAACAACTGTTTATTGAGTCTTTTACATATATATGGAATTGATTTTTAATTCAAAATATTTTAAGTATGTTTTAATTAATGTGATTAGACCAATTAATTTCACAAGATTTTAATTAACTAAATTTGGATCAAAACTAGAACATCACCAAGCAAGTTAAAACAAATCCTACCAATTTAAGATTGGACTTGATAAACATTTTTGTAAATCTTATCTCCCAACTAATTTGAATATAAACATTCATAATGAAGTGACTATAATTGATATTGATTGTAATAACTCAGACAAATCGATATCAACATTATATGTATTTGAAAATTAAAGCTGGTTGTTACTTGAAACAACCAATGTAATCTTTCTATAAGAATTTTAGGTTTAAATTAGTTAATATAAAAATCAAAATAATTAAGAAATATCAGAACTATTAAATATGTCTAGAAAACATTGTTAAAATATTGTCTCAATTTGAAACTTTAAATAATAGACTAGAACTACTACCTTACATTAAGTTTCAATTATGCCTACATTCTATTAAGGTACTGCACACACTTTTATTTCTTGTTGTATTTCAGACTAAATACCTGGATGACCCTCTTGCTAAAGTCCATTAAAAATACTGAAAAACAAAAACAAAAACGGTCTTAAAGAAATTGCGAAAAGAAGAGAAAGAATACTCATCCACAAACCAAGTTAGGGCAGGGTCCATCTCCCAAGACTCAGGGGCTCGGCAACAAACGAAGAAATGCTAATTAAGGTGTGTCAGCTACTAAGAATCCTCCTTAAGCTCTTTTTCCAAGTGATTAAGCCTCCCACAAGAGTGAATGAGGAGGGCATCTCGGTGGCTCAGTCCGTTAAGTGACCAATTCTTGGTTTCTCCTGGGATTATGATCTTGTGGTTGAGGGATCGAGGCCCATAGGCTTTGTGTCCAGTACGCTCAGTGCGGGGTCTGCTTCAGATTCTTTCTCTCTCCCCCTCTGCCCCTCCATGCTGAAACTCTCTCTCTCTTCCAAATAAATAAATAAAATCTTAAAACAACAACAACAAAGTGAATGAGGAATAAAATGCCCTACTAACTAAGTGCTTCTAGAGGACTGGAATGAAAATTACTATTCTCAAGATGGAGAAATGGGTGAAAATAAATCAAATCATCTTCCCTGAAAATTTATATCCACAATCTAGTTCTGATATGGGTTTGTAGCATAAATAAACACTGCTATTATGTTCTAAAATTCTCAAGATCAGAATTCATTTCATTTGGGTCCAGGAGTGGTCAACTCGGCAGCTGATATAAATACATGCAAACCCTGTGTGAAGATACTACTTCTGTTCTAAGACTCAAAGAAACCTAACAAGTGAAATTTCAAGAGAAATAAGGATTACATCATTAAAAATCACAAAATGTGTAAGGAAAGACACACAAATTATCAATGACAAAGAACAGATCAGCAGGGCAAAACTTTAGGTACAAGAATTATCAGTCCCAGAATGTAAGTTAAACATGTTTAATATGCTGAAAATTATAAAGCATACTTGAAATGTAACTATTTGGCAATATTGGAAAACAAAATGCCTAGAAATAAAAATAAAATAATTGAAATTAAAGTCAAATGTGATAAATTCAGTAGTATATTTGGACTAAGATAGAGAATTACTTATTTAGAAGAAAGATCTAATGATTCTGAGAAGAAATTACAGATATCTAAAGAGATGAAAAACATATTAAAGAGAGGTGAGACCTGGAAGTGAAATGGAGAAGGTCTATAGTGAAACATCCAGTAAAATGAATGAATCAGAGCTACACTCAACATCTAGTTACCCCTGAAGTAAAAGTTAGGACAATATTGAGTTAAAATTACAAGACTTAGGAGATTTAGCAGACATGAAATAGAAATCCATGTTTTAAAATTGAATACTATAAAAACTAATACATGTAGTATTTATGGATTAAAAAAACTGTGTGGTAGTAAAATTCTGCTGCATCTGTCTTATGGTCTTGAAACCATGAAGAGGAAGACAAAAAATAGATGATAGTGCAGGAGAGGAAAATGAGAAGCTGAGGTTCCTAGTGCGTGGCACCTTCAAGCTGCCATACTGTCCTCAATAGCCTGACCAGTCTTTCTTGCATGAGACCTAATCCCCTAGGTCCTAGCCTCTGGTGGTTGACTTTTCTGTTAGTCGCAGCTGAAAAAGTCTGCAGGTAAGTCTCTCCACCAGCTTCATAAAAACACTCCTTTCACTATTCCATCAACACTGAATATTATCATTTTTAAATATTCAGGTTTTCAATAACTGGTCTCATTTTAATTTTACTCAGATTTATTTGATTACTATTGAATTTGAAAATGTCATACACTTATTAGCCTTTTTAAAAATTTTTGGAGTGTACTTTTTATGTGCTTATATCTTAGACTATTCATATTATTAAATGAAAAATATGTTTTATATGCTAAAAGTATTAAAATACTGGCTGTTGTTTCAAATATTGTTTCAGATATTATCTACTGATTAAATTTATTTTATAAGACATCCAAATAACAGATCAAAGGTGCTTGAAAGCTGTATTGTTAATTATCTTCTACCTACCCAAATATAGGATATAGATTTTTCCCATGCCCTCCCAGAGCCAATTGTCTTTTTTTCAGATATAAATGTATCCACATGATTCACTGGTTCTCATAGCCAGCATTATACTATTTAATGGGTAAAATTTAGTCTTATTCCTTATAAAGAAGGTGGTACTTTCATTTCTTTGAAGTGATCAATAAAATATTAATGTAGTTTGGTAAGAATAGAACAAGACATATTAACATAGATTTTACTGAAAAGTAAGAGAGAGCTAAATTTAGGAAAAATATCATCTTTAGTGAATATTTTATCAAAGCATACCTACTGGAAAATATGCTTCTATATAAATCTGTCTTCCACAATTTACTATGTCCTGAAATGCCCTTCTTCACGCTATTGCTCTAAATAAAATATATTATTCCACATTCCTGACAATTCCTTTCCATCTTTTCCAATAGAAACTAATTCAAAACTTGCTTTATATGAAGGTTCTCTAACTAGCCTATTCATCTAATTCTTTCTTATCTATTCACAGATGTTTAATCTTTACAACCCTAGCTTAATTATAATGACTTCAATATGAGTGCCATTTCCTCCTAGATCCCTACAATATTTAATCCAGTGTGCTGCATACAGCAGATTCTCATGAAAAACTTGTTGAATATTACTCTATGAAAAGAAAGAACCCATTCTGTCAGAATAATTTGGTAGTATCTGCTTACCCCACCCCTACCACCTATGAATCAGCAGTAACAAACTACTCAAATCTGCCCAGGAGTCAGTTAAGATGAATCATAAATAAGGTTGATTACTTGTTTATAGTGTATGGTGTATACTATTATGTGTGTG
The DNA here is from genome assembly GCA_028534135.1 of Potos flavus. Lineage (NCBI taxonomy): Eukaryota > Metazoa > Chordata > Mammalia > Carnivora > Procyonidae > Potos > Potos flavus. The sequence continues at coordinate 42,858,901 of CM052883.1, forward strand.
TGTGTGTGTGTGTATGTATTCTATTAATAATCTGCTATCTGGTATGGTTAATGAAATAAACTTAATAAATACTTGAAACAACAAATAGTTTAATATTATCATATAAAATATATTTTGAAATTAATAATAATATGAACACTCTAAGGTCTTTTCAATCCTTTAAGACACTCTTAGTGAAAGATTGAGCCGCATCATGAGAAAGATACCTAATTGTGACTCTGTTTTCTGTGTCGGATCTTGGGAAAGCAGGAGAGTGAAAATTTTCTCAGCACAAATATTTACTCAGCTACTTCTTATGGGTATACCCACAGGGCTCTGCCTGATACAAGAACTGGGCAACGCTAAGCCTCTATGACTATAGGTGACAGTCCACTACTTGTGACTGACGGGCTGTCTACACCAAGCAGGACTGTCATGTAGAATGCTCAACACGGCAACAGTTTTAAATTGGAAGAGCTTATTGTATTTATTTAAAAAATAGGTACTTAGTATCATTATTAACAATGACAGTGAATGAAGAGGGCATTCCATTTATTTGGTAGAGGCTGTAGGTATAGAGCAGCGTTAGGATTTCTTCTAACCAAGACAATCTGAGTAATGAAGATGTAGAAACCAGTTAGAGACATTTATTGTATAGCAAACTGTGAAAAAGGGAACAAAATTAAGACATGCTTATGCAAATTGAAAGATAATATTAGTGATGAAGTGACTGTTGCTCAAGGATCTTCTATCTTAGGCAAGTATTATCCAAAAATGAAGAAAGATGGGACGACAAGCTCATCTAAGTTGATGGAATGAATGTTCCTTTGATCTCTTATAGATTCCCTGGGTTAGTGACTCCTTAGCATTATTCTCTGTATCTCCAAAAGGAATAGCACAGCAGCTACAGTCCTGTGTAAAGCTGTAAATGCTCTATTCTATTTCAATTGAAGTAATAGAGTTGCAAGCTCAAAGATATACTGAGTTTGCTACTACACATGAAGAAAAGAAGGTTTAAGTCCCTCTATGTGCACCAGAGTCATTCCACATTTGATGCAGGCATTTGAAAAGTTTCAAGATCTGAGTGTCAAAAAAATGAAATCATGAATATTAGTAATATAATTTATAATCCTGGAAAATGGAATCCATTCCCATCCAGGAAAAAAGAAACAAAAAGTATGCTACATCAAATGGCTACTCATTGCAAATACAGATTACTATACTAAGTCTGGTTAATCATGCATACTCCCCACTCCCTAGTGTTCCAGTTCTGAATGCTGATTAAAGGAGTGTGAGGGAGAGGGGGTTTCTGAGAAAGGTCTGTAGATACTCTATGAGACCTTGGTAAGTATAGGCCAGAATCCCCTACTGCTATAAAGTTCTTTGACTAGAAAGGCTAGATTACAACTCTGGTTTCAGGCCTTAATGGTATGGTAACTTGGTTTTGCTGACATTTCTTAGAGTTTAAAAACGAAAACTGAAAAAAAAAATAAAAATAAATAAAAATGAAGATTAAAATCTTTGAGAGTTTTTAAGAATCTTATTACTGATTATAGTGAAGGTATGACAACCCTTAACACCTGTTACTAATAAACATTAATTTAAATACTTCCTACTGCTTGTAGTATACTAATATTTAGTACTATTTACTTTTACTGAATGTACAGGCTTGCCATTAGAATTCCTTCAAATACATTATTTTTTATGCACTGAAAACTCTGTACTGAAATATTTGTTTGTCTTCTTGTACCGAGGCTAACTATATAGGAATTCGTTAAAATTTATTATATTTTGCTGCTTGCTTTGTATGAATTTTTACTCATATTTACCTTGTCTGCATGTGCTTTATAGAAATTCATTCAAATTTATTGTATATTATGTCTTACTTTCCAGTTACCATCATTACTCAAATATATTACAGTATTAGCTTATACAGGGCTTTGTAGCCTAGTATTTACCAGTACACAAATACATGCATTATTTCTGACTACATAATCTTAAATTATTTTTCAGTGCTGGTATAATATTAATTCTTATATAAAACTTATGCTTTACTATAGAATGCCATTATATATTGTACGATATTTACATCAACGAAATGTTTTTAATACAAAATCACTTTAAAATTATCTTCAAGTCCTGTTGAAAAAAAGTGCTGAAATTTTATTTTTTGCCAGAAAGTTCCCTATACATATTTTACTAATTCTTTATGCTTATTGGTCTTTAATGCTAGGAAATATAGGAGTTTCTGAGAATATGGGGGGAAAAAAAAGACTCTCCTTCGGGAATAGTAAAGAAAACATTTTTTTAAAGGTACATCATCATGTACCTATCCAAACAAAGAGTCTGTTAGGGAAAAAGAACAGTTTGCAAATGTGAGACCCTCCAAAATGGCGAGTTCCACACCACCCTTCCAAGATGGCTGTCTTCACAATACAGTGAGTAAAGTCAGAATGACCAAAATATAACTTAGCACAAGAGCCAAAAAAAATAAATAAATAAATACAGAGAAGATTGTTCAAGATTCTCAGGAACTTAGCAGCTAAAGTTTTCTTTTTAGAAAAAAACTGGGGAATATTTTATTATATTTATTACATGTGCCTAAAATCACAGCTCATATTTACATGACAAACCAAAATATTTTGAGAATTTAACATATGGTAGCATTTGAGATTACTAGTTATTAGTTACATCACCATTAATCTCCTATTAATTCATAAACTCTGAATCAACTGTTATAACTCTGTCTCTTTTATCCCCATATTAAATTAGTCATCAAAGCCTGCTGTTTATAATTTGATCTGCTTGTTCTTTTATTTTTCCACATACCTGTCAAGTCCAACACCCCTTTTATTTTTAACATTGTTGTTTACAATGTATTTCAATCCCATATTATCTTTTACATGGACTACCACAGATGCCTTCTCATTTCTCTCCTGTATCTACATAAACTCTTTTATCCCTTAAGTATCCTCCTCAAAACCAGCCCCTATTTATGTGAGTATTTGGACTTGTCAGAGATTTAAAAATAGACTTTGATGAAGATATCTTTGTGTGATGATTGTCTTTTCCTCAGTTGCACCATTAGCATCCATCTAAATGTCATTTTGGCATCTGGGGAGGTGGCTGACTCTTAATGCTTTCCTTGTGCCATGCCCCTCTCTCCTAAACACAGACACTCACACACCTACATACTCATCAAAGCAAAACAAAATAAAACAACAACATACATTGAACGTTTCAGTTTCAGAGATAAACAAGTATTCGTTATTTAAGGAATTATCATCATATTGTTCCTGCTCATATTCCCATGCCAGATAAAATAGCTACATTGACTTGTTTATTCCTTCATAACCATACTTCTCATTATGTTGTCTCCAATACTTGGACTAGCTTATTTCCATTACTGTCTTTTGAAATTAACTCATTTCAAACCCAAATTGAAAGTTCAATTATGTTGCAAACAAACATAGTGTCCTAAAAATTAGAAGTTAATAATCTCTGAACTCTACAAGTCCATTCATTCTCCCCTACTGTGGCACATCACCTATTTTCTGACATTATAATTCTGGTATGCCTCATTTCCCATTTGACATCACAAACCTAAAAGGGCAGGTATTTATGCCATTTTGCATCCTTTACTATATCTTGCTAGGAACCTATGTGTAACAGATACTCCATAAATATTTATTTAATGAATGAAATGTTGTCACTAAAAAGTAGAGAATTTTGACAAGCTCAGATAGACCAACATCAACCTTTAGTTGATTTTCCAGGTCATCTTTTGATCCAACTAGCTGACTAATGACTGAAAATATCTGATGTGAGAACACAAGTTTTTTGGAAATAATAATATGTTAATGTCATCCTTAAATATAGCCACTTGCAGACATGAAGGCTTGCAAATCTCCTAGAGCCCCAAATTAAAAAAAAAAATCCAATCTTGTGAATATTTAGAAATCATTTTTCCATGATAATATATCATTAAGATGGGTGAAAAGATCAATTTAAGTTTCTCTAGACAGATACGAGATTACCTTTAAAATAGCTTATTCCATAAAACTATGGAAAACGTAAATCAAACAAGGCCCAGCGTACTCTATTTCATCTTTTTTCCCAGATGTCCTCACAAGTATCATGTCAAAAGTTCTAACTTGCCACGATGTCTATGAGGAGTGACTAGAGTAGAGATACAGGTCTCTTTGTTATGGTTATGTTAATATCCAGTGCAGCATGCTATGTTCTCTGCTTCCAAAATGAAAGCATGTATAAAGGGACGAAATCTGTGTGTGATGTTCCCCATGACCTCTTGCCTTCCCTTCCCTCAGAAGAGGTCTGTGCAAGAGATTCAGATCAACCCCTTAATCACTGTGCAAGATATCCTGGAGTAAAAGACCACATTGAAATCTTTGAGAAAAATTAAAAGCAAGACAGTAACTTCTTTTAACTGGAAATAAACGGAACAAACAACAAAAAGAACACCAGCCCACCCTAGGGACTTAAGTGTGGAGGAATGTAAACATGTGGGCTCTGTAAGCTGTGTTAGGTGAGCACCATTCAGTTAGGACAGTGAAAAGACATAGCCACTGAGTTTGTGTGGTGCGACTAAGAAGTCAATCCATAAAGGGGGATTCCAAGCCTCATTAAAATAATGTGTGCCAGCTCTTGTATACCAGAAAGGAATATAACACTGTATGTGTATTAACTGGAATGAAAATAAAAACTTAAAAAGAGTAATGTGTGTCAAGAATGATATGATAGGAACAGAATCAGAGAACTAAAGTCACTTTGTAGACTAGAATAGTAGTAATTTTGGAAATAAACCAGTGTAAACTGGTGTAAACATTAAAGATTCTATCTAGTATTTTGGCATATTCAAGGCCTTTGCACTGCTTCAGTAAGCAATGACTCAAAATTTCTCCCAAAACCAACCAAATGAGATTTCACTATCAAAATATACCTAACTTGTGAAAAATAAGGATAGTTGGTATTTCTTTCTTTTTTTTTTTCCTATTTAGAAAAGGATAGTTGGTATTTCTTGCACACCTGAAGAAAAGGTTGAGATTCAGTGACTGACAATATTACATAGTCTAATTTTTTGTTTACTCCAAAGCAACAAGCAGGGCCTAATGAATATTTTTCCTATGAATAAATGATTATGACTTTTATTATCTCAGAAGACAATCTAAATTACATCCAATAAAACAATAGGAAGGCAAGTAAAAAAGTGCATTTGCATTATTTGGAGCCCCTCATATGGTTCAAAAGCTGCCAAGATGTAACAGGAATTTGAAGATCAAGTTTCTGAACAATCTTACAAAAAATTTTTTGTTAATATGAGAGCTTGACTCCTGCTAAAAAAAATATAAAAATAACTTTGATATTTAAAAAAAGTAATGCTTTTATAATTTGTGCCATATTTGCATAATGTTTTCTTGTAGTCATGAGACACAATAATCTGGAATTTTTCACCAATCTGACTAAAGTCCTTTAAGCTATTTGATTTCTAGGACATTCTCTTTACCAGAAGGATATTATTTATATAATACAAATAAAGTGAATACTTACATTTCCAAAGCATATATAGCTTTATAATAATCCTCTAAATCATTACATTGTAAAAACACAAAGGATGAATATAGGTCTCTAATTCTGGAGTTTATAATGTCTAATTGGACTTAAAAGAAACATTTTCAATTGTTTTCCTTTTTCCTTTGCACACTGCTAATAAGCATTTTCTTTGTGCATTACATTTTACAAAGTACAATGCTTTACATTATATGTTTCCATTTAATATTTTCAGATATCATACAATTTTTATAAACTTCATCTTTGAAAACCTATCCCAGTAATTAATGAATAATAGCTTCATTCTGTGTATCAAACACATCTTTGTTTTCCATATCCCATATTCTTTCTCATGTATTATTGCTCACTCAGTTCTCACGTAATAAAGTCCCGCATCAAAAAGCTATATAAAGGGGCGCCTGGGTGGCTCAGTGGGTTAAAGCCTCTGCTTTGGCTCAGGTCATGATCTCAGAGTCCTAAGATCGAGCCCCGCATCGGGCTCTCTGCTCGGCGGGGAGCCTGCTTCCCCCTCTCTCTCTGCCTACTTGTGATCTCTCTCTCTGTCAAATAAATAAATAAATAAAATTAAAAAACAAAAAGCTATATAAAACTAATTGGTTTTCTCTTTAATATCTATTTTTTCATATGCACTTGTAAATGTGACATCACAATAGTACGGGACCAAAGGAAGTCTGAACACGTTCAAACAATCAGCTCAAATAAAAATAGTAATTGCCAGGCAGTTAGTTAGACATGAGGGAGAAGGGATAAAGCAGGTGCTGGCCACACCCTCCAAGCCACCCTGAGGGTTAACAGCCACACATGTTCAGAGCCACCTCTAAGGGTTAAGGGAGCAGGAAAGGCCTAGCCACAGAGCTGGCTTAAAAGCACGAGGGTACTTCTAAGAGCTGAACATGCGCACAAGGGGTGCAACTTGACCTTAAGTACACTTAAGGTCACAACAAAGCTCATTAAAAGCCCATAAAGATGCAATACATAAATAAATACAATTATAACAGAATGTATCATGAGTAGGTACTTAAGGAGAGGCCAAAATGTTATATATCCGCCAGCTGCCAATCAAAACTGTCAGTTAAAGTCACATTTACATGTACACAAAGCAGGCTTAAAAGGATACAGCTAGAGCTTCTCAGGGCCATTGTCACTCTTACTTCAGCAGTGGCCTGCTTTCACTTCGTTTTTTTTTTTTTTTAAAGATTTATTTATATATTTGAAAGAGAGAAAGAGAGCACAAGAGTAGGGGGAGGGGTGGAGGGAGAGGGAGACAAGCTCAAGCACACTCCAAACTGTGTGTGGAGCCCAAGGCAGGGCTTGATCTCATGACCTGAACTGAAACCAAGAGTGGGTCTCCCAACTGACTCTGCTACCCAGGTGCCATCTGCTTTAACTCTTGAAAGTATACTATACCGATACACTCAATAAACTATACCTCCCCATTCTGGTCTCAGGTCCCCAACTCCTTGGTGCATCTGGGACAAGAACTAAGTAACCCGGTGACAGTAATCATTAAGTCTAGACTTGCACAGAAAGTCCAGATTACAACATGCAATAACATAGACTTCAATACGCTCAACCCAAATTTATTTTGTTTCTATACTCTAAATAGCATGTTCTGATCCATTTGTGAGTATTAACATGATTAATTGTATCACTTACCTAATCTTATGGAAAAACTTCATGTTTTAGTAACAAGGGCAATCTATTTATCATTTCTAATTGCTGGATTAAACTATCACTTATTTGAGTCCAAGAAACCTTCCAGCTCATGACCATTCTGTTCAAAATACTGAGTAATGGTGGCCATAATGATAGGATAATATAGGTGAAGAGCTATGAAACAAGAAAATATTAATAGTTCATTTTGTCTTGTTGATGGCAATGAGCAATACACAAGGCTAAAAAAGAAGATAATAGTGTGGGGAAAGCAATATAAAAACAAAGATACAAGAGTAAGGAAATTATCAAAGATGGAGAATAGTAGAAAGTATTTTTATTTCTTTATTTCTGTATTATTTATTTCTTAGAGAGAGAGAACATGCTAGCACCCATGTCTGAGTGGGGGGAGGGGCAGAGAGAAAGGGAGAGAATCAAGCAGCCTTCCTGTTGAGCCTGGAGTCCTAAGCAGGGCTGGGTCTCAGAACCCATGAGCTCATGACCCGAGCCAAAAACAGAAGTAGGTGTTTAACTCACTGAGCCACCCAGGTGCCCCTATAAAGTATTTTTATAAAGGAAAGTGGGGGAAATTAAAAAAAAAAAAAAAAAGCGTAGATCGCAGAATGAGAAAAGAGGACAAGGAGGCATCATGGGAGAGGGGAAGTTACAGAAAAAAAAAAAAGACAAAAATGGATCAGAAGGGAAAAAGAAAAGCAAGAATGAATAAAGACATGAGTTAAACAAAAATAAAGAAGGTTTTGTTTTGCTTTGTTTTGTTTTATGGGAGAAAACTATGGACATGAAGAGCAAACCAAGATGGACATAGAAAAAAATAGAGAGGGAGGAGGCAAAAAAAAAAAAAAAAGCCCCATAAAAATGAGTAAGTTACAGAAAAATGAAATGAGAACCCAGACAAAGAAATGCATGCAGCTAACGAGAGAACAGACAGTTTGAAGAAAGAAAAGGTGCGGTGGCGCCCAAGGGATGCTTGTACAGGCATTAGTTTCAGTTAGCCCATTTGAGCAGGTTTAACAGGAAAAGAGAACAAGTCATATAACAAACATTTCTACTTTATGTCTTTCATGATAGACCCCAGCCTAGTCGGAATACCCTGAGAGGAAATTAAATTCGATGATTTCATTGGAAAGTGATGTAGAGGCAAAAAGCATAGTTTAGAACCTTTAAGAGCCAAGACCTGCTACAAGTTAGAAATATGTGATTACCTAAAAAGAATACTACAACGATAGAGTGTTTTCTGACTTTTAAAAATTTTTTTCCTTTCACTTTCTTTTCTTTGTAACAATATATATGAGCCTAGTCAACCGGCTCTGACCTGCCTTAGGAGCCTGGCAATGACCTTAAGGCGCCCACCTCTATTGAGATTCTGAAGTTAGACACTGCTATAAAATGTTTTCTGAGCTTTACTTTCCTCTGACTGCATTTTTAACTGTCTGAATATCCATGTATTCAACATTATCCTTTGTGCCCCCACCAATTTTAATTATTGCATAGTAAATCTAAAGCAGGAGTGAGTTTGTGTAGTCTTTGGTTTTTGTTCCAGTAGTTGTTTGTTTTTTAATATTAGGAGAGTCTATGTATTTGACAAATTCACTTTTTTTTTTTTTGGTATGGCATCTCCCCTATCGATAATACATAGATTTTTTATTAACAAACCAAAACCTATTTCTGTGGAAGCCAGATTTTTACAATTTAGAAAACAATAAGATTAGTCTTTTCCAGTAAATCAGTAAGATTAAACTAACACTCTCAGGTTTCACTCCTCAGCTTTCGAGGCTTGTAGAAAAAATATCCCTATTCTTACATGCAAAATCAATTATTTCTTAGAACTTCAGTAGAATTTGTACATCATTTATATCTCATAATGGTTATTTTTATCAGTTTATATGCTAGAGTTGCCTCATCTGTCAGAGTACATATTAGATTATACTCTCTGAGAGCAGGAATTATAAGCTCTGTGTCTTTGTGCCATCAGACACCTAACCCATTTTTTTAAGGCAGCAATAACATTTGTGGAATTGATGATACAAAGGCAGGAAAGAAGGGACAAAGGAAAATTCAAAGTCTATAGGGCATTTGGGTTAAAATATCAGACTTCTAAAATGTTAAAATATTTAAACACATAAAAATAGTATATTTACAGATTTAATTTTGCTATTGTCAGTATTATCACCCCATATACAAGTGCATACATACATATATATGTTGCATATATGCATATATATGTACAAACACATATATATGGAAACAATGGATATTTTCAACTTCAGATTTTAACTTATTTTTCTTTTATAAGAAAATATCCACATTTTCTGGGGTAGAGTAGGAGGCCCATGAAGAGAAATCATCAAATTCAAGCAGATCATATCAAATTCATTTTTGTGTTAACAGGTTGGGGAATTCAGATGGAGAGATGGATTAATAGACATATATAACTTATTGCTTGTGTATATTAATGCATAAATATAAACATCATTACATATATAAATATAAGCTTATATTATAAGCTTAAATTCAGGGCGGAGCTCAAAGGAGGGCTCAATCTCATGATCCTGAGATCATGGCCTGAGCTGAAATGAAGAGTCCCACACTGAACCAACTGAGCCACCCAGGTGCCCCATAGACCTGATAATTTTTTGTGGCGGGGAGACTCATAAGAAATGTAGGATGTTTAACAGCATCCCTGACCTCTAACCACTAAAGGCAAGTAAAAGCAACCATATACTTCCCCAAGCTGTAACAATAAAAAACGTCTTCAGATATTGTCTAACATCTCCTGGGACACACAAATGCTGCACTTGAGAACTGCCTGTCTACTCTAATGGGACTCCAACAAACAGGTTCTTAATAAGTGCACTACACAGTCTCTTGACCTGTTTGCTGACAATCAGAGACAACTAGTCCCCGTGACAGAGGTGGGGGAAAGCACTGACAGACCCTGTGTAAAGAACAAGGAATCGGCATATATGGAACAAGTTCATGCTACGCGTCAGCAAAAATAATATAGTTGTGTATTATACGGACTTTGTTCTGTAATTGACATTTCCAATATTTGAAATTGTGTAATTTGTACTCAGGCTAAATAATGCAGGATACGGGATAATCTCAGGGGGGTGGTGAGAATACAATTTTTTGAATCGAAGAATTAAGGATTTGATTCCCGATACTCTCTCCTACGAACTGCAATTTGGGGAAAGTCAATTTAAGTCTCCTTGTCTGTAAAGTCAATACAATATACCAAGTTCATAAGATTAACATGAAAAATGTAAGGCACAATGTACTTAAGGTTTCAGGGAAATAATGAATGTTCAGAGACTTAGAGCATTTAATATGTTTTATGGATGATCAAAACATTTCTGGAGGTTTAGCATAGGGAAAGCAATTCATAATATTCTGGTTGAGGAGCTTCATAGTTCTAGAATAACTCAACTACTTCAGTATTCAAAGCATAAGTAATAAATTGAATCATATGAGGGCTTAGGTAAGAATTCCCCATAATCCTTTCACCAACACTTTATTAATTTTTTTACTCCATAAAAACAAGTAGGTAACAGGACTGTGGACAACTGTACTTTTACAACAAAACCTCAGGAATGGTTGTGAAATATAATGGAGAATTCTATAATAACATAAAATAATGCCTTATAAAATACAGTAAGAGAAGAAATGTTTTCTTAAAATACCAAACCTGATTAACTCTAAAATTTATATCAGTGAAATTGGATGCTATTATATTATAACTTTTCATTTTTGGATACTGATTTTAGTAGCTATGGTCTTTCTGTAGGAAGCCAAATTGCTAGCCAGTCCACAAATGCCCATCAAAAATTTGAACAGCAATAGGGGCACCTGGGTGGCTCAGTGGGTTAAAGCCTCTGCCTTCGGCTCAGGTCATGATCTCAGGTTCCTGGGATCAAGCCCCGCATCGGGCTCTCTGCTCAGCGAGCCTGCTTCTCCCTCTCTCTCTGCCTGCCTCTCTGCCTGCTTGTAATATCTCTCTCTCTGTCAAACAAATAAATAAAAATCTTAAAAAAAAAAAAATTGAACAGCAACCAATTCCCAAACTTACTATCATTCTGTAAGTCTGAATTATTTCAAAAATTACAGAGCAATGTAAAAAAGTATTATCTAACAGGGCCATAATATTATATTATCTAACTAAAGAGATGTAAGAAACAAATTTCAGAAATGTGGGTCTATCTACCTACCTATCATCTATCTATCTATATATCTATCTTTCAGTTAGTTAGCTAGTTTTCTTGCTTTCATATATTTCTCTTTTAACTAGTTAGATATGCATGATAGAGCCTTAATCTATAGCTTCTCAATAGCTTTTGATTAGCCATAGATTTACAGCTCTTTCTTTTCTGAGCTATTTAAAACAAATGCTCAAAGTAAGCATGAACATGTGATATCGAAATGACTTTTTCTGAGCTATCAACCTCAAATATGCCCTTTGCTCAAATAAGTTTATTAATGTTAAACTGCTTAAATAAAACCAACTTGAGGAGGCGGCCTGTAACAGCTAGGATAAGCACTCTGGTTTAATATGGGGACCAATTTTCATGGCTTCAAACACTGGTAATCCCCTATTTTAGAACATCTTGTCAGTGTAAATAAGTCTGAAATTGAAAGTGCTCAATTTGGTCTATCATATTAAACTGAGTGACCTGAAATAACATATTCCCTTCTACTGTGTAGAACTGTGATATTCTCAAAGCTTCAAGCGCCCTCAGCAGCCAAGATGTGGGTGTCCCTGTGATCTTCCAATTGACTCCTCCTGTATTTCAGTAATTATCCTTCTATAAATTGAACAATTGTACTTTCTGTCCACCTTTAAAAAACCCACATTGCATATTGTCACACAGGGGAGGGTTTACATTTCAAATACTTATTTAAACTGAGTGATGATCAATACTGATGCTGCCTCCTCATGTAAGAGAAGGAAATGGCATGTGTAACTTATGACAGCATCCCAGAGTGCAGATCGTTTTAGAAATATATCATAAAAGTGCAGATAGGCTAATTGACACAAATCACCACATCACATCATAATATAAAAATATTCAAGTAGATTGGAGAGTTTAAGTTCATTTTTTTTGAAGTATAAGGTGTATTAAGGACTGTCCTTTAAGAACACAAATCTGTCAACCAAATCAAGAACATAGCGTAAATAAAATTTTAAGTTAATGTAATGTTCAAGGACAGAGTCTATGCAGAAATATTGAATTAGTCAGAAGGGCTTTATCCATCCAAGCCCTGTGTAGGAAGAGAACGGCCTGACAGATTGATGCCATCAACTGGTTTGCCTGCCAAATATAATCCTATGGCAGAAATGTGTGCATTGGGGGCGCCTGGGTGGCTCAGTGGGTTAAAGCCTCTGCCTTCGGCTCAGGTCATGATCTCAGGGTCCTGGGATCGAGCCCCGCATCGGGCTCTCTGCTCGGCGGGGAGCCTGCTTCCCCCTCTCTCTGCCTGCCTCTCTGCCTACTTGTGATCTCTCTCTGTCAAATAAATAAATAAAATCTTAAAAAAAAAAAGAAATGTGTGCATTGGACTTTCAAAGCCTGACATTATACATTTGAATTGCATTAATAACTATATATATATTTTTTCCAAATTCCGTTATTACCAAACCAAATCTTAAGTGTTTGGCTTTCCATGTAGCTTATGAACAGGAATAGATTGGGCTGGTCAGGCTGAAGACCCTAGTAGGTCTCTTTGGAATGTTATTCCTAGCATTGGTAAAATTGATGTTTTTCTTTTATTTGTTAATTTACTTGCATTTGTATTGTTACTGGAATTAATCACCTTGACTCTGGAAAATTCCTTGTTATCCTGAGAGGAACTAACTAGGTGGACGTCTTTATCTAGAATGTCTTTCTCTGAACTTCTACAACAGCCATCATCAATATGCACTTTTAGAACAAGAAATTTTGTAAACATTTCCCCTACTCAACTTATTAATTTAGAGAATTTAAGTAGTGAAGGAGACTGCTGAAAACTTCTAGCCCAGCCATGGTGCTGATTCAGCATAGGGACTTCCTTGAATATTCTCAGAAAACTGAAGAAATGGATTGCAGTTGAAGAAAAACCATAGGCATCCTAAAAAAATAACATGCCTGAAACCTGCTCAATTTTATATATACAGAATAGTAAATGTTAATTAGAATAATAAAGAATTTGTGTTTCACTTAACATAATGTCCTCCACAGTCATCCATGTTATCACAAATGGTAGGGTTTTCTCCTTTTTTAAGGCAATATATTACATTATATATATATTTTTTTTATATATTTATATATATACATTATATAATGTATATATAGTACACGTGTGTGTGTATATATACACACACTCACATACACACATGCAAACATACAGACACATTCTCTTTAACCATTCATCTATCAATGAGCATTCAGGTAGTTTCAATATCTTAGCTATTGTGAACAATGCTAAAATAAATATGGGAGTCAAGATATCTCTTCAAGATACTGAATTCATTTCCTTTGGATATATACCTGAAATGGGATTACTGTTTCATAAGGTAGTTCTCTTTGCAATTTTTGAGGAAACTCTAAGCTGTTTTCCATTATATTTATACTAATTTACATTCCCACCAACCGAATTTAGAGAACATTATGCTAAGTGAAATAAGCCAGACAGAGAAAGACAAACACTTCTTGATCTCACTTGTATGTGGAATCTAAAATAGTCATAGGAACAGACAGAAGAATGGTAGTTACAAGGGTATGGGGAGGAAAAATGGGAGATGTTGGTCAAGAGTTATAAAGTTTCAGTTATCCTAGATAAGTAAGTTCTGGAGAGCTAATACAAATAGAGTGACTATAATTAATATTGTATTTTATACTTGAAATTTGCAACGAGGGTAGATTTTTAGTGTTCTCACTACAAAAAAAAAAAGGAAAAATAGTTATGTGAGGCAACAGATATGTTAAATAGCTTGATTGTTGTGAATATTTCATAATATATGTACACATCAAACCATTAACTTGTACATCTTAAAAATTAACAATTTTCTTTTCTTTCTTCTTCTTTTCTTTTTTTTTTTTCAAGTAGGCTCCATGCCCAGTGTGGAGCCCAACACAGAGTTTGAATTCATGACCCTGAGATCAAAACCTGAGCTGAGACAAAGAGTCAGCCGCTTAACCAATTGAGCCACTCAGGCATCCCAAATATATACAATTTTTTTTTAATACATACAATTTTCAATTGTCAACCATACCTCAATAAAATTGAGAAAATGAAGAATTTGTGTAAGTTTTTATTTCATGGATAAGAAGTATAACTGAATATAATGGATTAAAAACATGATCCAACTATAAGCTGTCTACAAAAGACTTTATATCTAAAGATATAAATAAGTTAGAAATGAAAGGATAGAAAACTTCTTGGATAGCATACTAAAGGCATAGACAACAAAAGAAGAACAAATGTACTTCATGAAAATTAAAAACTTTTGTGCATAAAGACAACCCACAGAATGGAGAAAATATTTGCAAATCATGTTTTTGTTAAGGGATACATATCCAGAATATATAGGGAACTCTTTAAACACAACAAGAAAACAAATGACTGGATTCAAAAATGGGCAAAATGTTTGAAAATGCATTTCTCCAAGGAAGACATACAAATGGCCAGTGGATTATGAAAAGATGCTCAATATCACTAATCATCAGGGAAATGTAAATGAAAGCCACAATGAGATACCCCACACCTGTTAGTATGGCTACTTTCAAAATCATAGGAAAGGATCTAGGATATGGAAAAATTGGAACTCTTGTGCACTGTTGGTGGAAATGTAAAATGGTACATTTTGGAAACCAGTATGGTGTTTCTTTGATAAATTGAAAGTAGAATTACTACATGATCCAGCAATTCTGCTTCTGGTATAAACCTAAAAGATTTGAAAGCAAGGTCTCAAAGAGATATATGTACACCCATGTTCATAGAGACATTGTTTCCAAAAGCCAAAATATGCAAGCAACCCAAGTATCCATTGTGGATTAATGAATAAATAAAATGTGGTATAGACACACAATGGTATATTATTCAGCCTTAAAAAGGAAGGAAATTCTAATACATTCTATAACATGAATGAAACTTGAGTACATTATGATAAATGAAATAAGCCAGTCACAAAAAGACAAATATATATGATTTCACTTATGTAAGAGAGCTAGAGTAGTAACATTCCTAGAGATATAAAGCAGAACAGTGGTTGGCAGGTGCTGGAAAGAGTGGGGAAAAGGGGGAGTTATTGTTCGATGGCTATAGAACTTGTTTTGCCATTTGAAAAGAGTTCTGGAGGTGAATGGTGATGATGGTTCCACAACAGTATGAATGTACTTAACATCACTGAACTTTATACTTAAAAATGGTTAATATAGCACAGAGCACCATACATCTTTCTATCTACATCTGCAGAAATAAGTTACAGTTTTGAGAAACAGAAATGCATGCATTACCAAGGCATTCAAAGCTTCCACTAACCTAAAAAATTCCTCTGAAAACAGCAAGTAACTATAATTTTATTAGAAAATAATTTAATAAGAGTTAACAGATTATAACTCTGTTTACTGTGAATACCATTTCCAAGTATATCATAGGACAAGTACTTTTAGTGCCCAGGACTACAAATAATGCAATATGATTTAATGGAAAACAATTGGACTGAAAGTTAGAAAATTTCGCTATGCGCTTCCTTTGGCACCGAACTTAATAACGACAAAAATAAAGACAAAATATGTCCAGTATTTAACAAAAAATCTCTTACTTTGCATACTCCTTAGCTCTTTTACCACAGATAAGTTATTCAACTTGCCTGTGCCTTGACTTCCTTGTATATACATCAGTACAGCAACAGCATCTATATTATAGAAATCTTCAAAGGGTTAAATAAAAACATATATAGAATTAGGTACCTGGGATTCCATGGTACCATACATGGAATTCCAATACATGGAATTGCTTGACAAGGAAAAACAAAACAAAACAAAGCTTTCAATAGAATCTGTGCTCAATGAGTTTAGCTATTTTTTGTTGTTGAAACCTAAGTCCATAACGGTGCTGATTAAATGGCAGTCACAGTTCTAAGTCCTCTGTTTGTATTAATGCTTTCAATCCTAACAAGTCTATGTTGTACCTACTTTTATCATCTCTCTTCCCTATTTTACACCTGAAGAAAATGAAGCATAGGTATTAAATAATGTCATGTTTGGAATCCCAAAGTGTGATTCATATTATCATCACAATTATGTTAATCCATAATTCATCGACTTCAACAGAGCTTTCTATGCATGACATTTAGGGAAACAATGAGAAATTTCATATAACAGAAAAATTGTGCACACAAACTGAACTGAAGGTATATAAGCCTAGAAAGTAGCTTATGACAAACTGGTGGCATACCTTGCCTGACATGACAATGAATTTTTTTTTTTTTTTAAAGATTTTATTTATTTATTTGACAGAGAGAGATCACCAGTAGGCAGACAGGCAGGCAGAGAAAGAGGGGGGAAGCAGGCTCCCTGCTGAGCAGAGAGCCCAATGCGGGGCTCGATCCCAGGACCCCGAGATCACGACCTGAGCCGAAGGCAGAGGCTTAACCCACTGAGCCACCCAGGCGCCCCGACAATGAATTTGATAGATTTCTTTTAGGGTAATATGGAATTAGTAGAGTCTTTAAGCAACCAAGGGAAAAATGGAGTTATAATTTTTATTTGAAAAATATTTGGACATTACAGAATGTTAGAAAATAGGAAAAATCATTAGTTCCACCAGGCTAACTTAGCTAATATTTTATTTTGTATTAATCTCATTTCAATATTTTTATTATGCATATACATTCTTTGCAAAATTACCATCATAATGGACATTCATATTATATTATAATGCCTTTTTTTCTTAACATATCATATTCATTTTTCTCAATAGTGCTTCATAATTTTTCTAATTACCATTTCTAATAGGCATATAGTTTTTCATTAGGAAGATGTACCATAATTTACAATTTAATTAACCATTCTTCTCCATGAACATTTCAGTTGCTTTCAATAGTACTGCATTATAAAAAATACTTATATTCTGTTGTGCATAGAACTCCCACACATTTTTATTAGAATTCCAAAGTTGCAACATGAGGTCAATACGAACTCTCTTTTGGCATGTAATATATGCTACTGCTGAATTTTTTTCCAAAATTTTTACCAGTTTTCACAGCTACTGATTTCCCCACAGCTTTGTCTATCAGTGCAAGTTTATTTTTCTTTGAAAGTTGCTCACAGAAATGTGGAGGAAGGACCACTGTGAAGAGAGGGAAAGGATGGGACGGACAATAGTTCAGAGCCAATGTTAAAGATCTAATCAAAATGATGGAAACTGGTGGTGGAGTTGATGGGAATAGCAAGAATTTTAGCTTACCAGTTATTAAGCGCTTTCTCTATGCCAGATATATGTCATGTTCTAAATTCCAAATGCTTTATATTAATTATCTAATTTAATACACAAAATGACCTCTGGGAGTAGGTAGTATTATATATCCTCTTTGGCAGATGGAAGCTCTGAATCAGAAATGTTAATTTACTAGATAAGGTAAAGCCTTTTGAGTAGATTTTAGATGTAAAGAGTTGTTAAATGAGGAACCAAGGGAAGAGCATAGCCAAGTTTTCTGACTTTAGTCCAGTTTTTTCCCTATTATATTTACACTATTATTTTTCAGTTCTGGCTAAGAATGTCACTAAATTTATATGGTCATGATCTTCATATTAAAACAGACTTATAATCTCTTAGTATTTATTTAACTTTCCTCTATCATTGTAATTTACACTAATCAAGAGAGCACATTGCAATCTTCTAGTCTATTTGTATAAAACAATTACTGATATGATTTTTGCCATCATTTTGTATATCCAACTTTGAATTTTACTATTTTTCACCCAAGCCTTCAGAGAAATTGATCTCCACATATTTAAGGAGCATATTGTACTGACTTCTGTTTCTTTGAATGTTTTAGTTAAACCTTTCAAAATACCACTTTTATACTTCCATTTCAATTGTAAAATGATCCATCATTTAAAATACAGCTAAAATAGTCTGTATTCTTCACCCTCTACCCCCTTACCTTCTTCCTCTTCCATATTTCTTCTAATTTTTCATTATTGTATTCAACAGCATTTATCAATTAAGGACCTATTGTATTGGCACTTCCTCAATTGTTAAATGCAAAGTAATTTGTCTGAGCCTCCATTCCTTTTTGCCCTAAATTTTAATACCTAATTATATAACGCTTACAGTTAATAAGTATTCAAGTTCTTAAAGTTTTTTTCCTTTTCAAGTAGTCTGAAATTTCCAGGCAGATAATGCAGGTTTTATCTTTGTTATATCTTGTAGCTCCTAGTACATAAATTTTAAAACATTAAGTAAATAAAAGATACTCAGTAAGGTCTTATTAATTGGTTACCTAGTGATTTACTATACTTTCATTTCTTAGTCAAATTTATATTTTCTCAAGGTATTAAAGTCAAAGTATAACTAGAAATCAGTAAAGATGTCATATTATTTTATGCCATTGAAAGGAGAAGCAATCACTTCTCGGCCTTTTGGCTAAGATCAAGTGTGAAAGGAGAAGCAAGATTTATTAAAGGATTGAACTACTACATATATAATATGTATAGATTATATATTGTCATAGGATATGTAATTGTTGATATTTTATAAATATATGCATGTGTATTTTTGTGTATGTGCATTTGAAACATTTGGAAAATTTTATCCTTGTTACATTCATGTTAGAAGAAAATTTACAATTTTTAAATCCATAAAATCTTTGCCTAGTCTATATGCAATGTGAATTTGAATTCGATAAAAAATATGTATACTAAAAATAGTCTTTATGCTTTCTTTTTTGATGCATTTTTTAAAAGATTTTATGTATTTATTTGACAGAGAGAGACAGAGAGGGTACACAGCAAGGGGGGGTGGGAGAGGGAGAAGCAGGCTCCCCACCGAGCAGGGAGCCCTAGGACATGGGGCTGCTCCATCCCAGAACTCCGAGATCATGACCTGAGCCAAAGGCAGATACTTAAGGACTGAGCCAACCAGGCTCCCAGTTATGCAGGCATCCATTAAATTCAACCAGGCATCCATTAAAATGATTAATGGATAACATACTATGTGATTTTTGGAAGTTTCCTCAAAGAATGAATAGCTGTAGTCTCATGATATAAGCTGCCCTAGAGAACAATAATTGTAACAGCTGGAGTTCTCTTCTACGCTCCAGCCTTAAGACATTGTCAACTGATTGCTATAAAGTGGGCCCCTCCTCTTATTTCAGACTTTCCTTGAAGGTACCAGGAACTATTAAGTCCATTCTTGAGTATAAAACTGTACAGATTTTGTGTAAAAGAGTATTATGTCACAATTTTAATTTTTATTTGGGGCATTGAAATGGTATCAATAGCTATAACAATGAAAGAAAAATGCTATCTTTATTGAATTTTTGCTGATTGTTGAAGACTTGTTCTTAGTATTTGAACTTTCAATGTTGAGTTCACTATTTTTTTTTTCCTTTTCAAGTTGATTACTCAGCTTGAATTGAGAGACACTTTTCTGACTGCAATAGCATGTTAGGTTATTATGAACACTATCATATGATCACATTTCTTTGGGTACAAAGTAACCTGAAAATTTCATCTCCTTTTTTTTCTTTACATGAAAGGTTTTGATTGATAGGAGTGCCTGTAGTTGTAAATAAGCAGCTTTACTAAATTCCAGAGAGTAGGTCACTTTCTTCAGTTGATTTACATAATTGAACATGTTTCTTATGATAATGGCTTCACAAATGGCAAAAATTGGGTATTCTATCTGAATATCTTACATTTAGTAAAATTAGATGACAGTAATATATGTTGTGATTTGTGGCTTAAAATACAGTGTGATATTCACAGTATATGAAAAATATTTACTATTCACTACATTAAGGAAGTATGTTCCTGTATTATCTCTATATAGGTATATCGTGCTTACATTTCTAATGGGGCAAAATAGTTTGCTTTCTTCTGATTGTTTTTGTTTAACTCAAGATTTGATCTGAAATATTCCAAGAACTGGTTCCTTTTCTAAACTTGAATTTGTACTTCTTAACTGCATTGTGTCTTCAACATGGTATGTTGTAATTTTATTATACTTGTTATTTGCAAATCGCAGCGCAGTTGTGTTATGAGAACATGAAGGAATGTGTTGATAAATACACAACCAGAAAAAGAATGTATTACAATATGAACTAGTCCATATTACCAAAAGTATATCTTACAATAAAAATATCATTGGTGTGGGACGCCTGGGTGGCTCAGTTGGTTAAGTGGCTGCCTTTGGCTCAGGTCATGATCTCAGGGTCCTGGGATCGAGTCCCACATCAGGCTCATTGCTTGGCGGGGAGCCTGCTTCTCCCTCTGCCTCTGCCTGCTACTCTGCCTGCTAGTGCTCTCTCTCTGACAAATAAATAAATAAAAAAAATTAAAAAAAAAAATCATTGGTGTGTCTGTGAGTGTGGATGTCTTTACACACGCACACAAATTAATACACCACATATCTGACTACATACATACTTGTAATGTATAGCTGTATATGTGTCTGTGTTTATATGCAATATATATTATATATTCACAAATGCTCATCATGTTGCTGTTTGTTTTTTGTATTCGTATGCATAAATGGCACAGCATCATTTCTGAATAATTTTAGGGGAAAATATTACTTGGATAAAAAACAAAATAAAACATTTTAATCATAGATAGATAGAAGTGTGTGTTCCCAGGAGAAACACACAAAATTCTAATCAACCTATGAGATAGCAGAATTCCATTTCTAATAGTAATATAACATGCAATATCATTGCATCAATATAAACATTGATTTAAAGGAACATACACTGGCTTTTGATTAAATACCAGATTACCTGGAAGAGATCCTGGCAATTAGGTCACTGCAAAAAGAAGAGCTGACAAGAAAGATTATAAAGGGCTCCAACAGTAACTGAGCAGGAGTGCTCAACCTCACAGTAGGAATTTCAAATCCTATTCTTTACTGAATCTCCTACTGAATTTCTACTCAGATAGGCATTTAGTTTTCAACATATTTCCACAGTAGATATAATGACCAGGTAATAGACACCTGCATTTCTTATGCTACCAATCTATTGATGAGACATGGGTCTCACCTTCTGTATTTTTTCTGGGTTTAAGTTTTATCACTGAGGGATATCAACTATGGTCAGGAGCTCAGTTGAGCTGGGAGAGAGTTCAGCAACCATGTGTCTGAGTAGCCTATTAAAGCAAAATGCCAAAATAAGAGTTAAGTCTGTAATAACTTACTGAGATGGGATAAGCAAGAGGTTAAAACCAGAGCAAATGGCGACTCTCTGTTTTTTCCTTTTTCCCTGCGGAATGGCACACATGATCAGGTGGATCAGAGCAGAATGGAGGTCACATCACTGCTGAGGAAGCCCAGAACAAAAGGGTGTAGCAGTTTTATGGACCCTGGCGTTGGAGGCAGTGTGAAGGCTGAAGGCTCAGAGAGGAAAAGTAGTATGTACTTAGAGTGGGGAAAGTTCCTTTAAGATTTCCCCTCCTCCACAACATGGCGGCTGCTGTACAGGCACACGAAGAGGAGCCTCGGATAAAGAGACCCGGGAATACAGGCACAGGGGCTGGAATTCCTGAGCTAGGAATGCAAACATGTATGACCAGCCAAGGGAGCCTGAGTCCTTGACTGTAACTCCCTTCGACACAGTAATGTATTGGCTGTTCACCAAGTCTGGTGGAGGAGAGCGGCTTTCTGGAATGAGACCTTCTACATAAAACTTTTATAGTTCCCTGTGTCCAGGCCTAAAAAGTCACACAAAGATTTTTAGCCAGGAGCTGGACTCCTCATTATGTTAATAGATGCATTCATTATCCCTTTCAATATTCACAAAAGTCCAGTGTGATTAGCTATGCTTCACTGATGAAGAAACTGGGAATTACATTTTGTTAAGCAATTCACCTGAATTTACAAAAATATTCAACATAGGAACCAGAGATAAACTGATTCAAAAACTCATATTCAAAAACATTTCAAAAACAGAAAGAAAGCTCATATTTATACTCTTATCTGTACCCTCTTAGGTGAATTATTTAACATATTTCACATAGTTGACATAAGATAGATTAACAGGAAAAAAAAGTAAAGATTTATTTAATGCAAGTTGTACATGATATGGGAGACTTCATTAGGAAATGGAGACCCAAAGAAGTGGCAAAACCTTAGTGCTTTATACCAGGCTGAACAAAGAGAGGCCATTATGGAAAAGTAACTAAGCTATGTGGGGAAGCTAAAGGAATATAAGAAATATTTTGATAAGGTCTGTTTATGCCGAGTTCTCTTGGTCTCAACTTCCCATCCTTGATGATAAGAATGTTACCCTCCTTCTGGCATAGGGAGAACATCTTTCCCATGGGAATTTTACCTCCCACTTTAAAAAAAAGAAGGAAGGTCAGAGCATTTTTCTTGCATCTGTTATTTTTCAAATGCCTTTAACTCAAAATAGTCAATATGCCAAAGTGGCATATATGGGGTAGTATGTTCTAAACTCTCAGAAACCATGAGAACTTTGCTGTGTGAGGTCATGGTATATTGAGATGTGGGAAGTGATATATTTAAGGGCATTCTATAAGTCTTCTTATTATTTCGAGTTCTTTAGAAAACGTAATTAATAACATCATGTACTGTCTGATTATCTTAATGTAATTTTTCCACTTTCCCTCACCAGTTCAGAAATATGCTAGAAATACGTAAGGTGGTAAACAATTTTAAGGAGATTTCTGAACCTATATACTCTATCCTCCTAAATTATTATCATTCTTACTCTGAAGCAATTGACATTTTCGTACCCCTAGTTCATATTCTATTTCATCCCTCAGCACCAATTCCAGTTCCAATTCCAATTCCAACCAATTCCAACCCCGAGGCACACTATTTAAGTCTTCCTTCTTGGGGCAATCTTATCCAAAGTTGTTTTCCAGATGTATTATATGTAAAATATAAATTTACATATCTTTTTTGGTATTAACTAGGGCTTCTTGAGAAGAAGGATGCCAAATAAATGTTAAAATAATGAACCTAAGCAACACAACTTTCCCTACAAATACACACACAGAGATGAAAGAAACCAAACTGGGAAACCAAACTGGGTCCCCCTAACATGTTCGATGCTGCTGCCAGTCATTCAGAAATAGTTGCAAGGCAACCTCACATTTCTATGTATTTACAGATATATTTTTAATACTTTAATTTATAAATTTTATTTCAATAATTCTGTATATTGAGTTGCATTAAGACAATAAATCACTATTCCAATTAGGGTACTAAGGAAAAATAGCAAGTTTCATTTAAATAAGGACCTAGAATAAAATTGAAAATGATGAAATGGATAAGTGTCTGTAAAAGCTTCAATCATGAAAAAATTGGCATGTTTCTAAAATCAGGTAGACAAAAAATGACTATGGCAAATGACTGGCTACTTGTAAATCTTTTGCATAACAGTTTCAAAAATGTTACATGTGGGTGGGGAGATGGGTGAGATACATACAGAGGATTAAATTATAACTTAAATTATAAAATAAATAAGTCATGGAGATGAAAAATACAGCATAGGGAATTTAGTCAATAATACTATAATATGGTGACAGATGGTGACTATACTTACTGAGAGCACTGTGTAATGTATAGAACTGTTGAATCGATATGTAGTACACCCGAAATGAATATGCCATTGCATGTTAATTATACTTCAATTAAAAAAAATGCTATAGCCTACATATACCTATACCTTCAGTATGAGTAATCTCTCCTCTTGGAAATTTTATTTAGCAAGTTTATAAGTTTGTTACAGTCTTGTAATACTGGAAGACCATGACTTCCACTTTGCTGGGATAAAATACAGTTACAGCATGGTGCGCTACAGCAAGCTGTCCCGTTTAGTGGTCATAGTACCTTAACTTTCGGTTGTTACAGCTGATAAAACGTGGCATAAAAACAGTAGGCTTTTACCAGGGAGCTAGCAAATCTATATATCTACTATTGACTCTTTTAACAATTTTATTTATTTATTTGACAGAGAGAGAGAGATCACAAGTAGGCAGAGAGGCAGGCAGAGAGAGACGGGGAAGCAGGCTCCCTGCTGAGCAGAGAGCCCAACGCGGGGCTCGATCCCAGAACCCTGAGATCATGACGTGAGCCGAAGGCAGAGGCTTTAACCCACTGAGTCACCCAGACGCCCCTACTATTGACTCTTTTAAAGTTCACTTTAATTTGAATGTATTTTTAATGTCATTCCCTGTAGGTACAGCTAACCTAAAGAAAACATGAGCTGCAAATAGTGATAATTTACTGTAATCCAAAAGTTAAAAATTCTTAAGCAATAAATCTGAATGAATTTATTCATTTCATCCAGTTGTTCCCTTAATTATGATTTATTGGGCATCCACAATGTGAGAAACATACTGGGACATGCCATACTTAAGGAAAATAGAGCATATGCCAATAAGTTTTGCATGTAGAATGAGTACGAAGAGAGTTTAACAAAATACAGAAAAGGGAAATACAACTTATACATGGGAGCATGATGAAAGAAACTGATATTGAAGCGTAAACAGTACACAATAATGAGGCAATCTCTTCTAATACTTAAGAAAAACAAAGCACTCTAAAGAGAGTGGGAGGTACTATTTAGGAAAGCCTCCTCTCTTAAGAGGAATAGGCAATGGGGCTACGCAGAAGAGAACCTTCCATTTCTGGCTACAACATTATGACTTTAAATGAGGGTCAATTGGGCACCAGGGAACCATTCTTAGGTCATAAAGAGGTAAGAGCCAAACTCCATGCTAGGCTCTTCAGAGAATAATCTGACAGTTACAAACAGATGTGATTACAGAGGAGTGGTATTGAAGACATCAAGAACCTACTTTTATGAGAAAGATAAAAATAACCTAAATTGCTTTGAACAGAGTGAGAATAAAATGAAGCAATTAGGAGAAACAAGAGAAGGAGGAATGACAACTGATGTGGTTTAATGAGTGGGAAACAGAATAAAGATAAATCATTGATGTCAAATGTGGGTAAATAAAGTTAAATGAATATCTGGGTCATTGAGAGAAAACAGGGAATTTAAGAAGAGGCATACTAGATATTAGGATAATAATCAGAGATTCTAAAGACATATATATGAGAAATTCTAAGTGCTTTATATATACTGTCTTGATTTTCACAATAAAATACAGGATATGAACTATTATTATTTTGATTTC
The DNA here is from genome assembly GCA_028534135.1 of Potos flavus. Classification (NCBI taxonomy): domain Eukaryota; kingdom Metazoa; phylum Chordata; class Mammalia; order Carnivora; family Procyonidae; genus Potos; species Potos flavus. The sequence goes on from CM052883.1 coordinate 42,884,508, forward strand.
AACAACGAAGAAACTGGGTGAGAATAAGTTCCAGTAATTTACCCATTGTCACAAAGCTGTAGTCATAAACAGATATTACTCCAGACTGCCAGACAAGATCCTAAATTCTAAATTTTGTATTACTGTTTTGCCTGAAATAATTTAGTACTTATTCTGTAGGAGCACCATTCTAAATACTTTATACATATTAAGTCGTTTATCTTCAAATACTCTTATGAGGAAAATATGCTCACTATCCTGATTTTAGTATATGGTAGAACTGAAAAGCAGCTTCCTATCTACAGAGACTTTGCTCTTAACCTCCTACTAAACCTGCCTTTGAAACCATCAGTTTTAGACTCACTGAATTTGAACTATAAGTGCAACATTTAAGTGCAAATACCCAGTTGGAAATGAGACATGGAATCTCATGAGAAATTTCACCTGGACACAGAATGAAAAGTTCTAATTTAGAGAGATGGCACTTAAAACCACAGGAAGGATTAAGCTAACAGAGCAGACAAACACAGAAGAGAAAATACTTTCCTATACAATTAACAGTACATATTACACAAAACTTATAAGAAGCAACAACCTTCCCTCATATGTTAAGGAGAAGTAGGGTGTGTTTGTCTACCAAAAGGCTGCCAGTGCCTAATTAAGCAATAACATTTTTAATTTAGTAGCCAGCTACAGGAATCAGAAAGCCAGATATTAAATAGAACTAATGAACAAAAGTTCACAAATGCAAAATAAATCAAATATTTCCTTAGTGTTTTCATTGCATCATAGTTATAATGGTCATTTAGGGGGCATATCAGACAATCAAACTGTAGGGAGCAGGGGATTTAATATCCTACACCTTTTTTTTTTTTTTTTTTTTTTTAAATTTCTTGTGCTTGACCCTCTGGGGACTCTAGAAAAAAAGAGTTTATTTTCACAACTCTTGCAACCTGAAACTTTAAGTTTAAAATTAATACTTCAAAATGTAGTCTGTTTTACTCACTGCAACTTACAAAAAATGGCAATGTACCAGACACATTTTTTGAGTGAAAGTACAATGGACCTATGTTACCAATTTGCCTAGGGTCTGCCAACAAGAATCAGCTAGGGATAAGGTGACAAATATGGGCTTTAATCCTAAGAGTAGAAATAGTTACCAAAAAAATTCCATAACATCTCTCAATGGTGGTGATTTTAAAATGAAGAACACATTTTTTTTTATTTCAAATAGTTAAATTAATCAAGGACACAGAAATGGAAGGGAAGGGCTGGGCCCACCATATACAACAAAAGGAAGAGTAGGCAATATACAGATGTTTAAAACAACAGATGTCTCTATTCAAATATGCTGCCTCAGTTTATGTGCAGTGGTTTCATCTGAGAGTTGAAAACTGCTATAATTTGAAGTCATACTACGGTACATGTAATATGTTAAAAAAAATTCTTCAATGGCCATAGAATTTCTTGTAAGTTGATCACTAAAAACAAACCACCACCACTGCCAAAACAAAACATGGAGAAATAATATTTAATAATTATAAGACTTAATTTTTTTCTTCTGCTAAAACCGAATTAACAAAAGTAAAATTTCTCCATATCCACTGCATAGATGAGACAGAAAGAAGCCAATCCAAAGAGATAGGCAATTGCTGCATATATTTTCCAGAATATGTAGTAGGAGAGAAAACTCCCTTGTAATTTAACATTGCCTAAATTCCTGGGCTAATGAATTTGCAATAGCAGTAAATACTGTTATAGATACAGATTTGATAAACATTATCCATAAAATACGAATGTAAAGCAATTCAGAGAGTGAAAGAAAGAAACTAATATCCACTGATCATCCATCATGTAACAAGGGTATAATTTAAACTTCACTGACAACCAGTAATTTAGAATTCTTAAATTCATAACATAGATGAAGAAAGTAATTCATTCACCCAAGAAATATTTAATGAGTTCCTACTATATGTCAAGTGCTATTTAAAGTCTTGAGAATGTAGCAACTAAAGTTCCTTTCCTGTTAGAGCTTATATTTTTGTGGGGATTGACGGACATTGAGTATATAAACAAATATATGTATTTTATGTCAGGTGATGATGTGTTATAGTGAAGAACTAAGAATGATTAAGAGAAACTGAAGATGTCAGAGATTGGGGTGATGCTAATTTACGTAAAGGGGCAGAGAATCCAGAAAGATTGCCATGTGAGAATTTGGGCAGCAAGCCAAACCTGTAAATGAAGAATTGGACATGCTGTATGATACTCCTCTAATGGAGTTTTTCTGATGTTTTCTTATGATTACACTGGGGTCATGGGTTTAGGAAGAAAGATCACAGAGGTAACTACTTTCATTACATCATTCTAAGAATGTATATAAGTATGACTTCTGAGTATTGATATCAACCTTGATCACCTGCCTGAATATGTTCGTAGGTTTCTTCACTGCAAATTTTCTCTTTTCCTTTCCTTTCCATACTGTAGTCACTGGAAGGAAGTCCTCTACACAAACCCACACTTAATAAGTGAGAAGGTATGCTCCTCTCATTTATAGCTGAATACAAAATTTGTTTAGAATTCTTCTGCATGGGAGATTTGTCCCTTCTTACCATTTGTGAATTTATTCAGTCATTTATTTATATCAATATGGACTCATACTTTTATTTTTAATACTGTGGGTTATAATCCAAGCTATTACTTTGGTTGCTCAAATTGTTCCAGTTTTGACAATTAGAAGCACTTTCAGTTGGTTCTTATACCTCTTTCACGTATCTGGTTCAGTGATTTATTTTTTATTTATTTTGTAATTTTTTAAAGATTGTTTATTTATTTATTTAACAGAAAGAGAGAGAGAGGGTGAGAACGCACAAGCAGGGGTAGCAGTAGACAGAGAGGGAGAAGCAGGCTCCCTGCAGAGCAGGGAGCTCCAATTGGGGCTTGATCCTAGGACCCCGGGATCATGACTTGAGCAAAAGGCAGACGCTCAAAAATCTGAGCCACCCAGGCACCCTAGTGATTTATTTTTTTAAATACTAACTACTTTCTGGATGTATAAGATGTTTCAAGGTCATCTCATATCTTCGCTGCTGCAGTCCTAACATCATTTCTCCAAAGGTCTCTGGTTCCTTTTACTGAAGAGTGGTATTCAAAACCAGTATCAGGCTGCTTTCTGTACTTTTGATACTGAGATACAGTGTCTTTTAGGTGCTTTCGGCTGACAGAGCAAAAAATATAAATTTGTGTACACTAACCTGTATATGTACATATATGTATAAATATTTCTATATGCAGTGCTCTGCATCTGTATTAAGTATGAGTTCTTACTGATGTCTCCAAATCTAATCCATTGTAATTCATGTAGTCTACAGATCATTCTAGCCTCCTTCCCTTTCTAATCTGATCTGCCAATTTCTACTCCAACAATGAGAAACCCATCCCCCACCATCCACCATCCTTTAACTTAATTGCTCAATTATAGTAGATATGTGTAGCCATGTCAAAATTGTTAATCGATAACCCCAGAAGCTTGCTATGATTTTAATTAGGTATATATTGACTCTGTAGATCAAGTTGGGAATATCTGATACTTGAACAGAAGTGAGTCTTTTATGTATTTACATGGAATATTTCTCCATTTAGATTTTCTTTGATTTCTCTCCTCAAAGTTGTATAGTTTCCCAAATATAGATACATATATATTTTCTTGGATGTAAACCTATGTATTTCATTTTGGGGTGCTATTTTAAGTGGTAGGTGTTTTTTTTTAAGTGTCAAATTCCAGTTGTTCACTTCTCTCTATAGGAGAGCAATTGACACTGTATATTAAGGTTATATTCTGGGACCTAGCTATATTCTAGGGATTTCCTACAAAGAGAATTGTAATTAATTTCTTCTTACTAATGTATGTACTTTCTATTTCATTTTCTTGTCTTTCTTCACTAGCTAAGACTTCCTGTACAATATTGATCAGGAGTAGTAAGAAAAAAAATCTTTGTCTTGTTCCTAATCTCAGAGTAAATAAGTCAAATTTTTAGCCATTAAATATGGTGTTAGCTACATGAAAAAGTGCTCAATATCACTCAGCATCAGGGAAATACAAATCAAAACCACAGTGAGATACCATCTCACGCCAGTCAGAATGGCTAAAATTAACAAGTCAGGAAAAGACAAATGTTGG
>CM052883.1:42889166-42932825 GCA_028534135.1 Potos flavus
CGAAATAAGTCAATCAGAGAAAGACAATTATCATATGATCTCTATGATATGAAGAATTTAAGAGGCAGGGCAGGGGGCCATGGGGGGTAGGGAGGGAAAAAATGAAACAAGATGGGATCTGGAGGGAGACAAACCATAAGAGAGTCTTAATCTCACGAAACAAAGTGAAGGTTGCTGGGGGGGGGGTAGGGAGAGGGTGGCTGGGTTATGGACATTGGGGAGGGTATGTGCTATGGTTAGTGCTATGAAATGTGTAAGCCTGATGATTCACAGACCTGTACCCCTGGGGCAAATAATACATTATATGTTAATTAAAAAAATGATGTTAGCTATAATTTAAATTTAAGCATTTGTCAATTCTTTTTCTGTTCTTTTATTTTTTTTTCAGCTTTATTGAGGTATAAGTGACAAGGTCATAAAATATTTGAAGTGTACATGGTAGTGATTTAATACATATATACTTTGTGAAAAGGATTGCCATCTAATTAACACATCCATTAACTCATATATTTGTCTATTTTTTTGGTGAGAAAATTTAATTTCTACTCTTAGCAAATTTCAATTATACAATACAATGCTATCAACTATGGCCACTTTGTTTTACATTAGATCTTTAGATCTTATTCATCTTATAGCTGAAAGTTTGTACACTTTTACCAATCTCTCCCTATTTCACACTTGTATGAGTCACTTAAATTTTCAACCTCAAACCACTGCATTAAACAATTAAACAAAAAAAACAAAAAAGAGAAAGAAAAGCAATCATTTTAAATAATATAAGATTGAAGTAGGAATTGAAAACTTAAAATCAAACATCAGTTATTTTATCCTCTCACATCTTGTGTTCTGGTAGAATACTCTTATAAACCAGAAATCCACTCTCTTCTGGGCTGATATAGCTAATCATAGACAGTGTTATTACTTTCTTTATCATCATTATTTGGCTGATATTCAGCACCTGTTTTTTATATGGGTTAGTCATAAGTGATCACTTATTGCAAACATGATCTGAGAAATATCATTGCATTCTCTCTACTATAGTAGAGATCAGTTTTTACATGAATGTTTAACTACATTGCTGTCTAAACATATGCTTCCCATATAATATAGTCAACTGCTTTCTTGATTTCCAGGATCAAATTTTATCTTCCGGTTACAAAAATAATACAAAACAAACACAAAACCATAAACTCGCTAAAATCACCACTCTGGACAATGAGTCACTACTGATTCAATGCCATCTACATGCAATGCGTTCCACTTCTTCCAGATTATTTGGATACCTTTGTCTTTTTGCAGTTACATATAAGTTGTTTATTATTATTATTATTATTATTATTATTATTATTTTCAATTAGCCAAGAACATATAAGTTTTAGAGTTAACTTTTTATACTCCTCAAAGAGACCCTAAGATTTTTACTTTTCTTCATTATATGGAGAAGAAAAAGAGATAAGGACAAATAGTTGGATCTCCAACTATTAGAATATTATCAAAAAGCTATTAAATAATATTAAATAATGAATAGTGAATGAAATAAAGAGAAAGGCAAGGAAAGTATAGTGTCAAGAAAGCTAAGAAAAAAAATGTTTCACAAAAGTGCCTACAGGCAAATGTATCAAACCCACTTGGCAAATGAGAGAGAAAATAGGTAAGAAAACAGAAATAGGTATTTGCCTGGGCAATAGGGATGCCTTTCATAATCTGATAAATACAAGTCAGTGAAATAGTGGAAGCTAAATGCAAACAGAGTACTTGATAAAAAAATTAAAGGTTGAAGATTCAAGACAAAAACTATGGTTAACTGTCTCTTTTAAGTTTTGCTCTGAAGAATACAGTAAAAAGGTATTACTCTATAATATAAAGGTATTATAGAGTAAAACATGGGATCAAGGGAGATTTTTTTTCAGGGAATTTTGTTTTACTTTAAGATAGGAACTTTCTGGCCGCCTGAATAGCTCAGTGGGTTACACTGCTGAGTCTTTATTTCAGCTCAGGTCATGATCTCAGGTCCTGGGTTCTAGCCCTGTTTCAAGTTCTGTGCTCAGCGAGGAGACTGCTTGAGGATCTTTCTCTCCCGCTGCCCCTCCACCCACCTCTCTCTCTTTCTCTCTCAAATGAATACATAAACCTTAAAAAAAAAAAAAAAAAGATAGGAACTTTGAAGCCTAACTTTATAATAATAGAAATAATTCATGACTGGAAAAATTTGATGTCATAAGAGAGTGGAACTAATTTCAGAATCAAAGTTCTTATCTAAGTAAAAACTAATTTAATTTTAGATATCACTGTGTGCAAATGATAAATAAAACTGTTTTTTAAAAAAATTTTCTGGCTATAATCACAAAACATCCGCTTCATCTTATAGCACTAGAGTTTTCTTCATTGGTGTAATTTATTACAAAAAATAGGTATGTTTCAACTTGAAGTACTTAACAAATGCCTGCAATGTTTGTGTGAATAAATGTGTGCCAATTATTCTTTCTCATGGTTATATATTCTGGGTAACATATAAGGCAGATATTTTGTTTCTATATAAATTTATGTTACATAATGAAATATATTAATACAAATAATTTTTAAATGCGTATTATGTATCAGTTATAAATGTTATATATTCTTGTTATGCTAAGTATTTTTAACCTATTTGGATGGTTACATTGAACTTAAATACAAAAAACATTTAATATAAACAGATATTCACATAAAAAAGCAAATCTAGACACAGATGTTACAACTTTCATGTAATTCAAAATGGATCATATACATACCTTTAAAATACAAAACTATTAAACTCCTAGAAGATAACTTAGAAGAAAACCTATATGACCTTAGGTATGCTGATGCTTTTTAGATATAACACTAAACAAATAGTCCATGAAAGAAATAATTGATAAGCTGAACTTCATTAAAATTGAAAACTTCTGTTCTATTAAAACCAATGTCAGAATAATGAGAAGACAAGCCACAGTCTGGGATAAAATATTTGCAAAAGATACATCTGGTAAAGGATTACTATCCAAAATATACAAAGAACTCTTAAAACTCAACAGTAAGAAAATAAATAACCCAATTAAAAATGGGCCCAAAACCTCGACACACAAAAAGAAGATATACAGATGGCACATAAGTATATGAAAAGATTTTCCACATTATATGTCATCAGGGAAATGTGAATTAAAACAACAGTAGATACCACTACATACTTATTAGGATGGCCAAAATCCAGAACACTGATAGTACCAAATACCGGTGAGAATAAGGAGGAGCAACAGGAACTCTCATTCATTATTGGTAGGAATGCAAAATGATACAGTCACTTTGAAAGACTGACAGTTTCTTACAAAACTAAACATACTCTTATCATCTGATCCAGTAATCACACTCCTTGGTATTCATCCAAAGGAACTGAAAACTTATATTCACACAAAATCCTATACACAGATGTTTGTGGTAGCTTTATTCGTAATTATCAAAACCAGGAAGCAACAAGATATTCTCCAGTAAGTAAAAGGACAAATAAACTGTGGTATATCCGGACAATGAAATATTATTCATTGCTAAAAAAGAAATAAGCTATCAAGCCATGAAAACACGAGGATGGAGGAATCTTAAATGCATTTTAGTAAGTGAAAGAAGGCAACCTAAAAAGACTACATACTGTATGATTCTCCATGTGTGACATTCTGGAATAGGCAAAAGTATGGAAAGGGTGAAAAATCAGTGGTTTCTAGGAGTTGATGGAGGAGGGATGAATAGTTAAAGCACAGAGGAAATTTTAGAGCACTGAAAATACTCTGTACAATACTATAATGTTGGATACATGTCATTAAACATTTGTCCAAACTTATAGAATGTACAACAGCATGAGTAAACTATAATGTAAATCATAGACTCTGGCTGATTATGATGTGTCAGTGTAGGTCTACCAGTAGTAACATGTGGGTCATTCTGCTGGGGAATGTTCATAATGGTTGTGTCTATACGTGTGTAGGGGTTAGAGGTATATAAGAAATATCTGTAATTGCCCTTAGTTTCATACTTAGAGCTTCAAATTGCTCTAAAAATATAAAGTCTTTAAAAAAAATTTAATGTATACAAAGTCACAGACATAAAAAAAGGAAGAGAATGATATTTGGAAATTTTGGATCATTTTGTAAATCACTCTATTCAAAAACTTTAATCTCCTATTATTATTTGAAATGATTTTATGAAGCTAGTATTATTACCTTCTTACCAAAATCAGAAAAAAAAACACAACAACAACAAAACACCTAAAGGCCAATATTCCTCAAGAATACAGACATAAAATTCTTAAACTATTAGCAAATAGATTTTAGAAATATAAAAAAGAATTGCATGTCATGGCCACTGGGGTCTATTTCATGGATTCAAGGACTAATATCGAAAAGTGTAAAGAATTCTAAAAGGTTGACAATTTAAAAAATTCTATTAATAAATTGGTAAAAGGAGGAACATTGTACTGATTCACCCAAAAGAGTATGTGGAAACACACAAGAAAAAACGTTGCCTCTCAGTAGCCGGTAGGGATATGCATATGAAGTCCACCATGAGTTATCCCTACACACCTATCAGAACAGCCAAAACAAGTACCAATTTCAAATGCTGACAAGAATACAGAGAAACTGGATCTCTCATACAAGTACCAATTTCAACTGCTGGCAAGAATACAGAGAAACTCGATCTCTCATACATTGCTAGTGGGTTTGTACATTGGTACAGCACTCTGGTAAAAACAGTTTGGCGGTCTGGAAAACATACATTTACATAAAATTCAAAAGTCAAACTCCTTGGCACTTATCTTAGAGAAATGAAACATATATAACCACACAAAATCCTGTACACTACCAGCCTTATTCATATACAATAGCCAAACACAGAAAACAACCAATGTCCTTCAATAGGCAAATGTTTATCCAATCTGTGGTGGTATAGCCATTCCATGGGACACTCAGTCAAAAAAAAAAAAAAAAAAAAAAAAAAAAAGAAGTGTGAGCTATTATTACATGTAGCAACTTGGATACATCTCAAGGGTATTATGTTCACTGCAAAAAGCCATTCCAGAAACATCATATATGGTATGATTTCATTTATATAACATTCTCAAAATGACACAGTTACAGAGATGGGAATAAAATAGTGGTTAACAGGGGTTAGGACAGTGGAGGGGAAGTATCTAAAGTGGCAGCGTGAGATCTTTGCCATGATGGAATAGTTATGCATCTTGCTTGTAGTAGTGCTTACATGAAACTATACATGGGATAACCTGTATAGAACTATACACACACATTTACCAATGTCAATTTCCTGGTTTTAATATTAGATTCTAGTTATATAAAATATAATCATTAGGGGAAGGGTACGTGGAACTCTCTATTATATATTTGCAATTTCTAGTGAATTTAAACTTTTTAAAAAGTAAAACCAAACCAAAAAAAAAAAAAAGAAAAAGAAAACATTTATGGAAGATTAATGCTTGAATGTAGTCATCACAGAAGGGAGTCGGGTATAATCAGGACTGAACATACGATACTTGAGTTTAGTATCCTGGCTTTTGGTCAATGACCTGTTTTTTCTGTAACTAAATACCTTAATACAGACAATAACAGACAAGCAGATAACAATGAAATCTCTTAATTTCAATGTTACCTTTCTTGGCTGTCAGTGGATCTGACATTCTGTAGTGATTCAAAATAGCTAGTTAGAGAGGCAGAAAAATTTTATTCTTTAAAACATGTTTTATGTAGTGTTAAATCATGCAGAATGCTTTGAAATAAAAGATTATGCTGGATTTTTTTTGTTTTAACATTAATTTACTTTTAACTGGAATGAAATTAATTCAAATTGATAGAGAAAGTGAAGACAGTGAACTTCATTGCCCAGATGGAAATTGAACAAATATAAGCAATCTATCAGAGCTGTCTTAACACAAAACAAAAATATTCATCAAGGAACATAAATGTGTTGTTTATTCCTCTTTTGGAAAAAAACACATAGCATACTAAAACATTCTGCCTTCAACATATAACTACATAAAATATGCTATTGAGCATAACATGAAACAAATGTCCTGACTATTAAATATTATGTATATAAAAGGAAAATCATCTATTTTAGCCTCATTTTCTGAAGTTTTTCCCTGAAATGTTTTTAAAAAATAACTTAGCTTTAAAGTACAAATATTCAAACATCTGGAAAATTTAAGTCTAATCTAGTTCTATTACAGATACATGGTTTCTGCATTATCACATCCTTTTTTCACCATTTTCTGTGTTAAGAGATTCAACTTCAATATATTATACTATCACCTAAGAGATTTTCTTTATAACTAGCTGATCAAGTTAGAACAACTTTTGTTTGTAACTCACAATGATAAAATAATCCTTTGTGAATATAATTGCAGGTTTTAATATTTAGCACTGTGCCATTCTAATTTCTAGATTCATTCTGTCTGGTGCAGTTGCTCAAAAGGGTTGTTCTGCTTTTGTACTAAAATGTGGCTCTCTGCTTTCTATAACTCCACTGCAGAGACACCGTGTTGCTCTCTGTGGTGGTGATCAAATTCGAAGGTATCTCCTTCCTGTACCTGTAATTACGACTTAAACTATCAAATAAAACTTGGTTTTTAGCTCCTTTCGGGACCTTAAAAATGGCTGAAACAATCAAACAACAGAAGTGGCAAGATTAGCTCTCTTTTACCCATTACAGGGGGCATTATAATCCCATTTGGGGAAAGAAAGATAGAGTTGTAGTCCTAGTACATCAGCTGGAAAAGGACTGTCCTGGTAGACTGAACAAAAAAGATACGTATTAAAAACACTGAAATCTGTCATAAATTGAAGAGATAGCAGTGTTTTTATAGTTCTAGGGTTTTTTTTTTTTGAATAGTTGAAGATATATATAATATATATAACATATATATTATATATATATACACACATACATACATACATACAGGAGAGTCATCAGGCCATAGTGCCTGTATACCCAGTTGACAAACTTCTAAGGCAGAGTTAGGAAAAAAATATCTACATCCTTACTTTCTCCTGAAGCAATGCATCTGATCACCAGGACAAAATTTGCCTCATAGAAGACTGGAATTTCACTTAGATTCTGTCAGGAAATGCACTTGTCTGAAAAAGTTGCCAAGCAAATATATCAAAGTGCTACTGGTATCTCAGCTCTCCTGAGGGAGTAGCCAAAAGAATTGAGAGATACTCTCTGCAAATGGAAAAGATTCAATAATGATAGTTCAGTCGCTAAACAATGGTAATATCACAGAAAGATCTGCAATTAATTTTTGGAATTACATACTTAGCTGATTTTTATACTTTAATTTCACCCTGGAAGACAATTTTTCTGCAGGTAAATCAAGTTACTTGTAATTGAGTGTGAATAAATGAATAACATCACCAGATTGTGCTATTCTAGAGAAGCAAAATTAATATACTTTTCAGATGAAACATTTGTAAGAAACTTAACAATAGCAATTATTATAATAGTTGAGTTTGTTGAAATTTCAGACATGATACATTGTCCTAGAACATAGAAGGAAAATTGCTAGCAAAAGCAATGACTTGCCCCAAGATGTGTATTTTTTTAACTTCTGATACAGTGTCGTAAAGACAGTGTATCTAGGCATTTTAATGCTTTATTGCTGTATAAACAGTATCACAGGGCTTGTCTTACACCTATACCTTATCACATATTTTTACTAACTGTATATATATTGAAAAAATTTTAGTTCACTAATGAGCTTAAAGGGATAGTTTTCAAACAGTTCTGTGAAGCAATGGAGAGTTGCACAAAGTGAGTTAGGAGAGGCTGCAGATAATGAGGACAATGGCACATAGCTTTTATCTGCATTCTAAAGTAGGCTTTTTTAAAAAATAAGTTTACTGAAAGATTTTAATTCCTAAATAAACATTTGATAAGCTAATCATAAAACAAAGTACAACAAAGAAGTTTAAGAAGGTAATATTATGAAACTATAAAATTTAGTTTACAAATATTCTGTGTTCTTAAATAATACAACTCAGGGTATTTTAAATGTTACTGTGTATAACAAGGGTGTAGTTTTCTTTCAAATGCAGATGGCCAAACTTAAAGCCCTGAGATAATAATTTAGCCGATGCCCATCGGGATTTTCATAGACCATATTTGGGGAAAGGCAGATTAAAGACATCATCACTTCTTCATTGCCACAGTTTCTATCAACACTATCATTCCTATTCACGCTTTCCCTTATAACCTAGGGATATAATTACATATGAAATGTACTTACATGTAACTACATCGCAAGTGCCTGTGACTATCTTCCTTCCCTGCAGGTTCATGTTTGAAGGAGAAATAGAAATGATACTAGTGTTCCAGATTTAGTAACTATAATTCTTGATTTCTATTAGCATCATATACAATCACATTTAAAAATATAAAGGAAATAGATATAAAGAAAAATATTATGTTCAAATAACTGTCTGAAAATATTCCATATTGTTTCTAGAGAAATAAAATGTAATTTTCACTGGAACATTATATTTAAAAGATCCTGAAATGTAGAATGGGACACAGCTCATTACCCTTTTTAAAAATTATTTTTAGAAAGATGTTATTTGAATTATTTCTGTGAAACTTTGTAACGCCTTTCAAAATACCATGAAATATGCTTTACAAGTAATTTAGTCTATTACTTTTTTTTTATCTAGAAAGGGCACATGGATATTTCTGATTTTGTCTAATTCATCCCTCCATTGCAACCTCATACAACATACTACACTAATCAGTAATGTGTTTATATCCACAGTCAAGTGATTTAGGGATCTAACCATCGCAACATTTCCAGGCCAATAAATACACTTGTCGCTGAGATACTGTAGGTAGAAATGTTATCATGATTCTCTGAAGATGTGACCATATTTAAAAGCTACTAATCTTCAAAGGTCTGTACTACAAACAATTTTACACTTCATTTCCATTGTACTTAACCTTTATTAAATAATAACTATTCTACAATAATCATGTATGAGTTGAAACAGTTACTGCACTAAATAACTCAAAGATGAAAATGTTACATATTCATTCAAGACATAAATTCAGGGAAAATTTGTTATACACACAAACACACACATGCACACACACGTATACTTATTTTATAGATATTATTGTATTTTGTTCTATTGTAATGTGCTGAGGATTTCTGAAGACAAACTAAGCCAAAGTGATCTAGGGAGGAATTCATAAAACAAGTGACTTTGGATGATGAAAAGACTTGTCATATGTATGGTATTCATAAGTTATCATTAGGTTAGTGTTATACTTTATCTTTTTTTTTTTTATAAAGATTTTATTTATTTATTTGACGGAGCAAGAGATCACAAGTAGGCAGAGAGGCAGGCAGAGAGAGAGGGGGAAGCAGGCTCCCCGCTGAGCAGAGAGCCCGACGCAGGGCTCGATCCCAGGACCCTGAGATCATGACCTGAGCTGAAGGCAGAGGCTTTAACCCACTGAGCCACCCAGGCGCCCCTTTATCTCCTTTTTTGAGATCATAAGGCTGAAATGAGCCAAAGAAGAGTGGTTTCAAATATGCCTGTTTATAAGGATATGATTTCATTTATTTCATAAAGATGATTTTATCTAATATTCTAATTATGTAATTGTTCTAATTATCTAGTTTTCTATTGCTGAAAATTTTGCACATAATCTATGTTTGGAGGAAAATAGAAAGATGAACAAAAATAGCATAATATTATATAAATAGAGCCAAAAATATAAGCCCATTATATATCTGGGATCATACACTTTAAACATATTTTTTGTGTTTATATGTTTGTAGATATGAGTGTTTTTAAATGATCAGTATTTTGCTTTTACAAAAGGTGGATCAGAGACTGCCCTTTCCCTATTCTTTATTCTTGTCTCCTTTGTCATTGACTAACTGACCACATAGTCATGGGTTTTTTCTTGGGCTCTCTATTCTGTCCCATTGATCTAAGTGTCTATTTTTGTGCCAGTACCAGACTGTCTTAATTTCTACAGCTTTTTACTATATCTTGTGGAAAACAGTATGGTGATTCCTCAAAAAATTAAAAATATAAATACCATATAATTGAATAATTCTACTACTTGGTATTTATCCAAAGAAAACAAAATTAGAAAAGATATATGCATCCCTACATTTACTACAGCATTATTTACAATTTCCAAGCTATGGAAGCAGCTGAAGTTCCCACTGATAGATGACTGGATAAAAATCATGTGGTATGTATATATACAATGAAATATTACTCATCAATAGAAAGGATGTGATCTTGTCATTTTGGACAACATGGATGACTCTAGAAGACATTATTCTAAGTAAAAAAATCAGACACAGAAAAACAAATACTGTAGGATTTTACTTACATTGAATCTAAAAAAACACAACAAATGAATAAAAAGACAAAATGCAGAATCAGGCCTTTAAATACAGAGAACAAACTGACAGTTGCCAGCGTAAGGGGGATGGAGGATGGGTACAATTGGTGAGGAGTGGAAGGTACAGGCTTCCAGTTATTTAACGAGTAAGTCATGGGAATAAAAGGTACAGCATAGAGAATAGAGCCAATGATATCCTGATAGTATTGCATGGTGACACATGGTAGCTGCAGTTGTGGTGAGCATAGCATAATGTATGGAGTTGTTGAATTACTATGTTTATACCAGAAACTAATGTGATTTCATGTGTCAACTACACTCAGAAAAGGAAAGAAGTGAATAATAAGGTTATGACCTCTTTAAATTTTGTACTTGCTTTATTTTAAAATATAAAGCTAAAATAGCTATTTAGGTATTTTTAACAGACAATAGAATACATTTTATCATTTATTTGAAAAAATTTAATAAATTTATGAGTCATTAAAACCTAATGTTTTGTTGAAGTTTGTTTTCTTCCTCAGTGATAATACATAGTCATTTTTCTATTATTTATTCCTTTTACTTTGGTTTAAATCCATTGAGTTCATATTAGTAAACCCCATTAAAACAACAAAAAGCAAAAAAAAAATGTAAATGCCTGAGGTTGATAGATTTTAGTAGGCTTGCCCACTTTATATTTCTTTGTATATATAATGAGCCATTTACCTTACTCTGACATACAGTAAAGCAGTTAGATATTCGTGCAATCGAATTAAAATAATCCAAGTACAACTTTTGGATGATTACATTATAAAAATCACAAATAAATGTATTCAATGAAAATGCATATTCAAACCTAGAAAGCCAAAAATCTTACTGTCAATCATAATCTCTTTCTTTTATTCATAATCTTCCTTTCAAATCACTAGTAATAGCAAATCCTTTGTGCCATATTTTCAAACATATCTAGAATTCTTTCATTTTCTAGCACTTTCACTGCTATCATGCCAGATCAGTCCATCTTCATTCATCATCCAGATTATCCCAAGGGCCAACTAATAGGTCTACTTATTACTTTGTCTGGCACCCTATGGTTTTTCTTCACCTAGTATCTACATAGATATTTCTCAATGCATAGTATGATAAGCTTCTAAATGAAACACTCCAAATGGCTACAATTTTATATATATTTTTTTATTTATTTGAGAGAGAGAGAGGGTAGAGAGAGAAAGAGAGAATCTCAAGCAGACTCTGCACTGAGTGTAGAGCCCAATGTGAGACTTTTAATCCCATGACCCCGAGATCACAACCTGAACCAAAACCAAGAGGCTGATGCTTAACCAACTGTGCCACCCAGAAACTCTGGCTATAATATTATTCTTAATCAAATTTTTAAAAATATTAATTTCCAGACTCTTAATGATATTTTCGTTCCTCTTTGACCCCATTCACTACCATTTTGCATTTTAGAACATGCAATATGTGCTTCTTCCTTAAGGTCTAGGTTAACATAACAACATCACCATAGATACAGCAGTATAAAACACTCATTTAACATCTCAGTCTCTGTAGGTCAGAAGTTCAGGCATAACCTAATTGGGTGGTCTTTTACAAGCTCCACAAGGCTGTAATCAAAATATCACTTGGGGTGGCAGTCTCATCTAAAGGTTGATTTGGAAGGATCTGAGTCAAAACTCAGATGTTGGCAGGAATTACTTTGTGAGGCCTATTGGCCCAAGGACCCATTTCTTGCTAGCTGTAGCTAGAGGCTGCCCTCACCCTCATTTCATAGCTAGTTGTTGTCAGGAGGTTGTCCTCAGTTTCTGGCCACATTAGCCTCTTAAAATGGCTACTTGTTTTATCTGCCAGCTAGAGACACAGTCTTCTAGCAAGAGAGATATTGCAAACTTTTGCAATGTAATCAGAGAAATGACATCTAATCACCAGTGCATTATTCCATGGATTAAAAGCAAGTCACTGTGTCTGCCCACACTCAAGATTACACAGGTATAGATATCAAGAGCTGAGAATCCTGGGACCCTCCTTAGAGTGTGTCTGCCACAGGGTCTTTGTACCTGTCATTATGACAGCTTCTCTGAAATACTTTTCTTTGAATATCAACCTGGCTCCTTCCTCTCATTTTGCTGAAATCTGCACTCACATGTCACTTTATTATAAAAGCATTAATGTCCCCACTTCTATAAAGAGTATTTGCAGATAGGTTTTATTACGTTACCTTGCTTTTGCCTTTTTGTTCATAGCAGTTATCATAACCAGATATAGTACATATTTTGTTTCACTCTTCTAGATAAAAGTTTCTTTATTTTCTCTCTTATTCTCAGATATATTTCCATCTTTTCCAAAAGTACCAAGTCCAAAGAAGGAAGATATTCAAAAATCAGGATTTTTTAGATATATAATATGTATTTATTCCCCGACATGTAACATATAAAATGTCTTATCATATATCTGCACTGTCCATTATGATATCATCTAGACATATGTAGATATTTATCTTAGTTAAAATTAAATACATTTTAAGTATCAGTTTGTCAGTCATACTAGCCATATTTCAAGGGGTCAATAGCCAGACACGGCTAGTGGCTACTGTAATGGATGGCACAGATACCAAACAACTATTGTTGCACAAAGCTCTATTGATCAACCTTATTTAATGTAATCACCAGATTTTATTTTATTTTTCCTCCTTGTCAAGTTTTGAACTTCCATAGAGAATAAACCATGTATAAATTACCCTTATTTCTTCCATATTGAGTCCAATATAAAGGAGCCTAGTTCATTTTACAGAAAAGTTGGTTGAATAAATAGATACTTATTTATTTATTTTTCAGTAGGCTCCACACTCAGCATGGAACCCAGTGTGGGGTTTGAACTCATGGTCTTGAGATCAAGACCTGAGCTGAGATCAAGAGTCGGATGCTTAACCGACTGAACAATCCAGGCACCTTGAATAAACAGATTTTTAAATGAATACAAACACACTTCCAAGTTAATAAGGGATTTACCCAAATAATGCAATGAATTAATCAACAGATATAACTGTTGTCTTGATTTCTGTTAATTCCTTACATGAGTTCACAAAAGTGAGTTTTATCATTAAAAAAGGGGGCAAGTCATCATAATTTTGTTTCAGAAACAAGAAAGTCACTGATGAAAAATATTAGTATGAGGATAGCACAGGGTAATGCATAGTATTAATTTTCCAAACACTATATATTAATGTTCTCTTTTAAGACACCACAGTGATATACCAAATCATGCCTGCAGCCTAGCAGATCTCAGTAGCACTAGGCTTGTTTCATCTTGCTCTGTGCTCCTTGAAGCTCATCACAAAATCAGTAGGATTTCTCTGTTTAAAGAGAGATCAAGACAGAAAACATCCCCTTCATTTTTGCAAAGAATAAATTCTTCTGGTAAACAACCTGTCGATTTTTAAAAATACAAACTATTATTTTGGGAAAGTATATTGAACACAGAAAGAAAAGATTGTAATAAATAAGATGAAAATATGACCGAAAGAATGTTTGACAATACATGTATATCAGACAGACATACATGGGTGTATATCTATGGCACTAAAGTTATCTGTTAGTTAAATCTTATTCATAATTGGGAAATATTTACAAATTCTAATTTTTGGTATTTTTTACTGTTTTAATTACTGATTATATATCTAGGAATTAATTATGAATTCTTAGAAATTAACTTTAAATCCTCTATTCATGTATTGAATAAAAGATGTCTGATAGCATGTTGCTGACATCCCAGGTCCCAAACAATAAGAATCTCTATTTGTAACAAGTTCTGTCAAGGCTCATTTACAAACAAATTAGACAACAACATATGAAGACATAAATTAAGCTTGAAACTAGAAGGATTTATGGAAACACATACAGTACAGGCACACCTTGGAAAGAAATATTGTGGGTTGGTTCCAAACCACAGCAAGACAAATATTTTTGTCAAGACAAAGTGAGACAAATTTTTTTTGGCTTCCTAACACATATAAAAGTTATGTTTACATTATATCATAATCTATTAAGTATGCAGTAGCACATGTCTAAAAAAAACAATGTGCATACCTTACTTAAAAAATACTTTATAGCTAAAAAGTGCCAACCATCATTTGAGCTTTCAGCCAGTTATAATATTTTTTGCTGGTGGAGGGTCTCTCAACAATGTTGATGGCTGCTGACAGATCACGGTAGTGGTTGATGAAGACTGGGATGGCTGTGGCAAATTCTTAACATAAGACAGCAATAAATTTTGCCATACTGATTGACTCTGCCTTTACAAATGATTTCTCTGTAGCATGTAATGCTGTTTGATACCATTTATCCATGAACTTCTTTCCAAATTGGAGTTGATCTTCTCAAAACCTGCCACTACTTTATCAACTAAGTCTATGTAATATTCTATATCCTTTGTTGACATTTCAATAATCTTCACAGTATCTTCACCAGGAGTAGATTTCATCTCAGAAACCACTTTCTTTGCTCTTTCATAAGAAGCAGCTTCTTATCCATTAAAATTTTATTAAGGGATTAAATCAAATGTAGTCACATCTTCAGGTTCCACTTCTAATTCTAGTTATCTTGCTATTTCCACCACAATTACAATTACTTCCTCCCCTGAAGTCTTGAACTCCTCAAAGCCCCTCAAAGTCATCCATGAGGGTTGGAATGAACTTCTTCCAAACTCCTGTGAGTGATGATATTTTGACCTCTTCCCATGAATCGTGAATGTTCTTACTGGCATCTGTAGTGGTGAACCCTTTCCAGAGGGTTTTCAATTTACTTTGCCATTAGAGGAATCACTATCTATGGCAACTATAGCTTTATAAAATGTATTTCTTATATAATAAGGCTTGAAAGCCAAAATTACTTCTTGATCCATGAGCTACAGAATGGATATTGTGTTAGCAGGTGTGAAAAAATTAGTCTTGTTGGACATCTCCATCAGAGCTCTTAAGTGATCAGGTGCACTGCTAGTGAGCAGTAATATTTTGAAATGAATCTCTTTCTGAGCAGTAAATCTCAACATTGGATTTAAAATAGACAGTAAAGCCATGGTGTAAACAGATATGCTGTCACCCAGGATTTGTTGTATCACTTTTAGAGCAGAGACAAAGTAGATTTAACATAATTCTTAAGGATCTTTGCATTTTGCAGAATGGTCAATGAACATTGACTTCAACTTAAAGTCTCTAGCTGCATTAGCCCCTAACAAGAGAGTCAGCCTATCCTTTGAAGCCAGGCATTGACTTCTCCTCTCTAGCTATGAAAGTCCTACATGGTATCTTCTTCCAAAAGAAGGTTTATTTTGGTGGCTCCTGGGTGGTTCAATCCATTAAGCGTCCAACTCTTGATTTCAGCTCAGGTCTTGGATCTCAAGGTCATGGGATTGAGCCCTGCTTTGGGCTCTGTGTTCAGCAGGGGAGCCTGCTTCTCTCCTTCTGCCTCTGCCCCTCCCATCCCTTGTGCATGTGCACGTGTTCTCTCTCTTTAAAATAAACAAATAAATCTTTAAAAAAAGATTATTTTGTGTCCAATAAAAATCTGTTTAGTGTAGCCACCTTCATTAATAATCTTAGCTAGATGTTCTAGATAACTTGCTGCAGCTTCTACAGCAGCACTTGCAGCTTTATCTTGTATTTTTATGGTATAAAGATTGCTTCTTTCCTTAAACCTTATGAACCACCCTCTGCTAGCTTCCAACTTTTCTTCGATTCAGCTTCCTTACTTCTCTCAGCCTTCATAGAATTGAAGAGAGTTAGGTCCTTGCTCTGGATTAAGTTGTAGTTTAACAGAAAGTTGTAGTTGGCTTGATCTCCTATCCAAACCTCTAAGCTTTCTCCATATCAACAATAAGGCTATTTTGCTTTCGTATTATTTATGCATTCAGTGGAGTAACATTTTTAGTTTCCTTCAAGAACATTCCTTTGATATTCACAACTTGGGTAATTGTTTGGTATAAGAGGCCTAGATTTTGGACTATCTTGGCTTTTGACATGCCTGACTCACTAAACTTAATCATTTCTAGCTTTTGATTTTAAGTGTGAGGTATGTGACTCTTCCTTTCACTTGAACACTTAGAGGGCATGGTAGGGTTATTAATTGGCTCAATTTTAATATTGTTGTTTCTCAGAGAATAGCTAGGCCTGAGGAGAGGGAGAGACACTGGGCAACAGCCAATTGGTGGAACAGTCAGAATAGTCAGAATGAATGACATTCATTGATTAAGTTTGTCATCTTATATGGGTATGGTTTGTAGGGCCCCAAAGTAATTACAATAGTAACATCAAACATAACTCCTCACAGATCATCATAATAAATATAATAATAATGAAGAAGTTTGATATATTGCCAGAATTACCAAAATGTGACACAGAGACACAAAGTGAGAAAATATTGAAAAAGAGCACTGAAAGAATTGCACATTGAGAGGTGCAAGGTTGCCACAAACATTCAGTTTATGAAACACGATAAAACAAAGAACAATAAAATGAGGTATGCTTGCATATATGATAACTATGGCTGAGGACATAATAAAACACCTTTCAGCATCTTTTGAAATCTACCATCTATGAAGATTCTATCCCTCTCTTAGAAGACATGGAAACATGACATTTATATATATACATCTATGTATTTATTTAATCCCTACTATGTTTCCTTAAGCAAGGGCTCTGCAGTAATGCGAAGAATACCTAAGGATGGAGACTAAAATTTAACTTTTTTTTTTTAATGAAGGACCTATGCTGAGATTTTTTTATAATCTTTGAGGATTAAGTTGAATTTTCATACACTATTTGTGTCATCTAGTGGATAAGGTTTCTTCAGTCAGACATCCGTCACAGTTAGATTTACTAAAAAAACACACATACGCAAATAAAGAATTTCTGAATTATATCTAACTATCCACCTGGATTTTTTTTACACTGCCCAATAATATAAAATGCCCCTGATTATCTCCTTTAGGCTTATAAATCAATGATTTCTTTTCTTAGCAGATGGAAATATTTTTTTTTAAAAATATGCGATGCTGAGTTCTTCTATTTTCCATGAAAGTTTTTAGTAACATTTTATTAGAAGAAAAATAAGAGTTATTTAATTATTTATAAGAAAGATCACCAGAGGGAATACTTGTAAAAATAACTTGAAGTTCAATAGAGCCATACAGAAAATTCCCCATTTTTTTTTTAACCTGAGAGAATGCTATGTTCATCTGTGTTAGAAAAACTGAATCAAGCATATTGGATATCAAGTATCTCTGAGTCAATTTCTCACTTTGCTCTGCATCTCTGCAGAGCTGATCTGAGCATAGAGATCCTTTGAAATCAATGGGAGGTCGGCAGTTGGATTAGTTCAGTGCCATCATGCATGACTAAGAATCGGTCCTTTGTGTCATTTTCAATATGTTTTTCCCCTTGTGAGCTAATACAGACAGGAAACACTTAGTCAGCAGTTGCACTGAATCTTTTTATTAAGCAATTCAAGTCTTCATTTGAATTCATATATAAATTTCATGTTTTCATTGACTTCCATAATTACCTGATTTTAATATCTATCCTACACACATAACCCTATTTTTTCCTTTATAACATTTAGCAGTACTTGATCTTATATTACAATATATTTATTTATATTTTGGGGATTTGTTTTGTTTTGCTTGTGGTTACAACCCCTGTATTTAGAACATTTATCATAATGCAAGTACTTAGTATATAGGAGTCTCTAATTTAGTTAAATGGACCTAATATCTACAAGCAGTCAGATATTTTGATAAAGTTGCCCAATATTACATTTGAAGTATAACAGCTTCCCTTTTATCCATGGTTTTGCTTTCCACGATTTCAATTACCTGCAGTAAACCATGGTCCAGAAGCATATGATTTTCCTCCCAATGTATCAGAAAGTCAGTAATGGCCCAATGCTATGTCACAATGCCTATGTCATTCCCCTCACTTTATCTTTATCATGCAGGGATTTTGCCATCTCACATCATCACAAGAAGAAGGGTGAGTATAGTAAAATATGTTGAGAGACCACATTTATGTAACTTGCATTATAGCATATTGTTATAATTATTCTATTTTATTATTAATTATTATTACTAATCTATGTGCCTAATTCACAAATTAAACTTTATCATAAGTATACATGTACAGGAAAAAAAAACATAGTACATACAGGGTTTGGTGCTATCCATGGTTTTAGGCATCCACTAGGGGTTTTGGAAATTATCCCTCATGATAAGTGGGGAGACTACTGTATTTACTGGTGATGACATAGCTGGAGACTTTCTCATTATTCTAAAAAGTCTCATCAAGTAACAAGAAATGGAAAGCCTTTCTAGGTTTTTTTAGGCAACAACTGTTATTGATAAAGGAATTAGTGATCTTGACATCCAATTCCAACTTCTAATACTCCCCAGAAAGTATCTGGGACTCCCAAATAAAGAACCATTCATCTTTATTCATTTCTTCTTGTATTCCTAATGAATGCAGACCGCACACTCTTATTTATAATATAGAGTTAGTGAAAAATTGTGTTGATTTCCACCAGCAGATGAGGAGGCGGCGTGTGAAGAGATAAAACAGTTTTCTAACTCTTTGTTTATGACACCAAAGGAAAGAAAGAAGCAGATTTCATCTTGGGTACTACGAGGCACTGAGAATTTTCTACTTTCCATTTCATGCAGAAAAGGAATCCCAGTAGAAGGATACTGATTATAAGCGTGATTACTGTAAAGATAATTTTAAGGAAAAAAAAATGCCTATCGTACAGATATAAAAGTAAACAATGTTAAAGATTTTCTTAACTTATGGAAGAACCAGACAGATTTTAAAATTATTTCAAAAGATAATTAAAAAAATACATGCATTTACAGATCAGGAATACTGAAATAAATATGTAAATGAAAGCAAAACTAATTTTTTCCATGTAGTGGGAAGAAAGACAATAGAATTTCTATTGTCTATTAAAGAACTTGCATGTCTACAACCACACTCGACCTGTCTTTTACAATATAAAAGATGTACACTGTAGCCTCTACTCCTTAAGGCTACATGTGTAGATAATCCTGTAATCTTTTCTTCACATAGAAATACCCCATAAATTCTCCAGTTCCTGAGTATATATTACTGACAGCTTCAGTCTATATATCACATTCACTGACTATACCTGGAATTTACATGCATGTTAAACTTTGTACCACACTTCTGGTAAGTGTTAATATGATATGATTAGTCACTATATCATTTTTATAACATTTATACCATTCAAATTTATTAATTTAATTTTTTGAGTTATTAAAATATTCTCAAAGATCTATGATACATAATTCATATTTCCAGTCTCCTAAGCTAAAATAAGATAATTACCAAGTGAGAGATACTATCATTTGCTTCACTTTGTTTTCAATTGATGGAGTATTAATTTAATAACCCCAAATAATCACATGGAGAAGATATTACAGCCCTTTTTCATATTTCAGAACTAAGGAAATGAGCTTGCAATAGTGATAACCACGTTGTTGAATATTAAAGATCTCAGGAAGTATTCCTCTAGAATGTTTAATTTACGGAAAACAATCATATCCAAAGATTTTTAGGCATCTGTATGAATCATGGATTATATTTTCGTACTTCCCTATAGAAAAAGGGAACTGAATAAAGGGGCAAACAATTGCCTTAAACTGGTGGTCAAAACAGAAAACTTCTTAAATATTAGTTTTTATAATAAAGTTTTAGAAAACCCAGTTAACTTAGAGTGCCAGTCACTTTTCAACTAGATAATCAGTCTTCACTTAGGGGTTCCAATTAGTTATTGTGATGGAACTGACTATTTTTGCTTATGTTATACCATGCTAAGATGATATAATGGTGTATATTTCAGTGCGACTATTTTACACTTAAAGAAACAAAAGGCCTTAGAGGAGAATACATATGATTAGGAGTCCTTTAATGCATTTATTCCATTTTGATTCCATCCATAAGGCATTTGAATGTCAACTCATGACTATTTTTAAGAAATAGAATATACCTCAAAAAGTATGTGAAAGTTTTTATTGTTATTAAATAGGCATTAGGTTTTCAAATTAAATTCTGGCCTTAATATCTCCTAATTTCTACCCCTGTCTATACCAGGATAAGCTTATCTCTAGGTAGGTATTGAAAGTATATTCTGTTTTATTTTATAACATATTTATTAGCTATTATGAAGAAAAAGAAATCTCTAATGAGTACCTGTCATGACAACTACAAAACTACCATGTTTTCTTTATCTTGCTCTAGACCAGCAGTATAAAATAGGATTATCAGTAATGATGTAATGTTCATAATTTGTACTATCCTATATGGTCACCACATATGACTCACATATGACTATGGAGCACATGACATGCAGCTTGTGCAACTGAATTTTTGTTTTATTTTAATTTTGACTGACTTAAACTATCACATGTGGCTAGTGGTGAACATATTAGAGCAATTCTAGACCTTAAGTGGGGTTTATAAAATATTTCCTGCAAAGCAAGAGTTTGTTATGCAGTTTCAGGTCTGGTTCTCCCAGTGGAATTCCAGGAATAAGAATAAATGAGGAAGAATCCATGAATAAGTAAGACTCATGGGACCTCAATTACTCTGTTATAGAGAAAGTTGGGAATACAGCTATTTCTGGGGCTTTTTCATAACACTTAATTGATTTGTGTGACTTCTTCCTTTTCCCCAAAAATGGAGTCAATCTTTTCAGAGAAAAAGTCCTTTTTTGGTAATAAGGTGCTAGAGATTAGATTGATCCATGTAAATCTATTATTTCTACTGGAAAAACAATCATATCATATGCTAGCTAGAAGAAATGTCAACTACATATATAAAAGACATTTAATGTTTTTATCTCTAAAGTTCCAAAATTAAAATACAAACAGTTTTGAATTATAGGGAGTGCCTGGGTGGTTCAGTTGGTTAAATGTCTGACCTTTGATTTTGGTTCAGGTTATGATATTAGAGTTGTGAAATTGAGCTCTGTGTCACGCTCTGCACTGGGGTGGAGAGTGCTTAAGGTTCTCTCCCTCCCTCTCTCTCTGTCCCCTGCCCTTCTCAAAAATTTTTTTTTAAAAAGTCTGACTAAAAACGTAAAATTATACATGTACGTGGTTTATATTGTATAATTTGGTGAAACTGACAGTATTTTGATTTTCCTATTCAATGAAAATAAAATATATAGTAAACATTAAGAATGAATAAAATAGATAAATATAATGGGAATAATGATGGAGGGGTGGAAAGACATACTATATCTACTTTAGTTCCACTAGTTCTATAAAACTAAATGGATCTGGTGAATTAATAGGCTAATTAAAGCTTTAAAGGTTTTTTTTTTTTTTTTAAGATTTTATTTATTTGAGAGAGAATGAGAGAGAAAGCATGAGCAGGGGGAGAGGCAGATGGAGAGGGAGAAGCAGACTTCCTGCTGAACAGGGCAGAGGATGTGGGGCTTGATCCCAGGACCCTGGGAACATGATCTGAGCCAAAGGCAGACACTTAACCAACTGAGTCACCCAGGCACCCTGCTTTAAAGATAGTTTTATGACTCTCTCTCTTATGTTAGTGATATCAAAATGGGTTGGTAGTGGAACAATTAGATGTGAAGAAAAATATTTTCTTTCATATGGGATTAAAGAAAGTCCACCAGGCTCTAATCTGTCAATGTGATACCCACTGCTGTTATAAAGTTGTTCATTCACATGCAATAGGATGTTTTTCTAGAAGAAATTTTCTTGTGGTTTGCTCCACACAAATTTGTGTATCTAAGGCAGAGGCTGTTGCATTTAGGGCCTATTTGTCATGATTTTAGTCTGAATGCACCATGAATTCTAAAGTAGCAAGGACTCAAGATGCCATGTCATGTAAAAGCAGCAATTGCCAATCATGGTTCCATTGATTCCCAAGTGAAAAAGTGTACCTCCATAAGAGGAAGTGCCACTCACCACAAGAATGATTATGTAAGGAAATTTGAAAAGAGAGGAAAGAATTTAGATAAACTCTGAAGAACTTTTTAAAATGTATGCATAAGTTTAAATGAATTTCTACCTTTAATCTGGCTTCTACTAGGTTTTCACAATTAAATCTTGTGCTGGTAATTTATCTAATGTCTACCGAGCCCCATCCATGTCCCTCTGTGCTAAATTTTGTAGTGCTAGAGCTGAAAAATCTATGAGCTACATGTCTCAGATAACATTGTGTGATAGATTCATATCTGATTCTTCTGATTTAAGGCTCTGTTAGGAGATAAAAGATCAGGAAGGAAAGAGAAGTGTCTTAATTGTAACTCTAATAGCAGAAGTGGCAGCAGGAAGTTGATAGAGATGTTAGGAATGGAGCACTGAGAAATTCATGGACGTGTTGAATCATTATATTGTATACCTGAAACTAATATAATACTATGTTATATTTGAATAAAAAATAAAAGAAACACAAAAAAATAAATAAAAATTTAAAAATAAAAATGTGTGATAGCCAAATAATAATAATAACAATGATAATGATGATGATAATGATGTAATAGAAGCAGGAGCAAAAACACTTCTTCAATGATTCCAGCACTAAAAGGGTCAATGTCCCTAGTGAAGTGGTCAGTGTGGGCTGGTGAGCTCCAGCTGAAAGGTATAAGCAACATCTGGTCAGATACCATTACTGCTCATTTATCTATTCCTCCAGTATCTACCATAGCATTTTTGTGCTTTTGCTCTTCAAAGACTTTTCAGCCATTTCCTTTTATTAAACCCATCCCTGAATTACTTTTTTTTACTTTACACAGCCCTACATAAATGCTCACATGATTTATCAATTTACTTCTCAAGAAAAAATTCTCTTTCAATCTGCTCCGGATCCCATGAGCATGTTATAGGTCTTTTGTCTTTCTTGACTTTGTTTCTTCCATTCTCCTATGTGAAACTTAATGTGTTTGCATATCAGAAACACAAAACTTAGACCTTCTATAAGTATAAAAGTCTTTAAATACTGACCAAAAAAAGGTAAGAGAATGAAGGTCTTGAGAAGTTCAAAGAACAGTTTCCATACGCGAAGAAAGAGAACCATTAAAAGATAAGACATTATATTAAATGTTTGGCTAATGGATTTTAGTGTTTTCAAAGCGGTATAGTTGTGTTAAAAAGGTACAGAATGTGAGCACTGCTATGGAGTATAACTGAAAAACAACTGTATTTAATGAAGCCCAGGAATTTCTCCCTTTATATTTTAATTAGTATTCTAGATAGATTTTAAAATGATCCTGGGTAATCACATACTTAGTGGTAGAGAATAAAGCTGAAATCCTTTTTACCTATGTTCTCAGTGAAGGTAGAGAATTGGTACTCCAAGTTAAAAGATGTCAAGGACAGCGCATAATGAAACTGATGGAATGAGCCTGGATAAAATCCCAGAGGAGCAGAGTTTATTCTGCATGAATTGAGAAATAGTGGTCTGCAAATAATAACAAGCTAATTCTATCTCTGGGCTCTTTATGAAGCAGAATATGGGAGAAAACATAATTTCTCGTTGACAAGTCTGCAGAAAAACATCAATGGGAGAGACTCAGGTTTAATTATGCAAGGAAGGAGAGAAACTTTTCTATGAAGAGACTGAGGATCGAATTTTTGTTTTAACAGATGGAAATTCTAGATGATGCGCAGGAGAAGAGGACATAAGTGAGACCCTGATCTGGAAGGACATGATGAAAGAGATAAGTGAAAATACTGTGCAGAAAATAGAGGGATCTAAGGGGCCTGTATTTTCTTCAATGTCTGAGTATCACCAACCCCAAAATAATGTAATTTTTCTCCAAGAACAGTTAGGATTGCAGGCTATATATTCAGCATGGAGATAGAGATTTCCAAACATACCAGTGGCACTCCAGCGAGTATTTTTAGGAAAGTCAGAGTGATTAAAAAAATGAGTCACAAAGTAGATTTGAGGATGGTACAGTTTAGTTAAGAGTCACATGGGATTCATCCTCTTGGTGTCCAGGCAGTGATATCATGGCCTCGAGCGTCCCCATACCCTCTACCTAGATTATGAATCTTTCATGTAATTGGTGCTCAATTAACATTTTATTTGATTCTCTTATTATATAACTCCTAGCGACTTTGGTGCATGTGACTGTGTGAAATTGAGCAGGGAAATAATATTGAGAGTGTATATGTCTATAAATAACCCAATTAAGACATATTGTTTCACATATCAAAAATATTAATGTATTATTTAATGAGCAACAATAGCAAAAAATATTATGGTGATGCTTAAAACTGAAAATAAATGTCATCACCTAATAATAGGCTCTGATTCTACAAAAATGCTCAGTCACAGCCAAAGCATAGTTTCAAAGATATTGATCTTGGGACAGCATTCTTTTGAAATGACTTTATTTCAGTTCAAACAAATGATTCAAGCAGATTTAAAAATGAGGTTGAAGCCTCATAAAGGAATTTACCTTGGAATTATGAAACTGCTTATTTTGACTGGCTGGAAGAAGTAGTATCTAATTTCCCTAACAGAAATATGAAACACTCTAAATGATGGAATGCACTGAAGGCTTTATGAATTAAACAGTTCATAATTGACAATCAAGTTTCAAAACTATTTTCTTCTGATAATCACCAAATATTAATGCCTCGCTGAAATTTCATTTCACAAGAATTCGGTAACTTTTAATAAAGCTACAATGAGTTTTATTAGGGACACCATACATTATAAATTTTTATAATCCATAATTTACAATAAAATTTCTATATGGACTATAATCTTTTGTATAGATTTACATATAAGACTACATAAAATCATCCTTTTTCAGGAAGGCTAATCTAATTTAGAAATAATTCTAATGTGTGATATTTAAGTGTAAAGTATGTGACTACATTTAAAAATGTATTCCATTTTCAAATATTCATTTCTATCCATGTTAGTCCCTTCAAAGAGCAGAAACGTGTTATAATGCATGTGAAAAACTGGGTATAGGAATGAAGCAAAGAAATATGGTAACAATAGAGGTAGTTATCAAATATCTAAATTATTTGAAATATAGTTGTGTTGTCATCTTCTTCATTTACTCCCCATCTGCTTGTTATAGATATTGGTTGTGGCTTATAACAGTTCGAAACAGTTACATTTGATCCTAACAGCATTTTCACCCAGATGATAAGACAGCATTCACGGCACAGCACTATGTGAACAGGTGATAGAAAAAGACAAGGCAGTGCTCCGTAACATTATCTGTTAATCTAAAATAAAATAACCTGAACAAGCCGGTAGGTGCTAACAAAGAGAATATGCATGCATGAAGCCTGCGTGCAGCATTATATGTTGGAAATGTACTTAAGAGAGTCACCAGGAGGAAATCTTAACTGTGTGAAGACTTGCTATGTACATTGTTGGCAAAACATTTACTAATTAAAAATCTAACAGTAGATGGAAAATTTATCAAGTGCAAGAGAGAGCCTAAAGAAGGAATATAGAAAATTGGAATTGATGCATGGCCTCCTCAACACAGAATAAACATTGAATTGACCTTAATGTTATGAGCATCTGGTAATTTTCCAGAAACAAATCTAATCATTATAAACACAGCAAAATATCATTTGAAGTGGTGCTAAAGACAACATAATTTTGGTATATGGTTTTATAACTAATTTCACATTTCTTACATGACCAGAATTGTTTTATTCCATCTGCTATCAGGCTCTCTAACTGGGTATTATTACATGCCTCACCTTAGAATTTAACATTCGCAAAACCAGGTAAATCCCAAGGACTCAATTTCACTTTTTTCTGTGGGTAATTCTAAGTAGTCATTTAAAGCTTTCTTTTTGTGTTTGAAACTACCATTAGTAAATTACATTTTGAGGTAAAACAAAATGGGAAAAATGAAACTAAATATTTATCTTCCAAATGTTTAGTTTATAACCAAAGTCTGAAAAAGATGATTTCCATTATTCATCCTACCTATTCATCCATCTATCTACTCAAAAATAAATCTGCTGAACATCAGCTGTGTGATGAGTAAGTGGAATAAAGAGATTAATATTACAAAGTTTTGTCTACGTGAAATTAAGTATCTAGAAGTGACAACAGATATAAAATAAAATAGTTGAATAATTATATTATCATCTGGGGTACATTTATCATCTGTAAAGTATTTTACATATGCTTTCTTATTTACTTTTCATGATAATTATATGAGCTAAGGATCATTATTTCTATTGTGCAGGAGAGAAAACTCATGTTTATAGACATTCAGTAGCCTGTCTTATGGTCAAAAGATAGGCTGTGTTTGGGGATTTAAAGTATCTGATGTATTTCAAAGTATCTGCCCTTAAATGCTTTAATATTACCTTAATGCCATGGTTGCCATATGAGATTGTGAACACTGTTTCTGACAATTAAATCATATCCCATTGATATTAGTTTACTAAAATGACTTTAACAAATTGCTACATATATGGTGGCTTAAACAACAGAGACTTATTCTTACAGTCTGGACAACAAAAGACCAAAATAAGTTTTGCAGCACCCTGTCAGTAGGGCCGTGGTCTCTTCAGAGGCTATAGGGGAGAATCATTTCTTGCCTCTAGAAGCTGTTATTCCTTTGTTGTGGATACATCACTCCACACTCTACCTTTATGGTCACAAAACCTTCTCCTCTTTTGAATGTCAAATCTCCCTCTGCCTTCCCTCTATTTATAAAAAGGTATGAGATTGCCTTTAGGGCCTACTCAGATAATACAGAAATATTTCCGTATCTCAAGATCCTTAACATGTATAGCTTTTTTTTTTTTTTTAATTTTTCCTTTTCTCTCTCTCCCTTCCGCCCTCCTTCCTTCCTCCCATCCTCCTTCCTTCTTCCCTTTCTTAACTCCCTCCCTCCCTCCCTTCCTTCCTACCTCATATAGAGTAACATTTACAAATTCCAGAGATTAGGATGCGGATATATTTTAGGTGACCATTACTAAGTTTACCACACTATTCTAGACCACACTAAACTTTACCTTGAATCCTGCAATAGGTGTTTCTTTAACTGGATTCCCAGTTTACAATGTCCTCTTTTCTAAACAATTTTTATAAACCAGCAGATCACCTTCCTTAGATCATTTTTTCTATTCTAAACATTTTATAGCTCTAATATCCACTGATACATATCTGGAAAATTTTCCCTTCTAAAAGGCTTTTTAGATCTTACTTTCCCCCATTCAACTAACTTCCTTCTCTATCAATGCACATTCTTGATTCTGGTCAGACCAACATCATCACTCTCCAATTAGGACATAACGCTCATTCCTTATGCTATTTCTTTGCTTATGCACGTTATTCTCACTTGAAAACTCCTTTTTTTTCTTCTGATTTAACTACCTAAATTACTTTTTCAGAAAAATTAATGGAAAGGCCAACATCTTCAAAGGGGGAAAAAATAATAATAATAGGCAAAGAATGTGAAGAGAAAAACCATAAAATGATTAATATGTAAAACTGTTCCATATCAAGCGTAACAAAAAAGGAAATTTAAAAATATAAAATGAGTATTTCTATACTCATTTCAGTATACCTAAGTATTCACAGGTAGAGTAAAAACAGTCATTCTCAAACACTGGCTTTCATATTCTCCATTTCATTTTTTTAGTAATTACATTCCTATTATAATTCCTTATTTGCTTGAACCCAACCAGTCTAATTAATATCCCAATCTTAGCTTCTTTGTGCTTTTCTATGTTTTAAAATTCCTAAATCTAATATGATATAACGAGTCAATACTAAAAATTCCCCCAGTTATGAAACAGTCATCTGTATTGTATTAGAATAGTAAAGCGGACTATAAAAGAGTAAAATTTTCATTTGGTTTTAAAGGCCATTGGATGTCCAACAAAATATGAAATTATTTCAGTACGGAAATTTATATACTACTTATTTATTCTACACAGCATTTAAATGATGTTGGAAGCCTACATAATGTTAAATAATGCTTATAAACTAAGCTAATGTATAGGTCTTTCCTTCCACAGCAAAGTGTAGTTAAAATGGGAGATTATCTACCACAAATGTAAACAAAGACATTTTCCTATGAGATAGTCACATATTGCAATGGCAGAAAATGTACAGTTGTACACAATATATTTTTCCCTAGTCACTACTAACACAGAATAAAGCCAATTGTGTAGAAGAGAAATAGAAAATTTGAAATAGATATATATTTCAATATCTAAAGAGAGAGCCTTAACTAGGATTAAAGAGGCTAGGGGAAAGTCTTTGATTCATGTCATACTTTGTGCTGCTCCTTCTCCAAATCAAAGGAAATTGTTTTATGGCAAAATCTCATGTTTGCATTGCTTCATTGTCCCCTACAAACAGAGGTGTTAGAGAAATATAACTAGTTTTGTCTTTTTCTGGTAGTTCATCCAGAAAGTATTTTTCTGTTATTCTCTTGAAACAATAAAATTGATTCTCATAAAGTAGAGTATAAAAACGCACATTTAAGTGTTTGTTATACAGAAATATTTCTGGATTTCTGAGAGAACTACTTGTATCAGTTCCACTAAATGAAATATAAGTAGTCAAAGCCAGGTCTTTTATGACATGAAATAGATACCTGAAATATTTCTAGCTTATATTCTTCAATTGTAGTTACTTGCTCTTTAAAAGTCAATTCAGCATTTCAAAAATAATAATAATAAAACACGTTTATTTTTATATAGTACCTAAATGTTCACTGAAGCTGTTTATGATTTCTTCCCACTAATTTTTGAGTATATTATTAACTGGCATTATTCTTCTTTTAAGGCAGACGTATTTTAGGATTTAATAATGTCACTAAGAATAGCTAAATGTTATAAAATTAAGCATTTTAATGCTATTGAAATACATGTATTTTTGAAAATTCTTCCCCCTATGCAACACTGGTTACCTCCAACATGAAATCATATCAAGAGACTGAAAGACATGAGCATAGCGCTTTCTAAATTACATTTTTATTTAAAAGGTTTCTTAACAGTCTTATCTCTAACCTAACACATATAATTCTTTTTTGGTCTCTGGAAGACTTCCTTCACCTTTGGCTTTTGTATTATCCTTTTGTCTTCAACTGTCTCATACTTGACTATATGCTCTTTTTTCAGTCACCTTTCCTCTGTGCTACGGTCTGAATGTTTGTGTCCTCCCCCAGATTCCTGTGTTGAAACCTAATGCCCAAAGTGATGGTTAGGGGGCCTTTGAGAGATCATTATCTTATGAGGGTGGAACCCTAATGAATGGGATTAGAGCTCTTATAAAAGACACCCCAGGCAATTCCCTTAACTCTTTCACCCTGTAAGGATACAGTGTGAAATCAGCACTGTGCAAACTGGAAGAGGACCCTCAACAGAACCTGACCATATATTCTGGCATTCTGATCTTGAGCTTCCAGCCTCTAAAACTGTGAGCAATACATTTTGCTATATATAAGCCAACTAGGTTATGGTATTTTGTTATAGTAGCCTAAACAGACTAAGTCACCTCTCTTTACCATTCAATCCTATTCTTTTCAGAGCTCTGTTCTTTTCTTTATTCTCTTCTTGTTCTATAGTCGCCACATGGCAATTACCCATATGCCTATGAATTATGCTGTTATTCTGGCTCAGTAGTTCCTAACCAGGGATGATTTTGCCCCTCTCTACAGGGAACATTTGCCAATGTCTACGGAATTTTTTTTTTTTTTTTTTACAAATAGAAGATGGTGCTACTGGGATCTAGTGGGTCAAGGCCAGTGATGCTGCTAAACATCCTATAATATATAGGACATTATACTCACCACAAAGATGTATCTGTCCACAAAGCTCAGTGCAACATAGTTGCTATAGTTTGAGCTATTACAAACTTCTACCTCAAATATTATGAGCATAAGGCAAGTATATTACGCCCGCCTGGAGGTCCTAAAGACCACTAAGCTTCAACGTGTTCATCACTGAACTCATGGTGAGAAATCACACGTCTTTCCAAAATTTAAGCACCAAATTTATGAATATCATACCAACTATCTTGTTTCATGCCCTAATTCCAGAAACAAAAACAAGTAATAAGCATCTGAATTATAACTTCCTATGTGTTTCCAATATTCCATACTCTTGTCTCTCCCTAAGTCACCTTCTTATGTAAAGGAATATTACCTCTTTCTAGAATATTTCAAAAGCTTCATTTGTAGTCTCCCAATCTCTTGTTCCACCATTTCCAATCCATGACTATAAGATGCTAATTTTTGCATGAAATATTATTACATCATTTCTCTTTTCAAGGTAAATGTTATGATTTTTGTGCTTATTGTATAGGTCCACTTATAATGTCATAGTTGCTTACCTGTCTGGCTTCAATTCCTGTCACTTTGTTGAACACATTCTTATTCAAACACTACTGAACTAATTGTGAATATACAGTATTTTAGCAAACATTCCTATATTGAAAAAGAGTCTTTTCTCTGCCTTCTCTTGTCCCCTCAGCAAAAGCATATGTATTCTTTAAAATTTCACCAAAATACTGCCTGCTTATTAATTTCCCAGTGACTCAGTCAGTTTGGAATTTTCTGTTTTCCCTCGCTCTTAATACGTATCTCTATTTCAGTAGTTATCATATTACTTGCACATTACTGAATAATCCCTGCTTTCATTCATCTTATATCTGACTTTGAGCACATGTCAGAAAAATAATTTTCAATCATTCCCAAATTATTTACCTCTAAGGACACTGGAAAAGATTCTATTGAATCCATATTCCAAAAAACATGACTAAAACAAACTGATGTCCCAGATCTCTTGTGAATTGCTGATCCCCGGACCAATTAAGACACAGAATGAATAGCATATGCAAAGCCATCAGCTTCTTGGAAAATATATGATGAAAAAAACAAACTGAACAGGAAGAAAGTGTATTCTTGGAGGGAAAAAATTGCTAAATATCTACTTCGATGGTCTCTTTGCAGGCAGAGGACACTTTATGTTTCAAAAGTGAAATTCTGGGGTGCCTGGGTGGCTCAGTAGGTTAAGCCTCTGCCTTCAGCTCAGGTCATAATCTCGGGGTCCTGGGATCGAGCCCCGCATTGGTCTCTCTGCTCGGCAGGGAGCCTGCTGCCCCCTCTCTCTCTGCCTGCCTCTCTGCCTACTTGTGATCTCTCTCTGCCAAATAAATAAATAAAATCTTAAAAAAAACCTGAAATTCTCTAAATTTTCCCATTAAAATGGTGCTCTATTACTGAAAAAAAAAATACAAAGAAAACATTCTGTCTTCATTTATTTCCCTAATTATCATGCCCTTCAAACTACCCACTCTCATGATGATAATAGAATCTACTAAATTACAGAAATATTTAAGTTTGGTTAGACACCAGATCCATTTCACCCAACAAATGTTAGAGTACCCCTTTAGGGACAGTGGAGTGAAATGGAAAGGATGCATGAGGAGCCTTCAATGTGGCATATATGAGACTGAGAATTTTCCTGTTGTGGTTCTGCTTACTGAATAACTGATTTTCAATAGATTAATCTAATGCATTGGCTGGCAGAACCCATCTTCTTAATAATCTTAATCAGTATCCTGCTCTTATCCAATCTCAAATAGCCATGCAATCTACCACATTTGGTATGGAAATGTAGGACTCTTCCACTAGTGCAGTCCTTTCTTGACATTCAAACAGAATATTGTCCAGAAGCCTCCTTATTTAGAAAATCCTATGTATTCACTTGCTTATTTTAGTCTAATCCATATCTAGTCCATTATTCTTCTCTTTGAGGAAAGGAGCAAAGGATCATTCAATGACACAGGCTAACACTCCAAATATAATTGGTATTAGTTCTATTATATTAATTAAGGATAATTCAGATGAAGAGTTGATAAACAAAATGTTAGGGAATATAGAATTATCATTATTAATAATGTAGGGTCCAAAAGAATAATACTTCCTTGACTTTTTTCTGAAAATTATATGAGTATATGCTATGAAACTAGTATATCTAAGAAATTGTAATCTAATAAAAATAAGAGTATGGTATAATTATCTCTGAATATTCTTTTGATGATTTAAGCTAATTAACAGTTAATGTTGCTATAAATAAATTATATAGATTCATTAAAATTATAATTATTATAGTTTTTATGGGTTTAGAAAAATATCTATTCTACAATCTCTATTTTGGCAGCCTAATTAAGGTGGGGGACTTAAAAAGCCACATTGCATATATTTTGAAAGTTAAAAAAGAAAAAAAGTCATGAATGAAGAAAAGTAACTTTGATATACTGTGTAACATTTACGATT
This sequence comes from Potos flavus, assembly GCA_028534135.1. Lineage (NCBI taxonomy): Eukaryota > Metazoa > Chordata > Mammalia > Carnivora > Procyonidae > Potos > Potos flavus. The sequence continues at coordinate 42,921,923 of CM052883.1, forward strand.
TTTTGTTGTTTCTTTTTTTGCACTGCCCAGAAGATATGTTTGGCATATCTTGAAGAAGCAGAAACATCACTGTGAATATCCATCAGGTAAAGCAATTTTTTATCCTATTAGGAGGTCTATGAAAGACATGAAAAGACAAGAAAAATAATTTCAGGTTGAAGAGAAAATGTACATGGTGTTACCATCTGCTTTGAAAGAATGCCACGTAGATAAGAGTGAAAACCCATCTGATGGTGCTACCCTGTGAGAAATTGGAATAATGAAATTTTATTTCTTAAAGACAAAACTCAGAGATGCTTAAGAAAATTGGAAAATGCCAAGCAGACTGGCAGCAAACAAGACAGACATACTGTCTATGTTAAAAACAGAGTCTTACAGTGATAGACAGAGCCCTTCAACTACATTTGCTTAAAATATGATGCATGGGATCCATAAATTATCCTATATTACTCATTATAAAGAGTAAAGCTACATATTTTGAATCAATAACTATTTTAACGAATGTTCTTTGTAGTTAAAGAAAAATGAGATTTCTGCTTTGCGTAAATAATACTTCATTGAAGGTAGTTTCTATCATATTGTAATAGAGTCTGACTCCATTTTGAATGTTTGACTATTTGGCAGACTTCAAGCCCTACCACCCTTCCTTCTCCTTCTTTCCCACAGCTAGGACTAATGAGAGAACTGGTATTTTCTCCTATGGCACCAGTGGGCAGTTAAAAATACGCAAGTCCCTGCTCACCTGGACACTCTCCTCAGCTCCACCCCCTAACTATAATAAAAGCCAAAGCCGTTGTCCTTCCCTGCTCTCTCAGATCATTTTCAGATCAGTTTAAGAGTCTGCCCTGCTCTCGAAGGAAACCTCTTATATGAGCAATAAGTCTCTTCATACCTTCTTAATGCATGAGTGGGGTCATCAACTCTAACATTTAAACCTAATTCTGTGTGATGGTGCCTCATTCCACCATTGCAGGGGGATTATAATACAGTTTGACACATGAATATATACATAAGATAATTCATATGAAAGACATAATTCATATGAAAGAAATTCATATGAATATATACATAAGATAATTCATATGAAAGACAATGATATAAGTTTCAGATTATAGAAAACATCCTAATACAATCTAGCTCACAAATGTTAACCAAATAAAACATTTAGCTCTGTCTTAGATATACAATTAGGTTACTAACTACCTAGATTAAAATAGTTAAAAGTATCATTCTCCAATTACAATTTTATTTTCAATATTTGTATATAGGTACTAAAAGAGGAATTAAAGTTTAATGTTTAAATGAAATCCTTAACTAGGAGAGTCTGCAGTCACAATGATTTGTAGAATATAAATTATGAATGCTTCCTGAAGACACAAAATCTGCATAAATAAGTGTATTTAGAGAAGAGAAAAATATAATCGTTAATTTTGTGCCTTGATTATTCTATTCAATCTTAACCTTGACAAATATTTACAGACTTTAATTGTAGTATAGAAGAAAAAAACAGTATTTTTATTCTTCACAGAGTTAATTCATATGTTTCTATCTGTATATCTAGATGTAGATGTGTAGCTGACTAGGAATTTATATATTGAATTAATATTCATTCACTACTACCTCTAAATTCATGTTGATTCCAACCATTGGAGTTTAAATTCATTATGCTCACACAGACATATATAGACACACACACACATGACATTGGTACATACACATATGTATATATAAATTATATGATATATATATATATAAAATACAAGATAGAACTATATATATACATGTATTTATTTGGCATAATCGAATTTGAAGTGGTCATGGATACACATTTAATATATATACACACAAACTTTAATAGTATATACAATATAATGCATTCCTTGCTTGTTCTTACTTCCAACTACAGATATTTCTAATAAAAATAAATACATATTTAAAAGGATCAATAATACTCTAAAATGCCTTCCAAAATATATGAACTCTTAACATAGTCTATCCCTGTTAGTGAAAAATCTAAAAATATGAAAACTGAGTGTTCGTAGCGGCAGCAATGAATCAAACCTATTACTGAGACTTCAAGCCACTCCAGCTGCATATGAAGGAGGTGTGAAAAAATGAAAGTTCAATAATCTAAAAAAACATAGTGCCTTTCCGCACTTTGTGGGATGGTGGTGATTGTGGAGCACACAGAGTAGTATTCACTCAGTGGGTGATTTTTGCAATAGCAGTCTGATCTAAGACTAAATCCTAATCCAAAATTAAAACTCAAAATGTGTTTCATTGCATCGGAGCCAACATTTTTCTGACACTTATTCTCTAACTAAGCTCCCCTAAATCTCTGATTGTCTTAAGATTTTACCTTATTTCAATGTATATCTTTAGAACATCTATTTTGCAAAAAAAGATGCCATTTTAAGACACATATGTTTGGATGATTGCTTCTTATTCTCATTACCTTATTTGGGAAATTGTGGATACTCTCTTACATATGGCAGAATAATAAAATGGAGTTGAAAATATATCCAGAATATATTCTTTTTGTGTTAACCTGGAAGATACTCAGATACTCAATTAACAGAATATAACTTTTTTTCTTTTTGTGATAACATGGAAGATACTCAGATACTCAATTAACAGAATATAACTACACAGATTTTCACTTTTTCTAATTTGGGTTTAAAAATGATTTAAATTGTGACAAACGTGAATTATTAGTGTAGCTGAATTTTCTTTTGGTGGGAATACAAATATTGATTAACTGCTGTTTTTCATTTGTTTATATAGTTCTGTCATTTAAAGAAAATAATAAGGTAATAACATTGATACTTTTTAAAATAAACTCATTAATGGAAAAATCATAGTTTTAAAAACACTGAAGAAGCTATTAGTAATTGCTAATCTACGAGTACATGGGGAAATTAACAGTGTGAGCTAAGTCCTTTGAATTTAAACTACACCTAATAGAGCTTTGCCTCAAGAAGACATGAGATACACAGGCTTATGAGAAACATTTTCCTAATGAGCAATACTTTACTTAACATAAGGATGAAATCATGTGGCAAAATACTGGGTTGCAAATATATGTGACAACTTAGATGAGAACAAATGTTAGATAAAATTTCAGTGTAAAACCAACATTTGTTATATACGTGTCATGTTTATTGCAGCAGTATTCACAATAGCCAAGATTTGGAAACAACTTGAGTGTCCATCAAGAGATGAATGAAGAAGATGATACACATATACACACACACACGTTTATATATGTGTGTATATATGTTATTTGTACATATATGCTTATATATGTATATATATGATATTTGTATATATATGTTTATATATGTGTGTATACATATACACACACAATGGAGTATTATTCAGCTATAAGAAGGAAATCCTGCCATGTGTGACAACATGGATGAATCCTGAAGGCATTATGTTAAAAAGAGAAGTCAGACAAAGACGAACATGGTATGAGAGCACTTGTATGTGGAATCTAAAAAAGCCAAACAAAAAATAAACATAAAACAATAAAGAAAAGGCAAACTTATAAAAACAGAGTAGAATGATGGTTACCAAGGTATAGGGGGTGGGAGAATTAAGGGGATGTTTAAGCATACAAACTTGCAACTAGTAGATAAATAAGTTCTAGAGACCTCATATATAGCATAGTGATTATAGTCAACAATGTTATATAATAAACTTCAAAGCTGCGGAGACTACATCTTCATTATCCTTACCACACAAAAAGATAATGACATGATAGAGGTGTTAATTAGTACTATGGTGGTAATCATATTACAGTATATAAATACATCAAATAAACATGTTCTACACCTTAAACTTATACAATATTGTATGTCAATTATAGATCAATTAAAAAATCCTATCAGAAGCATCCCTTTGTTTTGTGCTGCTTCTTTGTCCACCAATTCCCAATCTCACTAATAAATTTATATAAGGAAGTACTACAACTTACTTATTAAATGCAGTGGCAACATACTAAAAGATTTTTTTTTTAAATATAAAGATGGAAAGAAACCAAGTAATAGAGAAAATCTTGATAGGGTGGCAATAACCTATGGGATTTTGTCACCAAGAGTATGTTAGATTTTAGTCTACTTGCAAAGTGATCTATTAACTATAATGCTACTGATGCACTAACATTACATTGTTTAAATACTGGAATGAGATCTAGAAAGATAATGTATGCATGGCATCTGCCACAAAATAGGCACAAGATAAGATTTCCAAAATGACTAGAAATTTGGGCAAAAGTAAATCATGTAAGATTGAAAGGGTTGTTTTGTTTTGTTTTAGGTTGGTCTTTTGATTCTATGGATAAGAAAATGTTTTGTTCAGAAATCAAAGTTTGGGACAAAATATACTAAATGATGATTTTCTCAATAGACACAGAGACAAAGAATATGATAAAATCTAATACCCTTCCATGATAAAAATATTTGACACACTCAAACTCATTTTATGAGGCCAGGATTACCTTGATCCCAAAACCAGACAAAGACCCCATTAAGAAGGATAATTACAGACCAATATCCCTGAGAACACAGATGCAAAAATTCTCACCAAAATACTAGCCAATAGGATCCAACAGTATACTGAAAGGATTATTCACCACAACCAAGTAGGATTTATTCCTGGGCTGCAAGATTGGTTCAACATCTGCAAATCAATCAATGTGAGAGAATACATTAATAAAAGAAAGAATAAGAACCATATGATACTCTATAATAGATGCAGAAAAAAACATTTGACAAAGTACAGCATCCTTTCCTAATTAAAACTCTTCACAATATAGGGATAGAGGGTATATACCTCAATACCATAAGAGCTATCTATGAAAAACCCCCAGCGAGTATCATTCTCAATAGGGAAAAACTGAGAGCTTTTCCCTCAAGGTCAAGAACATGGCAGGGATGTCCACTATCTCCACTGCTATTCAACACAGTACTAGAAGTCCTAGCCTCAGCAATCAGACAACAAAAAGAAATAAAAGGTATCCAAATCAGCAAAGAAGAAGTCAAACTCTCACTCTTTGCAGATAATAGGATACTTTATGTGGAAAAACCAAAAGACTCCACCCCAAAACTGCTAGAACTCACATAGGAATTCAGTAAAGTGTCAGGATGTAAAATCAATGCACAGAAATCAGTTGCATTTCTATACACCAATAACAAGACAGAAGAAAGAGAAATTACGGATCAATCCCATTTACAATTGCACCCCAAACCATAAGATACCTAGGAATAAATCTAACCAAAGAGGCAAAGAATCTGTACTCAGAAAACTATAGAATACTCATGAAAGAAACTGAGGAAGACACAAAGAAATGGAAAAACATTCCATGCTCACAGATTGGAAGAACAAATATTGTGAAAATATCTATGCTACCTAGAGCAATAGACACATTTAATGCCATCCCTATCAAAATATCATCAACTTATTTCAAAGAAATGGAACAAATAAACCTAAAATTTATGTGGAACCAGTAAAGACCCCGAATAGCCAGAAGAATGTTGAAAAAGAAAACCAAAGTTGGCGGCATCTTAGTTCCAGACTTCAAGCTCTATTATGAAGCTGTAATCATCAAGACAGTATGGTACTGGCACAAAAACAGACACATAGATCAATCGAACAGAACAGAGAGTCCAGAAATAGATCCTCAGCTCTATGGTCAACTAATCTTCGACAAAGCAGGAAAGAACGTCCAATGGAAAAAAGACAGTCTCTTCAACAAATGGTGTTGGGAAAACTGGACAGCTACATGCAGAAGAATGAAACTGGACCATTTCCTTACACCACACACAAAAATATACTCAAAATGGATGAAAGACCTCAATGTGAGACAGGAATCCATCAAAATCCTTGAGGAGAACACAGGTAGCAATCTCTTTGACCTCAGCTGCAGCAACTTCTTCCTAGAAACATCACCAAAGGCAAGGGAAGCAAGGTCAAAAATAACTTCATCAAGATCAAAAGCTTTTGTACAGCAAAGGAAATAGTCAACAGAACCAAAAAACAACTGACAGAATGGGAGAAGATATTTATAAATGACATATCAGATAAAAGGCAAGTATCCAAAATCTATAAAGAACTTATCAAACTCAACACCCAAAGAACAAATAATCTGATCAAGAAAAGGGCAGAAGATATGAACATACATTTATGCAAAGAAGACATCTAAATGGCCAATAGACACATGAAAAAGTGCTCAACATCACTTGGCAGCAGGGAAATACAAATCAAAACCATAGTGAGATACCACCGCACACCAGTCAGAATGACTAAAATTAACAAGTCAGGAAACGATGGATGTTGGCAAGGATGCGGAGAAAGGGGAACACTCCTACACTGTTGGTGGGAATGCAAGCTGGTACAGCTACTCTGGAAAATAGTATGGAGTTTCCTCAAAAAGTTGAAAATAGAGCTACCCTATGACCCAGCAATACGCTACTGGGTATTTACCCCAAAGATACAAATGTAGTGATCTGAAGGGGCAATGTGTACCCGAATGTTTATAGCAGCAATGTCCACAATAGCCAAACTATGGAAAAAGCCCAGATGTCCATTGACAGACTAATGGATAAAGATGTGGTATATATACAATGGAATATTACGCAGCCATCGAAAAATGATATCTTGCCATTTGCAACGACGTGGATGGAACTAGAGGGTATTATGCTAAGTGAAATAAGTCAATCAGAGAAAGACAATTATCATATGATCTCACTGATACATGGAATTCGAGAAACAAGACAGAGGATCATAGAGGAAGAGAGGATAAAATGAAACAAGATGAAACCAGAGAGGGAGAAAAACTATAAGAGACTCTCACTCTCAGGAAACAAACTGAGGGTTGCTGGAGTGGAGGGGAGATGGGATGAATGGGGTGGCTGGGTGATGGACTTTGGGGAGGGCATGTGCTATGGTGAGTGCTATGAATTGTGCAAGACTGATGAATCACAGACCTATACCCGTGAAACAAATAATACATTATATGTTAATAAAAAAAAATTGACACACTCAGAAAAGAAGGGACCTTCTCAACCTCATAAAGAGTATCTATGTAAAACCCAAGGCTAGTATCAAACATACTGGTGAAAGTCTGAAATTGTCCCTAAGATCAGAAACAAGACAAGGATGTCAACCTTGAATATTATTAAGATGATAATTCTACCCAAACTGACTTATAGATTCAACACAAGACCTAAAAAATACAAGCTGTCTTATTTGCAGAAATTGGTAACTGGATCTTAAAATTCCTCTGGAAATGACATACAATGTACAAAACAAGATTAAGATAGAAGTACATAATTTGAGGACTTACACATCCTGATTTCACAACTTATTGCAAAGTAATAGCAATCACGAGTAGTGTGTGGAACTGGGGTTCCTGGGTGGCTCAGTAGTTTAAGCATCTGCCTTTGGCTCAGGTCATGATCAAGCATCATGTCAGGTTCCCTGCTCAGCAAGGAGTCTGCTTTTCCCTCTGCTCTTCACCCCACTCATGCTCTCTTTCCCTCTCTCTCTCTCTCTCTCAAATAAAGAAAATCTTAAAAAAAAAAAGAAGAATGTATGGAACTGGTATAAGACTAGGTTTATATATCAAGGGTATGAAATAGAGATTCCAGAAGTTAACGTATAGATTATATATATACACACACACACACACACACATATATATATATAAAATTTTATGTATGTATATATATGTATATATGTGTATGTATATGTATGTGTATGTATGTATATATATGTAAATTGAAACTGCTATGAAATCTCAATTCATATCTATCACAATTGTTAAAATTAAAAAAATCAGATGATAGCAAGTATTGGCGAGAATGTGGAAAAACTGGAATTCTTACATACTGCTAGTGGAAGGTAGTTCCTCAAAAATTTAAATATAAAGTCATCATATGACCTAGAAATTTCATTCCTAGGCATATACCCAAGAGAACTGAAAACAAGTCCACACACCCAAGTGCACATTATACATAAAAAACATGTAAATGTGTTCATAGAAGCATTATACATATTAGTCAACAAGTAGAAACAATCCAAGTGGTTGACAATAGTCTAATGGATAAAGAAAATGTTGTGTATCCATGTAATGAGATATTCATCTACAAAAAGAAATGAAATACTCATAAACACTTCAACATGAATTAACCTTGAAAACATCATGCTAGGTGAAAGAAGACACAAAAGGACACTTTATATGTTTCTATTTACATGGAATGTACAGAATAGGCAAAGCAAAAGACAAGAAAGATTATTATTTCTTGATGAAGGGGAAAGGAGGGAATGGTAATGAATGCTAATGGGGCAGTACTTTTTTTTTTTAATAACAATGTTCTTGAATTAGATAGCCGTGATGACTGAACAACCTGTGATTCTAATACAAATCACTAAATTATACATTTTAAATGGATACATTTAATGGTATGTGAATTATATCTTGATTAAGAAAAGTTTCATCTCATTCTCTACTCTCCACTACAAGATGCTGTTTTCAAAATAAGACAAAAAAAAAAAAAAGCATATAAAAAAGTAAAAATGGATATACTGAGGAAAAAGTACTATTAGGACCAGACTCAGATGTGACATTGATGATGGAACTAACCCAGAATTAAAAATAACAATATATTAAAAGTTCTGATGGAAAAGGAGATAATACATATGATCAAATGATAAATTTCAATGGAGAGATGTAGATTTCAGAAAGACTTGAGCAATAATTCTGCAAATAACAAAACTATAACAGAGACAAAGAGTGTCTTTATAGACTCATTTGTAACTTGATGTGGTTGAGAAGAGAATCAGTGAACTTTAAGATAACTCAGTAAGAATTATGCAGTCTTAAATACAAACAGAACAAAGCGTGGATGAAGGAGAAGGAGAAAGAGAAAAAGAAGAGAGGAGAGAAAGAGAAGGAGAGTAGAAGTGAAGAGGAGGAAATGGAGGGGAAAGATAAAAATGTTCTAGCATACACATTTTTGTAATCACATAGTACCCTGTAAAAAGTCACATACTTCACAAATGGAAAAGTTGTATTTTACTGTCTTTCAAACTTTTTTTAAAAAGATTTATTTACTTGAGAGAGAGAGAGAGAGAGAAAGAGTGAGTGAGCACAAGCAGAGGAGAGGGGCAGAGGCAAAGGGGAGGAAGTAGCAGACTCCCCACTGAGCAGGGAACCCAACTTAGGGCTAGATCCCAAGACCCTGAGATCAGGGTCTGAGCAGAATGCAGACGCTTAACCAACTGAGCCACCCAGGCACCCCAACTTTCAAACTTCGAACTCAGATCTTATATAAGGCATCATTTTGTCTCTCAGGCAATCACATGTACACTGTAGCACACCGGGTAAATTAATGCCAGTTGCGTAACAGTCCCAAATCTTTGTGGCTTAACATGACCAAAATTGTCTATCTTTTCACATGACCAAAATTGTCTATCTTTTCCAAACTCTAATAATTCTTTAAACCCTAGTACTTTGTAGCTGAGAATAATTATTGAGAGTCATCTTACAAATGGTAACCCAGAGTTCTGGGGACCTTATTATTTGTTATTCCTCCATAGCAGGAGAGAACTTGGTATATCTCAAAAGTTATTTTATGGCCAGGACCAGATATTGCATATACAACTTCTGCTCTTATTCTATCAAATAGAATCCAGCCACATAACCTCCATATAAACCACCAAGGTGCCTCTCCAGAAAATTTTAAACAACACATCCTTAAGATTTTGTTCTTCTGGAATCATTTTTGGTATCAAAATACTGTTATCAGCTGGGGTTCAACAAGAGAACCAGTGGGAGAATTATATTATATTATACTTATATTATATTCAAATTGGTTGCTAAAGCAATTGTGAATGTTTGCTCAACAAGTTCAAATGTGGATGCTGACTCAGCAGGTTCAAAGTTGGAAAGATTATAACCAGATGAGAACCATGAAACATGGGCCAAAGCTGTTAAACAAGTGGGTATCTAATTCTTTCTCTCTGAGGAGGACCTAATCTCACTTATAAGAATTTACAACTAATTAAATCACAGCTTAAACAGCTTTTAACATTTAAACGGCTATAATATTTTCTTACACAGGTAATAAGAATCTCTGAAATTTAAAGGCATCAGGAAAAAATGTCTTAAGCTTCATTAACAGATGCAGTTCTATTATTACTTCTGTTAATGTATTTTAAATACGTTTTGAAGAAATAATTTTCTGAAGTATCTTTGGTGTTTGTGTGTATATTTATGTGTGTGTGTGTTTTACAATAAAAATCATTCCATATTTCAAAAAAATCATCTACACCCAGGATAATTTTTCTAATTTAAAGTTAACTGACTGGGTATTTTACTTTCATTTAAAAAAATAACTTCCTAGGGGCATCTACACTAGTGGTAACTTAGAGGTTTGTATGTAAAACAAAATGGCCACTGATTCCCTTTTGTTCTTAAACTCTCTCAAGGGAATATCTTTTATAGTCCATCCTACCCAGACATACTAGAAAGGGAAATCTGGAGCACATAGTTTAGCCAAGTAATTTGACACACTGCCAAGTCATCTCCTTCCACTCTGTTGACTTAGCACTCATACACATCTCTTTAAATAGTACTTAATTTTCAAATATAGACAATAACAAATTAATATTTCCACTTACAAGATACTAAGACTTTCCCTAGAAAGGATACAAAGTCTTTGATTGATACTTTTCTCCATTCATATCCAAACCTCCAACTATCCAGCCAAACCATTAGCTATAGTCCAGGAATGATAGCTTTGTATTTCTGACCATCTCTCTTTCCAAGAAAAATAAATAAATAAAAACTCCTGATTGGGAAAATGCTCAATTAATTAATTCCCTAATTGGGAATCTG
>CM052883.1:42933325-42949410 GCA_028534135.1 Potos flavus
CCAATTAGGAATTTAGAATAACCTGTTAAAGTGCCCTCAATCATAGAGCATTAAAATTGCAGAAGGTTGTAAGGAGTATTTCAAGAGATACTTTCCTTGAGCTTAAATTCTAATCTGGCCCTAAGGAACAATGGTAAAGAGAAATCCTCCCAGTGACAGAACGTGAGCCATGCACTTAAGCTCTGGAATTTGATTTTACTCCACTAACAAGCAACCTTAGCCTGTTACTATTTCATGGATGTCAGCAGATGACATGAGATTCTCAGGGGAGAAACAATGAATGGTCTTTTTACTCACAACACAGAAAGGGGCGTAAGTGTCAGCGTATTTGCATCATTATGTTGGAAGTAGTGTTCTGTAACTTTCAAAAACTTAAATCCAAAAGTATTCCCTTTAAGACATCTGTCAGATCTTCATCCTTCTGAAATCATCCCCGTGACATATTTGTGAGTGAAAGAGTGTGAAATGGTAACTGAATTTGTTATAATAAAATTACTTCATCCCCAAAAAGTCCTAATCGAAAATCTTGACCCTTCATTTCCTTTAAGTACCCACAGTTTCTCTGTCCTTAGAAGTGTTGCAAATTTTATTATCCAAATATGAAATACACAGTTTTTTAACTATCTGGAAGATCCTAACACTAAGCAATGTTCAGGCTGAACAGATCTCACACTGGCAAATGCCAGTTTGAGTTAATGTTAAGGAAAACCATTTATGAAGAGAAAGATCTTCTTTCTATTAGTGGTGAGTTTTCTTTAATCACTGTTATTATAATTTTAACAGTGTAGCTAGTAAACACGATCATCAAGAAAACTGATTTAGACCCCACAGAATACGAGAATATTCCAAAAACAACTTTTCATAGATATGGTTTGACTTCTTGAGAAAAAAACCCAATACATAGTCTTTCATCTTACTAGTTTTGACAGCCTGTTGCATTGCCTCAAAAAATACATCTTTTTACAAAATGTTACAATGTAACTAACCCATCAAATTGTTTATATTCGGCCTGTAGAAAAGTGGGGGAAAATTAGTGGGATTCAAATAAGGCAATAACGATAATTAAAAAAATATGACTATGATCATACAAGTTCTGGTCAAACTACAATAACTTTTACAGAAATAAATTTTCTACGATAAAGAAAAATGTCACTAGTCTCTGATATCTTTCCTTTATGTATAAATATGGTTGAGGCAATAGTATATCTGTCCTTAACCAATGTGATACGAACTTATTTTCCAGCGAGATTACTTGTCATTTGTATTTTCTTTGAAACTGTATATTTTACTTTGCTTTATGTCATATTTAGAAAATAGGAATCAAATATTAGAGGAATGCTAGACTATCATGGTTATAAGTATAAATTCACCATAATATATTTTATTTGGTTGGCACACACTTTTATCTTAGAGTTAGAAATACCAGCCAACTTGTTTACAGGGAGCATAGCTTCAATAATAGATGTCACTAGCAAGATAAGTTGCTGAAAATTCCACAAAAAAATAGAATTAAGAAATATCTGTAGCCCCAAAACAGTATAATTTTTTCTTTCCTGTGCAGTAAAATAATAGTTCAGGAGTTGTTTTCAATGTCTAGCCTTCTGTCTATATTTTACATCCATATCTCACTTTCATCATGAGGAAATGAACTTTCAGGTGATTATGTAATGAGATTTAAACATGTTGGCATCACTCTATTTCCAATTTTAATGGAAAATAAAACATAAAAAATAAGTATTCTTAGCACTATTACAAGATAGCATTTTACACAAGGAACTGCAGATAGCTCGAAGACTTAAATAGAGTAATAAATTTTTAGAAATAGTACAAAAAATGATTAATTATAAAACATTGTTTTCCACTATTAATGTTATATTAGCTCAATAAGTATCCATTTTCTATTAGGACTAAAATAATAATCAAGATACCAAAATCAGATTTGAGAAACAGTTGCAATATTCATCACAGAAGTATAAAGATACACTCTTTCTGATTCTAATGACATATTTAATAGTGGATTATTTATGAGTAATTTCACTTATGAAAATGATATATGAATAAACATCAAATTAAAGTCATGTATTTTTAAGTATGAATAATTATAAATGCTATACATTTTTCATCCTTATTTTACTTTTTTTGACATTTTGTCTCAGGTTTTTAAACTTTTTATTGAGCAAAGCTTCCAAAGACCATCCTTGCACTCCTTTCAAGAATTTATGTTTCAGCTTTTTTTCTCTTTGTGTGTGTGTGTATGTGTGTGTGTAACTATCCAATAATTATCAGTATCAATATCAATAAGTATCAATAATTCCATGATTCTTAGATGTGCAATTGGGTGGGTGATGCCAGAGTTTTGTCGGTGCTATATATATATAGCTTTCACCCCACATTTCTTTCCACAAATTAAAAATAACACCGCACTATATCAAATTCATTTTGATTTGCAAGCTTATATTATGAAATAATAATGTGACAAATAGGTCTCTTGCTTAAATATAAATAAAAAAGTTGCAATGTAATCGTCCATTTTGAGATAATTTTATTTAGGGAGCAAATCCCTGAACTGAATTACTACTTATGTGACATATGAAACCATAGCCTCCTCCTTACCCTTTTGAATCACTCCTATTTCCATGTCTCATATAACTGGACTTGGTTTCTTTAGCTTTTTTTTTTTTTTTTATAATAAAATAAATGTGCATAATAAACATTCACATTACATAAAGTTCAACTTTACATAAATAATTATATTTTATACATGTGGAACTATCTTTTTATGGATGGAACTTTCAATTTTAGAAAATTACCAGCCTTCATAAAAGCAAATAATTCTGTATATATTTCATATTTAATATTTTAATTTTAATATTTAAAAATTATTTGGATGATAATCATGATAGACTTAATCTGCCCTAATTATTAGCAGTTTGTGCATATCTGTCTGTATCATTATTTTATATATATCAAGGATAAGCTCATAAAGTCAACTCCTCTACTTACAGTAGTAAATGTTTACCTTCTTAAGAAAAAATTGATTCCTATTAACTTAAAGTGACAATAACTTTGTAATGAATTTTACATTTTTTAAATCTGTGGAACTACTGATTTCTGTAAATATGCTTAAAGCCTATGCTTTAGAATTTCTGATTTAGGTAATTTTACCATAAAAGTTACAGGAGTTTTACATAGAAGAAAATAATCTTCCAAAAACATAATTCTGAAAAATATTTGATTAATAAGAATACAGTAGCACATAGAGACTTATGGTTGTGTACTAAAAATATGAATATTTTATCATTACTTTTTCATATCAAAAGATTACCCATAAAATAACCTCAACCTGTTTCACAATAAACTTTATTATAAATAGTATACTTTTATTTTCAACAAAATGATATCCAAATTAAGAGAAAAATATTACTAATTTCAATTTTTGTAACAGAATAACTGTGTTGTCCTATCCAATGAAATGATATTTGAAAAGAAAAGCCCAAATTAAAGAAATGTTTATTGAAAACCCATTAGGTGCTGACCTCAGATGCTGCTTAAATGAATAATACAGAGCCTCTCACCACAAGTTTGTTAAAATATAATGGAGAGTAAAATGTGTGAAAACAAATGATTATTAAAAGATGTTTTAAGTATTAAACTACATTATAATTGACATTCTTTTAAGGACACGATAATATACCTTTATATCAAGATAATAACATTTTTCATAAAGGAATTGGCATTTGTTCTCAATGTTGAAAGAGAATTTTTATAAGCCTTGCAAGTGCAAAACAACAGGAGAAAAGTTAGGTTAAGAGTGGATACAAACAGAATGCCTACAATTTTCCCTCAGCCAAAAAGGAAGTTGCCAAAGGATACATGGCATGATAGAGCTTTTAAAACTAAGGGTATGATCAAGAATTTATTCTCAAAAGCTTTTAAAGCTGACTTTAGAGATAACATAAAAACACGGCTAAAATTTTAAATGTACACCAGAGCCAACTGTGCCTAACATTACTGTGGGGACACAAAGTAGTTATTCTAGAAAATCTGGAAAAATTGATTAAAAAAATACTTCGGTGTTTGTGAAAGAATGTCTAAATGGCTGTGAACACAAGAGAGAAGAGCCTATAAGCTGAGTGTCATTAATAATCAGTAAAGAATTCTTCCACAGTTTTTCTCCTAAAGCCCTTGAAAATACTTGTTAAGCTACATTACACATTCATATTTTATTGATATTCAAAGACTGAGAAATAGACCCAGATAATATATGCAGTTTATTAAAAATAAATCTATTTAAAAATTTTGATAGAGTATCTTGAAAGAGTTTAAATTTGAGAAAATCAGGAGGTGCATTCTAAACAAGGAGAATATATTGTAATTTGAGCCCTCCCATAAAAATTTGGCCCACGATAATGAATGAGCCAGTAGAAACATTAAATATACAAGTTTTTGTTGTCACAGACACTCAAATAAGGATGCCAGTTCTACTATTTACTAGATGTAGGACAATTGAAAAATCAGTACAACTCTTTAATCCTTAAGTCTTCTCTTCCTCCTTCTCCTCACCCTTTTTTTGACAACTATGATCATGTATAATTATATACATCTATGACTGTAATATATTTAATTGCATATTTAAAAGGAATAAGTTAGATTAAGGGGTAACTTATTTAGAATGTATAACACCATCTAAATAGCAATGAATAAATTAGATGTTATCACAGTACATATAAATATTTGTGAGCATAGCAATTATTTATGTAAATGTAGTGGTTTTGTGGTTATAATAATTTTTATAACTATGATGTTATAAATGGTTGTTGTGGACATAAACTGTAAGTTATGAGTAGTTTTGCAGTGTGATTAGTGGAAATAATATGTGCACTTTTTGGAACTAGTAATGGTGTATTTGTTGAAGTACTAACAAGTACTTCACTAGAAGATCACTGGGAACAAAAATAATTTACATTCTTTGTTCATTTTATCTTTAAACAAATGAATGTGCATAGCCAAGGATATGTGGTTCAAACAGTTATCTCAGTGGAAAAACAGACTGTCAGAAATCAGAAAAATTTGACTTTAAGTCCTGGGACCAGAGTTCACATGTTTTATAATCTTAGGCAATTTACTTAGTATCTCATGGTCTCTATTTCATCATAAGGCATGAACATGATGGATGGGACAAAGGGTGTTGAATAACCAACAAAACATCTTACAGTGAAGATTTTTTTTTTTCTAAAAGGTTTTTCTAAAACATTGCAGAGGTCATGGATTTGTTGTCAGCAGGTATGAGCATCCTGTCAATCATGTATTCTATGACTGGTAAGATGTTGGCAAGCTTAGTGTTTGGTGATTACATTAACAGTTGCCAATCTTAAATTTCAGTTCTTTCTTATATCAATATATACAGCTTCTCTTAAAAATTGAGATATCTGACAACATTGATCCAACATTTTTCAAAGGTAGCAATTGGTAGGGCCTAACTGTTTTCAGTGTTAAGCATGGCATGATCCCTAGTTCATTACACTCTTTGTACCTCTTTGGTTTCCACAACATGATGATGAATTCAGTTGCTATTTACCATTCCACTTCATATATTTTGTCTTGATAGATCTTAGAGAAAAGTGAAATATTTTGGTACCCAATCTCTGCCAAAAATTTGAAGTCAACATATACACTATGAGGGCTATAGTATTGTATAAAGGGGATATAATATTTCCTAGGAGAGAGTGGAATACTCAGACAAGCTTAGTTTGTGTAAAAAAAAATGTATCTGTGTTAAAACAACAAACTCTGGACATAATTATCAACCAGTCTTCATATCTTCATCCAATATCTTATTTACCAACTCTTCTAGTTATTTGAGTTACAAATTCTGTTTTCAGAAAATACAAATATTAGCTGAAAACTATAGATGAAAGGATGAAATAATAAATCTGATTAGTATGACAAAATGTGGTAAAGAAAGAAATATTGGTACTTTCAGTAATCATAATGAAATGTTAAATGCCATTCCCACAGTTTGTAGCACGTCAACACCTCTGAAAGTGTTGATATTTCCTTAAATTCACAATCATTTTCTTTACTTTAAATGGAAAATATATTTATATTCTACAACGTAAAATATTCTACATTAGTTATGACTTTTGTTAGTAGCCTTGACCAGTCGGATATCTTTAAGCAAATTTTCACATATCCAAATATCTTTTATGTACCCATACTTCCTTGTCTTTGGAAGCTAAATGGTGTTCATTATTCTTGGCTACCCTTTGGCAAAACAAAACAAAACAAAACAAACCCACAAAAAACGCCCACCAAACAAATAAACAAAAACCTTTCAGGCATTTCTTATATTGTGACTCTTCTCTGGGAATCTAGATAAAATTACACTTTATTTTTATATAAATTGCATAGTAGGACATACCGAATATAAAGTGCTATACTTTTCCAATTTCTATACTTCATATCAGTATGTGATCTATGTAATTAAAACATATTCCTTGATTTCTTTATATATTATAATTCACTCCTTTAGCAACCAGGATATTTTAGGTAATAATTAAATGATCACACTGCAATAGTTAATAATTCATACCCTCTTTATATAAAAGAACAGATTATTCAATAGATAAACAAACAACAAGGTACAATAAAGTACACTGATATAAAGAAGGCAAGAACCATAACCAAAGTTTGTATAATACTCAGCATTCATTAAAATTGCATACACAGGGGCACCTGGGTGGCTCAGTGGGTAAAAGCCTCTGCCTTCGGCTCAGGTCATGATCTCAGGGTCCTGGGATCGAGCCCCACATCGGGCTCTCTGCTCAGCAGGGAGCCTGCTTCCCCCTCTCTCTCTCTCTGCCTGCCTCTCTGCCTACTTGTGATCTCTCTCCTCTCTGTCAAATAAATAAATAAAAATCTTTAAAAAAAAAATTGCATACACACACACACACAAAACTTATGATAGAATATTATTCAACCATAAAAAAGAATGAAATCTTGCCATTTACGACAACATCTAGAGAGTATAAACCTAAATAAGTCAGAGAAAGACAAATGCTGTATGATTTTACTCACATGTACAATTTAAGAAACCAAACACATGAACAGACAAAAAAAAAAAAAGACAAACCAAACCTAATCAAAACAAAACAATAAACAGATTCTTAACTACAGCAAATAAACTGATGATTACCAGAGACGAGGTGGTAAGGACGGGTGAAATAGGTAAAGAGGATTAAGAGTACACTTATCTTGGTGAGCACTGAAAAATATATAGAATTTCTGAATCACTATATTGTACATCTGAAACTAATTTAACACTGTATGTTAACTATAGTGGAACTGAAATAAAATTAAGTAAATAAATAAAT
Source organism: Potos flavus (assembly GCA_028534135.1). Lineage (NCBI taxonomy): Eukaryota > Metazoa > Chordata > Mammalia > Carnivora > Procyonidae > Potos > Potos flavus. The sequence goes on from CM052883.1 coordinate 42,940,699, forward strand.
AAAAATTATACGTTCTACCTCAGTACTTGTGACCCAATGTGGGAGATAAGGTGATTAATTATTCACCTTATATGTGTTTATGTGATTTAATACCTATAGATTATGCAATGATGAAACAGTGAAATATTAAACACTGAATAAAACTGTATATCATGTCACATCATCAAGCTATCAAGAAAATAAACTGACATCATTATTTAAAACAAATAATATATTCCTAAACATTTGCTGTATGGAGATTCAAAATCTCTAATTCATATATAAATCAAAGCACAATTATTTAATAAATTCATTTACATCTTAATGGCTATAATGATGTAGTCTAGACATAACAACAATCTCAATTAAAATGTTTTAACAATGTAATTATGATAAATAGTGCTTACCATATAATAGTTTCATTTTTGAAATGATAGATTTTGTCATTTAGAATTGCGGCATATGCATAAACAATTGCTAAAGTAATTTTTTCAGGATTATTTCCATTAAGATGAAAAGATGGAAACTGTATTACAACCACAATAGAGTTGATCGATAAAATCTTTAACTAATCAACACTACTGGTTTTCACTTATAGATGATATCTTTTTGAAGTCTGGTATGATTTTGTGATCAAGGAAAGTTTTAATTTTGTTTTATAAAAATTTTATTTTATTTATTTGAGAGAGAGACAGAGAGCATGTGTGAGGAGAGAGGCTGAAGGAGAAGCAGACTCCATGCTGAAGAGGGACCCTGACATGGGGCTAGATCCCAGGATCCTGAGATCATGACCTGAGCTGAAGGCAGACGCTTAACTGACTGAGCCACCGAGGCACCCTGAGTTTTAATTTTCTAAGAAATTAAATGGCCTTCAATAAAATATATTTTGTATTACTTTAGAAGAAATTTCTTAAACTTGATTGCCATAGGTTTCTCATTTTATTAATATACAAATTAATCAGTTTATTTTCTCTTTCAACTGTCATCTCCCATCCATTTACTAATGAAAAAAGTTATATATTGAAGTTTGTTACTAGTATGTCCAGTTCTCTCATTCTTCAGATATCAATAATCTGAAAATTCTTATCCTCCTAATAACTTAAATAGGAAATGAAGTAAATTGCAAAATATAATGCATTAACTGTACATGGTGTGTATAAATTTAATGTACATTGTGTGCACATTATAGAGATTATATTCATCTTTATGTCAAAAATCCTAATAATAACTTTAAAAAGCATTAAATTCTATAATTTAAAAAGTTGATTTGTGGGTAGTATGCAGTCCAGTGGTGGTATGGCGGTTTCACTAAGTATTCAGGGGATCTGACTACTTTTATTAATGTTTCTGTCACAACTTTTTATTACTTTTATTAATGTAGCATGTCACAACATCACTCATATTCCAGTATGGTGATCCAAGTTCAGCCATCAGCCATCACATCTACATTCCTCTCAGTGAGGGAAGAATCAAAAAAAGTATGACAAAAAAATAAAATAATATAAATATTTAAATAAAGTGATGACCTCACTCTTCAAAGATTTCTCTAAAGTTAGTAAAAAGAATGGGGAACAATTAACTGTCTCTGCTATGTGTATGTTGATTAATCTGTATGTTAAGAAGTTATTTATTGAATACACATTTTCTAAACTCTAAGATAGTTGAGTATTTATATTTGATTATTTTCTAAGAAAAACTTTAATATAAAAATTAGAGTTAAAATGTTCACTTTAATATCAAGTGGGTAATCATCGCCAAGAGAACCCAAGACAAAAGCTCCTGCCATTTTGTGTACCTGGGGGAATGAAAAGGGGTAGAGAGGAAAGGTTATGACTGGAAACCATAAGATCCACTCCAAAGGAGCAAAGTGTCTACAAAGTTTCTCCAATACCCCTGATATGACAATCCTGGGAGAGTCGCCTGAGAGAGGCGTCAAACAAGAGTGCCAGATAAGGAAAACCCCAGATAGAGGTATCTGAGCTAGGAATGCAGATATACATGTGATATGACCAGTCAGAAGGATCAGAGTCCCTGACTGCAACTGTGTTCAAAGACTACAGTGTATTGGCTGTGCACCAAGACTGGCATGGGGAGAGTAATTTTCCTAGTGCTCAAACCTTATGTTCTTCAACAAAGTACAACTGATTGGATGTCTTAAACAACAGAAATTTATTTCTCATAGTTCTAGACTGAAACTAGACTACTTACTAAAGTTATGAATGTGGTAGAATCCTAGTAAGAACATCTTCAGTGATTATATTCAAGTTATTTTGTGTTAGTGTTCACACCCTACTATAATTAATTGTACTTCTTCCTGTTATACTCTACTATTGGTGATACTTCAGGGTATATTTAAGTTTTAAGGTAAAATTTGTAATTTTAATAGTTGCTTCTTAGTTCCTCATAACAGAAAATTTAGACCAACATAGTTCTTCATACTCAGAACATCTAGACTAACATAAATTTTTAAGGAGCAGGATGCAGATATTTGAGTTGCTCTGATTTTAATCTTATATAAATATGTGGCTTGGCTGAATTATGAAGTGTATGTAGACTTTGTTTCTTACATGAGTAAATGAGGAAAAACATGATTTAAAATAGAATTCTAGCACAATCAAACACGTAGAGTATGAGTTCTGGAAAAAGACCTAGTATTTTTTATTCAGATCTATGATTCAATGTAACTGGATTCTATTTATTTCATATTATGTAATTTATATGCAATATTAGTTCCTACCTAAGATTTTTATATAAAATTTCTTCTATACTCAGGAGGGTATATGTCTAGATTTATTTTATACTGATATTGTTATAGGGGCACCTGGGTGACTCAGTCAGTTAAGCGTCTGCCTTCACCTTAGGTCATGATCCCAGAGTCCTGGGATAGAGTCCAGGGGTCTAGCTCCCTGCTCAGCGGGAAGTCTGCTTGTCTCTCTCCCTTTGTCCCTCCCCCTCCATTCGTGCTCTCTCGCGCACATGCGTGCACTCTCTTAAATAAACAAAATCTTTAGAAAAGAATTTATACTGATATGGCTATATATTACAATTCAGTTGCAATATGGCTCCCATAGATAATTAATGAATGTGTGGAATAGTATACCAAAAAAACATTTTGTTTCACTTATTTTGTATGTTACTAGTGTTTTACCGTAATATGCTATTTAATTGAAGTATCCATCATAATGCAAATGTATTAATTTACAATTGTGCAAGTATGGATACATATAAGTATATTGAAAGGAGAAGCTAAAGTGAGATTATGTAGAATTGCTCACGCTAAAATCCATTATCAATTATTTTTAATTCCAAAGATATATTATTGTAATTTAATTTAGTTTTCTAATATCTACCACTTAAAATGGTTCAAACAAATCTACTTATTTTTCAGTTCCTGAAATAACAAAATTAAGCTGATTAGTAAATAAAACGAGCCAAATTGCAAGATCAAAGGATTTCAAGTCATTATAATTCAGTCTTCCATCTAGGAAAAACTGACATCTAAGCTTTATATACTTCCAGAATGAAAATGCTTGAAGTAAAACAGTAACAACAACAACAACAAACAGCAAATCAATGAAATAGCAGCAATGCTAAAATTTTTACTCAGGAATGAAATTACAACTATTGCTGAATTCAAGGATGATAATTGAAGCAATATGAACGACAACCAAGAACTAATACTCTGAATCACTTTCTATATACTGTTTACTTAATTCTTTAATACAATGTTTTATATTAAATTATCAGATACATTTCCTAGTGGACATCTTCTCAGTTGTCAGATTGTCTCTGACCCTCTTTCCTGGGAATTCCCTATCCTCATGGCCACTGATAAAACGGAGATTCAAGCAAGCACATTAGCATCACATACACTTTAAGCTTATTTTGTTTGTTTTTGGTTTGCTTTGGACTAATTAACCTATCACTTCACGTATTCTTCAAAGGCAAATCCAAGAGGCTTCAAAAAAGGAGGAATTTTACATTCCACACTCAAACAAAATAGAAAAAATGGAAATGGTATTAACTAGTGTGAAGAATGAGGGTTGTTAAGTGAAATTTATTTAAAAGGTAGAAAATTAACCATACTTTAGTAAAATTTCTTTCCCAGGTTAGTAATGATACCATGAATGGGTGTTCTGAAGAGAAAGAACTATGGAATAAGGAAAGATGTCATTACCATAGACTCAAAATGATTAATTCTCACCAAGTGAACTGAAACATATATGAAGCTATGTCCTCAAACTACTTTTTTTCCCCTCACATAACTGGCTCTAAACAAGCCATTTGTAACCAAAACAAGTTAAGTTCAAATTCACAGTAATAAAAAACTTCATTTTTATTCTTCTTGAAGATAACATTTAAAATGTTAGGGACATAGTCATCGTTTTGCGGATTCTTAAAGTACTTGGATAGGAAAAGCCAAGGAAGAATTCACACCAAAGATTTTATTTTGTACTGCTTGCACAGATTCAAGTATTGTAGAAACAAATGGCATTTTATATAATTAAATAATCGCTGTAACACTACCCCACAAATAAGGGGTGAGTTGATAAAAACTTAAAGTTGCTCATGTTTTCTGGCTGCAGCTGAGACTCACTTTCCAGTCTATTCTTGGCCAGTGGAGTCTCTTCAGAGCCAGAAGTTTCCTCCAGAGAGTGGTCAAATTACAGTCCCTGTGGTGTTAAGGTCCTTCTTTCATTTTCCAAAAATGTAAAGTTTTGTCTGTTGGTGTTTTATTACAATTTATACCTAATTTACTATTTATGGAGCACATATTGGCAAATACAATACTACCTAGTAGATGTGAACTATGCCTCAAACTAGGATTCATGTACCATTCAATTTCTTTTATACTATGCCAGGGGCTGTGTGAAGCCAAAGGATAAGTATTGTTCACGTTCCTGGAGAGTTAATTTCATCAATGGAAGCGATGTCATCATTATTTTTGTATTAAAATCCAAGCAAATAATTCAATAGAAATAATAAAATGAGAGAATTTATTAAGGTAAAAGATGAGAATTTACAGATAAGATACACTGACCCTTCAGTGGAGCATCTTAGACTTTAACTCACACATTTAGCACCGCACTAAGTCACTAACTAATAAATTCTTGACTAAAATGAATTTGACACATTTGGTAGTGTCATTCAGGAAAACTTCAATGTAATATCATAAAAGATTACCAGGATTTGATAAAATAGAAGCTGTTCAAAACTGTTTAGGGGAGAAATAGCAAATGGGAGCCCATATGTGAAATCTGGCCTATTATGTACTTTGTTCAGCCAAAATATTATTTTAAATAAATTTTTTAAAACCCATAAACTTGTTACATACCCAAGATTTTTAAACTTTAGAAAAACAAAAACAATGTGAATTTATAGATTTTCTTAAAAATATGCAAATTCAGATAAGACTGCTACCACAGTCTTTGAAAATGACAACCAGAGTGAGCTCCCTATTGGTGAAGCATGCACTCTCACATTTGACTATACTCTATCTCCACTGGCTTCATTCATTTGAACTACTAGCATGTAATTGTGTGTCCTTAGCTTATAGACTGAAGAGTCTTGACAAAGAACTGCCAAAACACAGAATGAGACATCACTGGTTTCTTTCGAAGGGCCATACCACGACAATATGTAAAACCATACACATACCATACATACAACCATCCCACAAATACCACATGCCATATAAATGCAAACACAGCTACCATAATAGATTGTATCAAAACTTCCATTTGGTTATAGTCAAATTAGTAAAATTATCAGGAGGAGAGTCCCACTTATAAAAAAGCCAAAGCCTTCTGTGAGCAACTACTACTTAATCCATGTATAAAAGAGGGATTCACAAAATTTAATGATTTACTGAGATCACTGAAAAATGACACATGATTAAAATAAAACCATTTGAAATGCCTGTCCAAAAAGTCTGGATTTGAAAAAAATGCATATGCATATGATGAAATCATATTTTATATATATAAATGGTTACTATGCACTGACAGAAGAATGTGAGATAAATTTCAGTAGGATAAACTTTTAGTTTATGCCTGAGAAGATGAGATTTGATCAGTGAGGCTGTAAGAATGACCTTTATTAGTAAAAGGAAAACCAGTTCTTATGTTCCATAAAACAGTTTCAGTAGTTTTCAAAACCTTGCTGTAGGCAAATGAAATTTGGGGAAACAACTCTGTGCCGATATAACTTTTGCTACTTTGCAATGAGCCACAACAGTTCCTTGACTTCATTAAAGAAAGCAAAAACTGGAGAGAAAAATCACCAAACGATTTAAAAGCATTGTTTCAATGCATGCTGTCTTTCTTTTATCTTTTCTCTGCATACTTCTTTGTTTATTAGGTTTCTCCTGGTAGGAAGATATCATTGAATGCTAATATGTCACTGTTTGCCTATTAAAGTTACTGTTTTATATCCCAAGCAACCCACTAGTTCATTAATCAGAGTATTCAGGGAATTTATTTTACAGTCGGGATCCTTAGAAGTGTAAGAGTGTATATGAATAGACAGGTCAGGAGTATGATCCCTTGTATCTTTTTTTTTTTTGATCCCTTGTATCTTTTTACTTTTCATATTATGCCAGCTCTTGGTTCTTCTTTTTTTTATGATTTTATTTATTTATTTGACAGAGAGATGGGGCAAAAGCAGGGTAGCAGGAGATGGAGAAGCAGGCTCCTGCTAAGCAGGGAGCCTGATGCAGGCATCCATCCTAGGACCCTGGGATCATGACCTGAGCCTAAGGCAGATGCCCAACCAACTGAGCCACCCAAGTGCCACTCTTGGTTCTTCTCTGTTATAAAATTAACTTGTTTCTCCCAAATAGAACATAATTCCAGGCATACAATTTCCTTGTTTGTAAGCTATTTCTAAAATAAGAAGTGGGAATATTGATGGATGTCTCAGAAATAGTGTGATTGAGAGATGAGTGATAATGGAAATGTAATAGGTCTAAATTTAATCATTTTTGGATCCAGTATTCAAACATGTTACTGATGATACATTTGATCTGAACTTACTATTAAATATTTTTTAAAACAATATATCTTTCCAAGGAGAGGTTCTGAATACAACTATGTAAACCATTTCAGAAAAAAAAAAATTAGTATAATTCAAAACCAATTAGAAACATTCTCCTCTTTTTCCTTCTAAACTGACTCACGTTGTCATACAAATAGGCTCAGATAATCAGATATCGTACATATCTTTCAGAAAATCTTGGACTCCAATACTGGTTCTACATGATAATTATAAAAGAAGAGTACATTCCCCAAGCTTCATCTCATCACCATATGCTGGTTTTCTCTAAAGGAAAAAAAATACGCTGAAACCACACACACACATAAAAAACTATAAATATAAACAAAATAATAAAATAAAAAACTCTTGGTATAATGTAGGAGATTTCTTCACTTGGCCTATACTGTTATAATTGGTATATTTAAGAAAGAATGGAAGAGGAGGGGCAAGATGGCAGAGAAGTGGGAGACCCTGTTTCGGCTGGTCCCCTAGAGTGAGCTAAATATCTACCAGAACACTCTGAACAACCATGAAATCAGCCTGAGATGTAAGATTATACACTTCTGGATCTCCACGAGGGCAGAAGACATCAGTGGAGAGGTAAAGCAGAGTGGGAACGCTCGGACTGATATTAGAAGATAAACAGAAGGGGGAGGGAGCCACCAGAAGTGACCCATTGGAAAGTAACACTCCAGTATGAAAGTGCCCTGTGATTCAGAACCAGAATTAACTTGGAGCCTGGTTAAAAGCACTAGAAAAGAGCAAAAGATCTTAAGGGGCAACTAGTGGAATCGGGCGGTCATGGGTACGAGCCTAGGCCCACGTTTCCAGGAAGGACACCACTGGAGACCACCCAGGTCAGAGAGAGTCTGGCAGGGCCTTCAGTCCATGTCCCTGAGTCTACGGCTTTCTGCTGCGTGCACCACCACTCAGGCTGGGCGCACTCCTGCCTGCGCCTGAGGAAGTCTGGTGTGGGCACCAGAGGCGGTCTCTAGGACCACGACCTTCCGCAGCCGGCTGCGGGGTCTAAGCACACTCCTGCCCCACACCTGAGTGAGCCTGGTGTTGGCACAGGCCTGGGTCTCTGGGTCCGCAGCCCCTGTGCACTTCCAGCACATGCCTGAGAGAATCTGGCACGATCTCAGGTCGGGATCCCTCCACCAGCAGCCTTCCATGACCCGCCACAGGGTCTGAGCACACCTGACATGGGTCTGGGCCCCAGAGAGCAGTCCCGGCACTGGCAGCCACTGGAAGTGGGTTCCCCAGACCAATATTGCTCACGGTTTTGGTGGCACGGGGGTGCAGAGACAAGCGTGGGCCTTGGGTGACCACTAGGACGGTGGCTGGGGGTGCAAACTGCCTGTGGGAGGTTGTGGTGTGCAGCGGAGTTTGCAGAGGGGAGTCTGGGTGTTCTGGACCACCCAGAGGGAAGCACACTGAGGCTTCTCTCTGAGGCAGAGGTCTGGGTGCAGATTTTTTGCTCTGACCCTCTGAAAAGCTGCAAAAAGCTGCCAAAGAACAAAAACCCCCAGAAAGCAAAAGCCTGAAAAACTGGTTTCCACAGAGCCCAGCCCCTTGATAGCTGGCAGGGTGACTTGACCCAAGCAAGATTGACTAGAAAACAATGGGGCAGGCTCCTCCCCCAGAAGACAAGCCAAAAGCAAGGGGACAATAACCACAGGGTCCCCATAAAACTGT
>CM052883.1:42949910-42999618 GCA_028534135.1 Potos flavus
TTACTTACTTACTTATTTATTTTTAAGATTTTATTTACTCATTTGACACAGAGAGAGTGAGTTAGAGAGAGCAGCAGAGGGAGAGGGAGAAGCAGACTCCTTGCTGAGCAGGGATCCTGAAAGGGGAATCGATCCCAGGACCCTGGGATCATAACTTGAGCTGAATGCAGACACTTAACTGACAGCTACTCAGGTACCCCTTAACATTCAATTTAAATAGGTTATTGGATAAAGGCACTTCAAAAGAGTCCAACCTCTCTAAGTAGTCACAAGTTCTTTTTTCCTTTTTTTGTTGAGGTACAATTCACATAACATAATATCGATCTGATCCTTTTAAAGTATACAATTCAGAGTTTTGGGGGATTTTTGCAAAATTTTGCAATTATCACCACTATCTAATTCCAGAATGTTTTCATTATCACATAGTCACTAAGAGTTACACCCTGTTCTTTTTCTCCACACCTTTCCTTGGAAACTACTAATCTACTTTCTATCTGTATAGAGTTGCCTATTCTGAACATTTAATATGAATAAAATCATGCAATATGTGGCCTTATATTTCTGATTTCTTTTACTTAGCATAGAGTTCACAAGATTCATGCATTTGGTAGCATGTGATTCCCATTTCAAAACTTACTACAAAGATGTATGAATCAAGGCCGTGCTGTTCAAGGTTCAAGGTAGACGCAAATGACTAGTAATTATGTGAAGAGTTGCTCAATATCATTAGTCATTAGGAAAAATTCAAGTGAAAACTATCAGACACCACTTCACACCTATCAGGTTGGTTACAATAAAAAAGAAAATAACAAGTATTAATAAGTATGTAGAAAATTGGAATCATCATATACTAACAGTGGAAATGTAAAATCTTTCCTCTACTTCGAAAACAGTTTTGTAGTACCACAAAAAGTTATACATAGAATTATCATAAACCAGCAATTCTACTCATAGTTATACCCTCGAAAGATAGGAAAACATTTGTTCACACAAAAATGTATACCCAAATGTCCATGGGACAGTTACATTATTTATAGCAAAATGTGGTATATTTATAACATGGAATATTATTCAGCCATATAAAAGAAGGAATTCCATTTTTAAGGACTAGTTTTGCTAGATATAGAATTCTTGCTTGTTTTTTTTTCCAGTCCTTTGACTATATCAGCCTCCTATTTTCTGCTTCCATATTTTCTGATGAGATATGTTAATCTTTCTTAGATTCTCTTTTACATAATTTCTTTCTTGCTGCTTTCAAGATTGTCTTTTGACAATTTGATTATGATATATCTAAGTGTGGATCTTTTTGAGTCTACTCTAGAATTCATTGAGCTATTTGGAAATGTAAATTAATATATCTCATTAAACTTGGGAATATTTGACCATTGTTTCTTCAAATATTCTTTCTGCCTCTTTTTCTATTTCCTACCCTTGGCACTCTCAGTTTGTTTAGATTGGTATGTTACTTCATTTCCCACAGGTCTGAAGGATCTTTTCACTTCACTTTTTTTCCTGTTTCTCAGACTGGAAAATCTCAAATGACCTTCATTTTGATATTTGCCTATTTCCTATCTGCTCATATTTGTTGTTGAGCTTCAATTATATTTCTCATGTCATTTATTGTGCTTTACAGCCACATAATTTCAGTTTGGTTTCTTTCTATAATGCCTATCTCTTTACTGATATCCCCTAGTGAGAGAGATTTTCATATTCCCTTTATTTCTCTAGACATGATTTCCTTTGCTTCTTTGGACATATTTAAGACAGGTGATTTAATGTCTTTGTATAGCAAATCCAAAGTCTGGACTTCTTTACGGATTTGTATTGACTTTTTAAATTTTTGTCCTCATATATATGCCATATATTTGTGTTCCTTTGCAGGTTTTTTTTTTTCTCTTCAAAACTGTATGTTTTAAATAATATAATGTGGTACCTCTAGAAATCAGATTATATAGTCTGACAAGATTTTTTTGTTGTTTCTCTGCTATCTTTCATTTTGTTTACTTAATGAACTAATTCTCTAAAGTCTGTATTCTATGTCATTTATGGTCACTGAAGTCTTTGCTCAGATTAGTTGTCAGTTAGTGATGGGAAGGGGTTTCATTAAATGCCTGGTACCTCTAAGTCTCTGAGAATTGAGGGTCTTAATATGTTTGTTGAGGGACACCTTCAACATTCAGCTAGGAAATTTACAACTCTGCCTTAGATTTACTCCCTGATTGCACCGAGGCTCAAGGTCCTCCAGAGCTAAGAATTTAGGAACTTTACAGGTTTTCCTAAGCAGGAGCACAGCCCTGGTTATGAACACAGTGCTATGAATGTACATGGCCTTCTAGATTCCCAGGAGTATTTCAGAGTTTTGGCAGACTCTGATGAATATCTCATTATCTGGTATTTCCTTTTAAGCTTTTGATTAACCTATTGTTTGCTAAATTGTTATCTGCCATCTCAGGCATTTAGTGGTTTTGAATTAATCGCCTCTAATTATTTCCAACAGATGCCTTTGGGTAATACGTAAGATCTAAGTTAGTGAAATAAAAACTAGCGTAAGTGAGGTCTTTCAGGAAACCAGTAAATGGGTCTGTTAATAATGATTCTATGAGATTGGGGCTTTGAAGAAGCTTTAACTTATTCTTCCCTGTCAGTGGCAAGGAGGCTGATGGTTTTCACCATGGTTGCTGTTGATTTTCAGTTATTTAACTGGGTGTGAAGGGATGGAATAGGGCAAGATAAAAATGCCATAAACCTTGTTGTTCTTACTGAGATTCAGTTGGTTTTTCTTAATAAATGCTCTCTGATTGCAGCATTTTGATTAATTTCCAGAGTTCTGAAAATATTGATTCTGCCATGTTTGCCACTGTTCTTGTTCCTTTTATGGAGGAGAGGATATTTGGAGTACTGTATTCTATCATCCTACAGTTTTATTATTTGATATAAACCACAGGGAAAAGAAATACAATATCTTAACATCCTCTCATGTCTCTTACATTTTATTCATTAATTGATGATTCCTAGGTAATTTTTAATAGAAAATTTAGTAATCTGGAGATGATGAACAAACCCCTTTGCTATTCCTCCATCATTGTCACCATACACACAAACACACACACACACCTCTTATTTCCACTCTTACATTAATGTATTTCAACTTATTAAACTATAGTCAGATGATGTGTTTCCTCTAAATGTGCTTGCTCCACTAGAGTGTAGGTACTCTAGAAAGCTTTTCCTATATTCCAGAATCTCTAAAATTTGACCATAGGCTAAAAAGATATCCATGCCTCCCCCTGTGTGTAGTCTTTTATAAAGTCAGCTAAAGCTCAACTTCATATTATAAGCATAATCAACCTCTAAATAACAATTCATAAAAATAGAATCCTCCAGATGAAATATTATTTTAAATTAAAATTTAATATCTCATTTCTTTATAGGAATTAGTACAGTGATATCTAAACAGTGATAAAAAATTTCAAATCTTATTATTCATTCTATATAATTTATTCAATATTAAAGATTAATAATCCTTGATGATCTTAACATTTTGTCAATGGTTTTGAAAGAAAATATTCATATATACTTTGATTTAAAAAGTCTTTGAACATTAAGAGATGATTTTATACTGATTTTATGTTATTTTGCCCTTTACAAGTGTCCTAGGAAATTATGTGAAAAAAAAAAAAGAGAGAACACTCTTCCAAAATCTAGGAAAACAATGGTCGTCTTTCCCAGGCAATTAATAGGAGGAAAATAAATTTATGCAGAAGTAAAGAAAGGAAAGTATCCAGCAATTTGGCCTGGAGAAAATTTCCTAAGATAGAGTTGATATTTTAGATCAGTCACCAGCTGATCAGGACTTTCCCAGCCGGTCTTACAAAATCATTGATTGCCCTCCAAGAGAAACTTGTAAACCTATGAATGCGCCCCAAGCAGCACTTCTCGTCTTGAGTCCCAACCTTTAGACTCAGAATTGAGTAAAAAAATGCTTTCCTTGTGTTCATAAGTCACACTAATTCAGTGAAATGACTGAGTCTGAATGAACATAGCTTACATCTTGTAAATGGAAAAGAAACTTTAATTACTATCTATTGAATCTAACTTCAGGGAAAGGAAGGTAGGAATTTTTAAAAATCTTTTCCACTCATCCTATTCTCCATTTGAATGCATTTCCTAAGCCTATTTCCCCACGTATTTTGTTAAGTTGATTTAAATATATGCAATATAATTATTCAAAATTTTATAAATACCACTCATTCCAAGAAATAGATTTTCATCATTATTGTCAGAAGTCCCTTCCATATGTAGGAAAGGAGCATGGCTTCCTCATCCCTCAGTGGTAACCCTATACCAACACTGTGTTTACCATTCCCTTGATTTTATCCTTCACATTACCACTTATGTCTCTAAAAATATGTATTATTTAACTTTGCTTGTTTTTGAAGTTAAATCATATTAAACTTATTATCTTGCAACTTACTTTTTATTTTCTATATTATGTTATTGAGACTTTTCTATACTGTCAAGTGTGATGTTTTTCATTTATTTTCAAAACTTTATCATTTTCAATTGTATGAATGAAATGAGATGTATTTATATAATCTATCACTTGCATTCTTTCTTGTGTTTTGCTGTTGGGAACAGCATTTATAAAACCATACTTATACAAGCTTCCTAGTGAACATACGCAAATTATTTAGGGCATACATCAGATAAATTGTTAGATTAGGGTATGTACGTTTTTAACTTTACTAGGTAGTATCCATTATTTTTCCATAATTTACAAATTCCTATGTCTTTCTACACATCAGACAAGAAATTAAGCATACCCTCACATCCTTTGTTCTCTCCCTACCACTGACATAGATTGATACTTATTAGAAATTTTTTCTGAGTTATTATGTCTTTTTCTATGATCTCAGCTATCTTTAATATAACAGCAAATGTTTAAAAACTATTTGATCAATTTACTTCAAATATCTCTTGCAATATCTATTGCATATATTACTTTTCTTATATAAATATTCTATCCAAAACTGTTTTTCAATATTTATCAATATTTATCTATATATGTCAGATATTCTAAAACATTTATGTCTGAGAATATTTTTATCCTAACCTCATATTTGAATGACAGTTCTATTAAAATTTCTATCTCCCCTCTATATATAAAATTTACATTCATTTAGTTAATAGCGTCACAAAAAAATCTCATGACATTCTGATTTTTATTTTAATGGAAATACCCTTTTCTCCTGTGAGATTTTATAATTTTAGTTTCGTCATTGATATTTTAAAATTTTACTATAGGTGTCTAGATATGAAGTGCTCCTTATCTTTTTTTTTTTTTTTTAACTGTGAAGGCTTAAATACCTGTTTGTTATTTATTCTAGGACACAATAATATCATCCAATCTGATATTTTTGAGTCTAAATTTTTAAAATTTTCTTCCATTCTATAATCTGATATTAACACTTCTACATTATTTTTTTATTTTTATTCATTTTTCTTATATACTTTTTATTAACTTATCCTCCCTTGGTACTCCTGGGAGAATATTTCTTTTTTTTTTTTTTTTAAAGGTTTTTATTCATTTATTTGACAGAGAGAGAGATCACAAGTAGGCAGAGAGGCAGGCAGAGAGAAAGGGGGAAGCAGGCTCCCTGCTGAGCAGAGAGCCCAATGTGGGGCTTGATCCCAGGACCCTGAGAGATCATGACCTGAGGCAAAGGCAGAGGCTTTAACCCACTGAGCCACCCAGGCGCCCCCTAGGGAGAATTTTTTCAATTGGATATTTCAATTTTCAAATTTGTTTCTCATGGGTAAACATTCTCTAATTACCCTATTTACTATGGTTTATTTATTTATTTATATTTTATTTTAGCTCTTTTATTTACCATATGTATTTTGGATTTTTTTTTTTTTTTGCTCATATAGCATAGTACTAGTACATATATCATTTTTACTGTTTAATGTATGAAGTTTAATAATGATGATATTGTTCTTCAAAAGTATCAGAACATTTGTTTGATCCAGCTTGTTGATTTCTTTTGAAATAAAGATATTCCTGAGAGAGCTTACTGATTTGTTTATAAGGTCCTGTTTCTTAAAGTAAGAATTAGATAGGGAACAATGGATACACTATAGTCTGTGTTAGTCCTATGGCTACAAAAAAAGGATCTGGTGAAAATAACTCCTGGAGGGGAGAGGTCCAGGCATGAACGAACAATATTTATCCTTCCCCATCCCATAAAATAACTTCTTTGGAGGAGGATTTACTTTCATTCACCAGAGAAACAACATGGGGAATAGGTACTTGTTATTAGTGTGTCTCAAACCTTCAACGACTATTAGAACTATATGAGGAGGTTTTGTTTTTTTGTTTCTTTGATTTGCTTTAATTATGAGGAGACTGAAATAATACAGATGACTGTATCTCCTTCGGATATTCTGATTTAATTGGTCTGGTATGTAGCTCTATATGGAATTAAAAAAGAAAATCCAAGTGACTCCAATGTACAATCCAAGTATAAGAACAACTGTCCACAAATAAGTTCCTCAGTCTTGTGTGTAGAGAGGGTTAGAGATAGAAAATGGACTTTGCAAACTAGTCAATCCACAATTTTTTTTCAGCTTCTTATTTTAACCAGGCTTCTCTGAGTTGTCCTGATTTTAACCCTATGTATTCTAAAAACAGAGGATTAAGGTATCACTTAAAAGGACAGGTTCTGAATATCCTAAAACAAGTTACGAGAGAAACAAGAGCAAAATGAGAAGTTTCTTTACTGTATCATTCTCTCACAGGCATATCTAGTTTGGAGAAACTGCCTCTCAATCACATTTCAAAGAAACCATTTATCTCCCAGACTTTAGTTCAGAGTCTATCCTTATTTCCATGATTTCTGTCTTTGGTTGGAATAATTCTGACACAGGAAGTAAGCAGTTTATAGTTCAGAATCCTAAGAAAAACCACACACTATTAGACATTTAAGAACTAGAGACAGAGTATATACATTTTCTATTCAAAGTACCTAATGGAGTTTTTTGCTCATAGGCGTGGGTAAACAAACATCAGTTGTATAAATAAGTGTACTTTCTTCAACATGAAAACTAGTACCATTGAAGAAATTAAGAAATTTGGTGTCATATCTATATTATATGATTTGAAGTATACTAGGAAGGGTATCATATTTGCTTTTTACTAATCATATTTTTCAAATTAGTGTAGTTAAAATTCTTACATTAATTATATTTTCAGATACATAAATATCTTCAGTATGTACTCTCTCTTCATATACACCCTACACTCAGAAACCATATCATAAACCAAAAACACTGCCCAAATTATTTCTAAAGAGATTAATTTCCTTAATATTCACATTATGTTCCACTGAATTTCTATTCTTATTACAATTTATATTTATGTATGCTCATCATTTATTTTGTGGTCTTGGATAAGTCATGTCATCATGATGGAATGTATTTTCTTGACTTGAAATTGAAAACTAGACATAATGATCTCTTTGTGACTCAGTTAAAAGTATACAAATCTTATATGATTATATTATATTGAAACAAATGACACTGCCAATACTTTACTCTCTTTTAATTTATCAATATGGTAATTCCATAATGTTTAACTTAATCCTTTTGGCCTGCTTTTTCACGCACTTGTTCTCAGCCAGAAAATTATAAATGCATGAGGTACTTGGAAGTGCAAAAGTGTTTTTAACAACTGGAATCACTGAAAGTGGAAAGAGCTGAAGGAAAGAAAGTAGAAAAACAGACTATTGATGGGAAATATTTCCACTTGAAAAGTTTATCTATGGCTATCTCAGAACACATAGTTACGGCCAATCCTTAAAACTTATGGAAATGAATCACTTTGTGTTATTATCCAGGTCTTCCTGGCTTTAAGTGTCCCACATTCTTGACATAATGAAACTGGATTATTTACATAGTTACTGACAATAGAATATATCCAGCCTTCTCATTTCCATTGTTTTCAATCTTGTTAATTTTTTTTCTTTTTCCTTTTGCCAAAATAACCCCTTATTCATAATGTTATTTAAGTCACGTTTTGCACCCTACTAACATGAAGAATAGTTGGCTAAAATTCTTCATGTGTCTCTTAAAAAAAAATTCTATACTGGTATTTGCCTAGTTTATTATTTGATTTAGAGAAAATTTCAAATGGACTCAGTAATTTCATGCTCATATATTCAAGAGTTTAATAATAATTTTATACACAGAATTTTAATAGCTCTTAAAGTGGAGGTAATCACATACCCATTACTAACAAGTAGATGTGTGCTCTATTATAGTGCCTGAGACAGTTAAGGGTATTTAATTCCCTTAAAATGGTATATTTGTCCTATACTACAGCAAATGCGTATGTAGGAAATGTATATTTTAAAGATAATCTTCAACTTGGGCATTTAAAAAATAATCATAATCCAAATTAATGTACTTCAAATTAGTACATTTAATTATATGTTTGGCTAGGACAACCTCCTTACTACAAGTGACTCTATACTAGGAGTGTAGTGCTATTATACTCAGTGATACAGATTTAAGAGGAGGCAAACTCTAACTTCAAAAGAGTCCTTGTGTGGAGTCTTATCAAAATGTTCCTTCAATTATCCATGATCAGCTGTGCTACATTCCATTTTTACAGCTATCTCTGTAAGAGATGGTGATCCCCAGAAAATTAGACCCTTGGATTCACTTCTAGTTTTATCTATCAGTGCGTTTTGAATAGTGTCAAGAAAGTAAGTCTTGTGATGAAGTTAGAAAATTAGCAAATGAACATTTTACAAATGATGTAAATTTAAATAACCACCTATATATTTAGAGGTCTTGTGTTACAAGATTGATGTGAAAATTTCAGAGAATTCTAGACATCTCTTTCTTTTTGGTTGGGTAAATATAAAATTTATAATTTTCAAAATACTCTATGTAGTACTTGTTATTAAAGGTTGCTCTACCACATGCAAGTGAAAGAACAAGTGATATGTTAAATATACACACAGTATGTATTGTTAACATGCATTTCGTAGGATGTATATATTTACCTTATTAAAAATTCATATTTTTTTCATTTCTTATTACAGGTTGGTGAGTAATTGACTACCCATGGGCTTTCTACAGAGGTATATTTCATAAATAGCTACATTTCCCTAGGAAATATCCATTAAAAAACCAGATTTTACAAGTTCTACAACACTGAAGTATGATTTATAAAAATTTCACGCTCCTGGGTAGATTCTAGTATTAGATTCAAATAATCACTAAAGGGCTGTGTTACTGCAGATACAATTTTAAACAAAGCAGTATCCCTATGTCTAAGGAATTTCTTCTTTTTCACCCAGTCACTTTCATGAATCTGCCTCTGGTGCACATAACATGAATCTTTCTTTGATCACGAGAGTGAAATTCAATAGCCTCTGAAAATATGAAGTCTCAAACATCTACTGTTTCTTATCAGATGGATTTATCTCTTTAATGTATTTGCATTTGTTTCTTTGGATCTTACATATAATAAACAGCAACTTTCTGCTACGTGAATATTTTCTTAGGACAATCTTAATTGTCATAACTTAATAATGAGGAATGGGATTTATTAAATGACTTAAATATCTTTCCATGAGGAAAATAAAAATTCACATCAATAAAGTTCGTCTAACACACTTCAAGTAAAAATGCATAACTATATAGGATCATTTTTTATTTATGGATTTTCTTTTTTGATACCAAATTAATGTATTTTTCTGCCCCAATCATTTACTTGTTAATTGGAGGGAATTTTTAGGGTTTAAAAAGGAAAGAAAATATATAGTACTAACTCCTTGGGTTGGTATTTTCTGACTTGAAAATATTTTTAAATATGGCTTATATAAAAGTTTCTTCTAAGACTTAACACATTTTAAAAATAATTTGCATCTTACGTCATTAAGACATGAAATTATATATCCCCGAATTAAATTAAGCTTAAGGTAGGCTAGGGCAGTATAGTGGAAATTCTCTCTCTTAACATCCTTTTCCAATTTAGAGGACATAATTTAGACTAGGTCACAATATCTTTTTACTCTCTGGGTTCCTCTAAAACAGGTGTGAATCATACAGCCTAAAAACATGAAGGCATTCATTACAGGTGTAACAACCAAGAATATATTATGACAGGCAATTAAAATGGTATATTCCAAATTGGTCCTACTATGTTATTGCTCATGTCTTTTTATAATTATTGATTAATGTACTCTGAAATTCAGAGACAACTTTTGATAGCACATTCATTTCTAAAATAATCTTACAGAAATGGTGTACACTCTTGCCACTTTAAAAAGTCCCCCTAGTTACTAAAATAATTATTTTCATCCCTTAGATGAAACTGCCACAGGAAATGGGAGCTTTCTGGAAATTACAAAAATTTATAATCTAGAATATCTCAGTGCAGACTTCAAAATTTTATATTTTTTGGTCAGCTGCCTCTCTCATCTCTGTCAAAAACAGTTTTACCCTGAAATTCACCCCTTGAACTTCAACCACCTCTCTCTTCTAGAACTTTTTTTCCTAATTCAGCTGGGCTTTACTGCTTCAAATCCCTGCTCTTCACCCTCCCATACATACCACGTAGATCTCTCCTAAACCTCCGTTCCTTCATTCGGCCTAACCATATAAATTCCTCCTCCTCCTCCTCTTACTGAGACCTAACATTTCTGCCTCTGTGAATGATGCTGCCCTTGGTTCATTTCCTCAGGACTGTATGTTGTGAACATTAAACAAAATTAGCAGCTTTTGGGTCCCTTAGTAAATGGCCTGGAGTAGTAGATCCGGAGGAGAATATGTTGCTTACAAAAATCCAAGAGGCCTGCTGGGCAGTGTGCCTCTTTATTGCCTGTATTAGAAAACAGATGTCACAACTTTTTACCTTGGAAGGGGTACCGCTGAACTTCTAGAAATTTCACTGAAAGTCCAAGAATATTTGTCAGATTTATTTCCCACCCTCTGACATATACATATTTTACCAATAAT
The DNA here is from genome assembly GCA_028534135.1 of Potos flavus. Lineage (NCBI taxonomy): Eukaryota > Metazoa > Chordata > Mammalia > Carnivora > Procyonidae > Potos > Potos flavus. Next base: position 42,960,939 of record CM052883.1, read on the forward strand.
GCTAGAAGAGTGGCTAATATCTGTGCATGTTGTTTGGAGAAACCTGGTGCAGATTTTGGTAGTAGGAGTGGTTCTCAAGAAATAGATTCTTAAGCATGAGCCTTCTGAATTGTCTCTGGGTTTTCTAGAATTCTAGAATTGTTCCTTGAATCTAATTAGATTTAAAGGTACTAATAACACTATTTCCAGGCATAAAAAGGTCACTGTCAATGTTATGATGTGGCAAGAGAGACACAAACTAACATCATTGGATATTCCTAATCAAATACTTACATAATTCTCAGTAACCTTGTATTTGCTAACAAAAGATTTTAGCTAAACTAATGAGTATCAAGAACTTGGCTGGCTACTGGTAACTTTTTTAATTCTCTCATTTGATTGCACTCACATCACTCAAAATAGAATCATTAGCTACCTTAATGAAAGATATAAATGTTGTCAGGGGGAGCACCTGGGTGGCTCAGTTGGTTAAGCAACTGCCTTCAGCTCAAGTCATGATCCTGGAGTCCCTGGATGGAGTTCCGCATTGGGCGTCTCTGCTCAGCAGGGAGTCTGCTTCTCCCTCTGACCTCTCCCACTCTCTCTCTCTCTCATTCTCTCTCTCTCAAATAAATAAATCTTTAAATGTTGTCAGGGTTATACACTGAAATTTAACAACTATGTTTCCTAAATACTGTCTGGTACTTCCATTTCTGTCATAACTGCTTTTTCTTAACCGCTAATCAAAATTCTACTTCTTTATCTATGAAAACCTATCATCTCTTTGGCGTATACTGGGAGATAGATAAATATCCACATATTTTCATCTATATATTATATAATATAAACATATATTACATATATTACATAATATAAACATATATATTATATATATTATATATCTCATATATATCTATATATGTTGATTAGCAGTTATTGTTACAGAAAAACACCTTCATTAATTGTTTCTCTTGTGTTTCCCTTCCAAGAACACTAAATGTACAAGTGCTCTTCTAAGCTTTGAGTTGTATCAACTTTAAATAAGTTCACAAATACAGGTTTATTATGTTTGAGGGATTTTTAAAAAATTTTTCATGTTTGAGGGATTTTTACGTTTTTTTTAAACTTCATTTATTTCCCTGAAATAAATGAATCACATGAATCACTTATCAATATGGTACACTCTTTTTTTTTCAACTTTATCAAGGTATAATTGAAAAATAAAATTGTAATATATTTAAAGTATTCCATGTGATTTTTTTGATCTACATATACACCGTGAAGAGCTTTTTGACATTGAGTTAATAATTTTATGACCTTATTTACTGATTTGGTGAGAACGTGAGTTCTAATTTCTTAGCAAATTTCAATTATACAATCCATTATTATCAACTATTTTCACTGTGTTATACATCAGATCCTCAAAACTTATTCATCTTATAATTTAAAATTTGTGCCCTTTCACCAGGCTCTTTCTAATTCCCAACCCTCAGATGCTGGCAACCACCATTCTACTACTCTCTGTTTATACGAGTTTTTTGTTTGTTCGTTTGTTTGTTTGTTTAGGATTCCACCTATTAGTGATAAAATGCAGAATTTGTTTTTACTGTCTGGCTTATGTCACCTAGCAAAGGGCCCTCTAGTTTCATCCACACTGTTGTAAATGGCAGGATTTCTGTCTTTTTGTAGGTGAATCATATTCCATTGTATATGTATCTACCACATGTTCTTTACCCATTCATCCGTCGATGGAAACAGGTTGTTTATATGTCTTGGCTTTTGTGAATAAACCTTTACTGAACATGGGAGTATAGATATCTCTTCAAGACAGCAATTTTGTTCCTTTGGATATATCACCAGAAGGGGGATTGCCTGGCAATTCTTTTTTTTTTTTTTTTTTTTAAGATTTTATTTATTTATTTGACAGAGAGATCACAAGTAGGCAGAGAGGCAGGCAGAGAAAGGGCGGGGAAGCAGGCTCCCTGCTGAGCAGAGAGCCTGATGCAGGGCTCGATCCCAGGACCCTGAGATCATGACCTGAGCTGAAGGCAGAGGCTTTAACCCACTGAGCCTCTGTCTGGCAATTCTATTTTTAATTTCTTGAGAAATTTCCATATTGTTTTCCATAATGACTATACCACTTTTATATAACCTCCAACAATGTACAAAGTTTTCCATTTCTCCACATCCTCATCAGCATTTAATATCTCTTGTCCTTTTTTTTAAGACTGATTGATTTGAGAGAGAGAGAGAGAGAGAGAGCATGTGCATGTGAGCATGGAGAGGGTCAGAGGGAGAGGGAGAGGCAGACTCCCCACTAAGTGCAGAGCCGGACGCCAGGCTTGATTTCACAACCTGGAGATCATGACCCTGAGATCATGACCTGAGCCAAAATCAAGAGTAGGACACTTAACTGACTGAGCCACCCAGGTACTTCTCCTCTCCTTTTGATAAGAGACATTCTAACAGGTGTAAAGTGATATCTCATTGTGGTTTTGACTTGCATTTCCCTGATGATTAGTGATGTTGAGCACTTTTTTTAAGATTTTATTTATTTATTTGAGAGAGACAGAGAGAGTGACAGAGAGAACAAGTGGGGAGGAGAGGGAGAAGCAGGCCCCCCTGCTGAGCAGGGAGCCCAACACAGGGCTCCATCCCAGGACCCCAGGATCACAACCTGAGCCTAAGGCAGATGCTTAACTGACTGAGCTACATAGGCGCCCCATGTTGAGCACCTTTCAATGTACCTGTTGCCATTTATAAGTCTTCTTCGGAAAAATATTGTCCACTTTTCAACTGAGTTATTTGTGTGTTTGTTATTGAGTTATTGGGATTCCTTATACATTTTGGATATCAAGCCCTTATTGCAGAGGTGATTGGCAACTATTTTCTCTCATTCCATAGCTGCCTTTGATTTTTTTGATGGTCTCCTTTGCAAAATATTTTTTTTGTTTTTGTTTTGTTTTTGTGTTGTTTTTATGTAATCCTACTTCTTTATTTTTGTTGTTGTTGCCTTTGCTTTTAGCATCAAATCTGAGAAATCATCTTTAAAACCAATGTTAAGTAGCTTACCACCTGTTTTTTCTTCCAGGACTTTTACATGCTTGGGTCTTACATGAAATTTTTAAATCAACTTGAATATGTTGTAAGATAGTGGTTCAGTTTCATTTTCCAGTATAGCTGGTGTCCAGCTGATCTTTTAATCAGGATTGTATCTGTACCCATTGCTCAGGAAATTGTTCTTATTTGAGGGAATCTAAAGTCTTAGTACTGAGTCATCACATAAATAACAATTAACTTGAAGGCCATTTTTTTATTCCTAAATTTAATATTAACAAGCACAAATATCTAGATTGTTAATAAATCCCTTGACATATCCTACTAAGGTGGGAATCTTTTTGTTATGTGTGCTCATGTAAACTTATTTGAATTATGAGCACTCCTTAGATAACATTAGTACTTTAGCAAATATTCCCATTTCTCTAACCATACCAGAAGGATGTGACGCATTTAATAATTTTGATATGGACCTCATATTCATGGTGAAAAGTAAGATAATGTTTCTCTCAATTCTACTCCAGGGATGGTCTCAGGGACAATTTTGATTAGAGATTTTCTAACCAGGGCAGGGATCTCTAGTACTGATTTGTTCTTTTCCAAATATGTGAAGAAATAGTCGACACACTCCTTTGGGCTTTCTTAACTATGGAACTTATTTCTGATTTATCTAATATGCTTGGAGATTGTCACAAAAAAAACATCATAGCCATTTCAAAAATTTTTTGCTCATTATGGTCCCATGGAAGTACCAAATCACCATGACTATTAGGCAAAGGCACTTTTATTTTTTTCCCAAAAATAAAGGAATTAGCTCCTTTTAAAGATTTTATAGGTGCTTGTGGCATCGATTTAAAAAAAGTCTCAAATTCGAAGTCACTCAGACTGTCCCAGTTTAGTGAAGGCCCATCTTGATGAAGAAGACAGACATAACTGGCAGCAGTTCACAATTCTTTTGCTTGATCTTTGGTTACCTGACTTTTCTAACAAAATGACTGAGTCAACAGCTCCCACTTGTCACAAGAAATAAACTTTATAATCATTCTCCTATCTTCACACACTTCATTTAATCCAATATCCTCTTAAGGACTCCACAGAGCTGTGTGGGACTGATACAAACAGCTTTGCTAACATGAGTACCTGTTTACTACCTCCAAACTTCCTTGCCTGAGAATATGTTCTCCCCTTGAAAATGTCCCAGCATCTCTTTCTGGCATGAAAACTCACCTGCTCTAATTCTAATCTAGATCTTAAAGATCAATATATACTAAGTTAGTCATTGACTTCTATAAACTCCATAAGAGGTAATTAATTTTCTCTGAAAGTAATACATCAGGAAATCATTTAGGGCAGGGAACTAGCCTTAATATAGCTATAATATTTATTTTATTTCTACTGGACCTACAATAAGTTTCTGTTCATGTACTACAAAATGTCAGGAGACACTCCATAAATTATATGGCTAGTTGACTATTGCTACAGCTGAAGACTCAGACCTTTACAGAAAGTTGTAATTTCCCCAAACTCCATGGAAGAATCAACTTCCAACTTTTGAGAATTTTAATGCTCCCATTCTAATATCATCATAGAAGCCAACTGGACTAAAGACCAAGAGAGAAATACCTAGCTATATAGGTCTTCGTCTTCAAATACAATGATGCATAGATTTTCTGCTTTAGCTCTCATGTTATATGACTCTAAGCTGGCTATTTCCACAGTTGGGAGCTGTACTAAAAGCTGTGTTGGGTAAACCACTGGAGTGTCATAAAAACAAATAATTAAACCATAATTTTGACCTTCGATTTATAATTATTTGCATGTATTTTTAAAAATGTGTTTTCTATATATTTCAATGTACATTTTATATTGTACAATAGGATATATAAATATATATATATATACATATGTGTGTATTGGAGTCTACTCAAAAATTTTACTGGTAGGGCCAAATAATAAGGAAATTACAGAAACTATTAATCTAAATGACTGCTTTAACTCCACAATTCCAGAAACCTGGGAGTCTGTCCCCCAAAAATGGGATTTAAAATTGATTTGAGGTTTGGTAGGTTTTGAAAGAACTACGAAACTGTTTTTCAGTGGCTGTGTAAGTTTACTGATCTCATCAGCAATGTATGAGTGATCCAGTTTCTCTACATTTTCATCAGCATTTGATGTTTTCACTATTTTTTTAAATTTATTTTTAGCTATTCTGATAGGTAAGTAGTGACATGTAAACAAGAAACTTCCATACAACCCAGCAAATTGCTTTCCTGGGAATTAATTTCAGAAAAATGAAAACATACATTCATACAAAAACCTATATATGAATGTGTATAGCAACCTTATTCATAATAACAAAACCTGGATGCAATCCGGATATTCTTTAACATGTGAATAAACAATTCTGGTACATCTAAATCATGGAATCCAATTCAGCAATAAATACAAAAGTGCTTTTAAGAGACACAAAAACCTGCATAAATCTCTAGGGAAGTATGCTGAGTAAAAACTAAACCCTAAAATGTTACATACAGTATGAATCTACTTATATAATATTCTCGAAATAATAAAGCTATAGACATGGATAACAGGTTAGTGGGTGCTAGAGTTTAAGGAGAAGGTAGGTGAGAAGAAAGAGATATGGCTATAAATGGGGAACCCAGGTGCTGATAGAAATGTTCTGTATCTTGACTATTTCAATGTCAATATTCTATTTGTGATATTGTCCTACAGTTTTTCAAGATGTCACCCTTAGGGGAAATTGATTAAAGGGTGCATGGGACTTTTCTGAATCATCTTTTACAACTGCATGTGAATCTATAATTACCTCAAAATAAAGAGCTTGATTTAAAAAGCAATGTGTGTCTTCTTTTCCTATTTTGGGCAATCCTCCAAAAATAGAAGTTAATATTTTTATGCCCTTGTATATCTTTCACTAAAGAAATGGCAAAGGAGGAGAAAAGAAAGGAATATATAGCCAAATGAAGATCTTTGTAAAGTTCAAAACTCCTGAATATATTTTCCATCCCATATCATTTCACAGCTAGCAAAGCATTTTCCATATTTTGTAATTAATGTATTCCAATTGCATTTTCACATATCTGAGCAAGCTCTCAGATATCAATTGGTTTTTTTCACACGTCTGAACGAGTTTCAAGTTGACATTAAATATAATAGTAATCAACTCCCCAGATTGACCTCTTTTCTAGAATATTTCACCTTCAAGCATTTAAATGAATCCTAAGTTGCTATTTTAATAGTTTAGCTAAATGAGTTGGTTTTTCAAATACAGCCTAATGCATGGTCTGTTAATTCTCTATTTCTTAATCTCGAGTCTTGTTTCAAGGCAAACACCCTAAAAACAGTATATCTTGAAGGTATCATTCTATCTCTCTCCAGAATGTCATATCAAGCAGATATCATTCATTTTTATTTGGTATCAAATTTATATAAAATTATATACAAAAAAATTATAAAGATGCTTTCCTTTATTTTAGTTGAAATATTCCTACAAATGTGATATGGAAAATGATAATGTGTCTTTCAAAAAGTGTCTTAAAATATAACTTAAATTCCACTCTGAAAGGATGAAGTAGACCTACTTTGCTTCTATACCTTTTGCTAACTACAACTAAAAATGCTGGATATTTTATATAAAACAATGTAAGAAGACTCTTAGAATAGGAGCATTGAGGAAACTTGCAACCCAAGAATATACAGTGGCTACTGCCCTGGGTCTTCTTTTTGCCTCACATATCAAAGACTTAGAGCCTAAAAAGATGGAAACCAATAATACCAATAGGGGCAGTCGAGAATGGTCTAACCAAAGCCTGCTCTCTCTAGGAAAAAGACCAGCAAAAAAGCAACTTGGCAAGAAAGTAATATTAGATGTAACAGCTCTATTCAAAGCAAACATCTCAGGGAAAAAAAAAATGACCACAACCCCACTCATTTCAGCAAAGGCAAAGTGAGGAACCTGACTTCCAACCTTAAGAGGCTGTGAAAAAGCATCCATCTCTATTGCCAGAGTGATATAGATAAGGCCACAGAGGCAAGTAGGAAAACAAGATTTTCATTCCTGTCTGGTAGTATCATATTACTTTCTCCTTAGGTAGTATCAGTAGAGACAACATGGAAAATCTGAACTTCCAAGGCCATCCTGAAGTAACAGGGTAGGTCTTTCCACTCCCAAGTGCTAATGTCAGAAGTCTAATGGAGAGTTAGGAGCACATCAGTAATATGGAGACACCATAAGGATTGAAAACTCCCATCTCTGCTCAATAGGAATAAGGAAACTCCCCAAATTTGGGTGTCAATGGAAGCCAAAGAATCTATGTAGTACTCCTATCTGGTATTAAGGAGAGAGGGAAACCAATCTTTTCCTAGCAAAAGCCGTGTCAGAAAAAGCCAATTAAAAGAGGTTTCCATAAAACCCAGAGACCCATAACATAATAAAAAATGTCCAGGTTTCAATTAAAAGTTACTTGTTATACAAAAAAATAGCAAGATCTCATATTATAATTTAAGATGTTTGCTCCAAGAAAGATACTTTGAAGAGAATGGAAGTAAAAGCTACCTGGTGAGAAAAATATTTACAAATCACATGAATAACAAAAGACTAGTATTTAGGGGCACCTGGGTGGCTCGGTGGGTTAAAGCCTCTGCCTTCGGCTCAAGTCATGATCTCAGGGTCCTGGGATCAAGCACCACATCAGGCTCCCTGCTCAGCAGGGAGCCTGCTTCCCCCTCTCTCTCTGCCTGCCTCTCTGCCTACTTGTGATCTCTCTCTCTGTGTCAAATAAATAAAATCTTAAAAAAAAAAAAAAAAAAACTAGCATTTAGATTATATACAGCACTCTCAAAACTCTGTAATAATAATTTAACTATCCAATTAAAAGTGACATGAGGAAAAATTATCCAAGTTAGAAAGGAAAAAGTAAAATTATCTGTGTTCACAAATTACCTGATCTGATATGTAGAAAACCCTAAAAATGTCACATAAAATGATGGTTAGATTGATAAACTAATTTAGTAAAGTTTCAGGATCCAAAATCAACATACAAAAATCAGTTGCAGGGGCTCCTGGGTGGCTCAGTGGGTTCAGCCTCTCCCTTTGGCTCAGGTCATGATCCCAGGGTCCTGGGATCAAGCCCCGCATCAGGCTCTCTGCTCAGCAGGGAGTCTGCTTTCCCCCTCACCCCCCCCACCGCCTGCCTCTCTGCCTACTTGTGATCTCTGTCGAATAAATGAAATCTTTAAAAAAAAAAATCAGTTGCAATTCTATACAGTAATAACGAACTTGAAAAGGAAATTAAGAAGACAATCCCATTTACAATAATGACAAAAAGAAAAAATCCTTAGCAATAAATTCAATCAATTTGAATTTTTTGAGGTGAAACTACATGACATTGATGAAAGAAATTAAAGAAGACGCAAATAAATATAAAGACACCCTGTGTTCACAGATTAGAAAAATTAATATTGTTAAAACGTCTAGGGGCACCTGGGTGGCTCAGTTGATTAAGCATCTGCCTTCGGCTCAGGTCATGATCTCAGGGTCCTGGGACTGAGTCCCATGTCAGGTTCTTTACTCAATGGGGAGCCTGCTTCTCCATGTCCCTGTGCCTACCACTCCCTCTGCCTGCCACTCCACCTGCTTGTGCTCTCTCTTCCATATACGTAAATAAAATCTTAAAAAAATATTTAAAAAACTGATCTACATATTCAATGAAATCCCTATCAAAATCACAACATCGGTCTTACAGAAATAGAACAATCCTAAAATTTATATGGAACCACAAAGGACCCTCAGTAGTCAAAACTAATCTTGAGTGAGAACAAAGCTAAAGGCTTCACATTCATAATTTTAAAACATATTATGAAACTATAGTAATTAAAACAGTATGGTATTGGCATAAAGACAGACCAATGGAAAAGAATAGAGATCCCAGAAATAAACCACGGCAAATGTGGTCAACTCATCTTCCACAATGGTACCAAGTATATACAATAGGGAAAAGACAGTCTCTTCAATATATGGTGTTGGAAAAACTGGATATGCACATGTAAAAGAGTGTAAAAGAATAAAGTGGATATAAAATTTCAGTTATGTAAGATAAAGTTCTAGAGATCTTCTGTAGAACATTGTGCTTATAGCTAACAATACTGTACTATACACTGAAAAATTTGTCACAAGGGTGGATCTCAAGAGTCTTTTCTTAACTGTAATAAGAAAAAGTGACATGAAGAAACATTTCACAGAAGAAGATATACAGATCGAATATAGGCACAGGAAAAGATGTTCAACATAATTAGCCATCAAGAAAATGCAAGTTAAAAGCACAATGAGATGTCACTATACATTTATAAGAATAGGTAAAATAAAAAATAGGGCATATGCTGTCAATGATGTGCAGAGACTGAATCATTCATATATTGCCGATGAAAACATGAAAGACTAAAGCCATTCTGGAAAAATTTGGCATGCAACTACCATGTGACCCAACAATTGCACTCTCGGAAATTTATCCCAGAAAAGTGACAACTTAGGTTCATCCAAAAACCTGTATACAAATTTTTATAGCAACTTTATTTTCAGGAACCAAAACATCAAAACAACCTATGTGTCCTTTAGTAGGCAAATGGTTAAACAAACTGTGGTATGTACATACCTTGAAATACAACCCAGTAAAAAAAGAACACACTATCGAAACATGCAACAACCTGTCTGAAGAACCTCTAGAGAATTATGCCGAGAAAAAAAAAAAATCCCACAAATGGTACATAAATGTATGCTTGCATTTATATACTATTCATTAATCAGTGACAACATTATGGAAAACAGATTAATGTTCTATAGAGCTAAATCTATTCTCCAGAACAAAAGATTAGTGACTCTGAGAGATTAAGGGAGAGTTAAGGGGAGTTGGGGTGGTAGGGCAGTGGGTATGACTATTGAAGGGAAACATGAGGAATCCTCCTGGTGATAGAAATGTTCTATATCCTGACCGTATCAATGACAATATCCTGCCTGTGATATTTGTGCCACAGTTTTGCAAGATGGGAGCACTGTGGGAAACTATGTCATGGTAATTAGGTGTCTCTATTTTATTGCTTAAAACTACATATGACTCTTTAGTTATCCCAAAACAAAAAGTTAAAAAATTAACTCTAGTTTAATGCATAAAATCGTGTATTAAAAATGCAGTTATGTAATTGCAATCATCCCTCAATTTTGTTTGTATAGATAAACGAAAGAACTTACGTACTCATATATATATATGAGTATTTATAATCTTATGAGTACATATAATCTTAAATATCCATATATATGGATATTTAAGAAAGTAATTGCTAATAAATATATTAAAGTAAAATAACAATGGGGAAAATTTGTGTCAAAAGATAATTGAAAGGTATTATTCTTAAAATGTATGCATCAAACTTAAAACTAGTTAAGAAATATTTGTAGTATAATAAATATCTAGTTACCTAATGTTATACCAATGCAATTGAAATATAATATTTATATCAATAATCCCCTTTGAAAAATAGAAAAAAATGAATTTTTCTTAGAATTAGTATTACATGATTAGAACTGTAAGTAATCCTGAAAAATAATTTATATTTAAGTAAATGCAAGAGCTGAGAACCACAGAAATAAAGGCAAATGATAATTCTAAGCACATGATTGACTGTCTTTATGAAACTGAACATTTATAATACTGTTCAATTTAGCATCAGCATTTACAAATACATACAATATCACCAGGATATTCCTATTCTAATAAAAGGTTATTACAATGCACTAAGTCACTAAGGACCATACTATTATAATGAGTTCAAACCAGATTCATCTGAGTCATAAAAATATAATGATAATAATATAATGGTAATGATGATAAAGTGACTTGTACTAGGTCACTATAGTGAGTCAGGAGTAAATGTAGTTAGAAAACTTAGGTGATCAGCCTATCCACTAAATCATGCTGCCTTTCCAATTTTAAGCACTCAATAATAATGTGTATTCATTAAACATGTAACAGCAAAAATTAAAAAGCAATACATCCTAGCTGCCTAAAGGGGAATAAATGGTTTCCACTTCTGGTCATTTTCCTTCTGCACCTATGGTATTACCTAAGATATTAATCTCCTTTATTATTTCTGGAAATTGTTGGCTTTAGCTGACTGCCTATTGCCAGCTGTATCTTTTGCTATGCTTAGAGGAATGGAGAAATTCAATTCAATAGCCATATCAAATGTAAAGGCCATTGTATTAGTTTTCTAGGGCTGCCATAACAAAGTACCACAGACTGGGTTGCTTAAACAACAGAAATTTATTTCCTCACAGTTTTGGAGGAAATTTTTGGAAATCCAAAATCAATGTCAGCAGGCTTGGTTCCTTTTGAAGGCCATAAAGGAAAGATCCGTTTAAGGCCTCTCTCATAGATGGTCAACTTCTCCCTGTACCTTTACATCATTCTCCCTCCATTAGCGTATGTGTCCTCTTCTTATAATACCACCAGTCATATTGGATTAGGAACCACCCTAATGTCCTCATTTTAACTTCATTGCTCTTGCAAGGATCTTGTCCTTAAATATAGTCACATTCTGAGGTACTACAGGTGAGGGCTTCAACGTACAAAATTTGGAGGATACACAGTTCAGCCCATAACAGACATGATGCCTTAAATTTTGTTTCAGCTAAGACATGAGAGTGACAAGAAGAAACTGAATGCAGGAATTTATGACTTTCATTTAAAAATACTATCAAATATATTTAAAGGACTACCTTTGTAAAGGTAAGAAGTTAAGGTTGTATTTAACTTTGATAGTCACTGACATATCTTACAGAACTTCAAAGAAACATCAGTAAGATATCAGAAGGATTATTCTATGTGTAATAAAAATCGATAATTGAATTATTTGATTTCATTAAGACTGACTAGGTAAAAATTAACAACATATTTTGGTAATTAATTCTTGCCCTTAAAATATAATTAAGTTGTAATTATCTCTATCCACAAAATTACAAAAGAAAACATATACCCACAAATGTTTTCTGATGTATCATAGCTTGGGAGATGAAATAGTCATGCAAACAGTTGACTCATATGCTTCTATTGTCAAGCATTATTTTGTAGAATTATCATCACCAGTAGGGCATCAATGCTACTGTATGCCAATTATTAATATCATCAAATACTAAAAATTTTTGAAATAAAAATGTACTGGCCCTTCATCATCATTTTCTACTATTTTATAGGAAAGACACAACACTCCTCTGTATATCATTCAGTTTTCTTCAGAAACTAAGGGTCCATAAATTAAAATAGTTAACATTGATTAATTTGATGGATTAATTTGATGGACATTCAAACTGAGGGATTAGATATGAAGGCAATAATGGCTAAGGTATCAGATTGACTTCACTGATCTTGGCAGTGAGGTAGAAGTCCCATTCTGCTTTAACATAGAAACTTGTTTTGGAGTTGTTAGAAGAGTGAAAAAACTCAAAAGCAGAAAAAAAATCAGTTCTTCTTTATTTAAGGCTCACACATGCATTTAGGTACACACACAGGAGAGTGAGAGAAAAGAAAAATAATCTTAACAGAAGGCAAAAATAGCAGTCTATGCCCAGTATCGTTAAGGTTAGAATTCAGTTTTAGTGCTAAACACAAGGTATTGTAGAATGTGTGTACTTTACATACAAAATACTTTAAAGGTCAGAATCAATCAGCTGTATTTTACTTGTCATGCCTGCTGGGCTTAACCATTATAATGAATACTGTTCTGTATTTTAGTTTTGTCCCAGACTGATTGATTCTCTATAAACCCATTATGAAGGTCAGTATATTATGGGTCAAAGGCTGTTGAGAAATGGAAAAAAAAAACAACAATAAAAAAACAAAAAAGGAGAATAAGCACATACAACTTGTGGAGATAAAGATTTAATCAACCCTATAAGTAACAAAGTGTGGTAGCTGTACAGTAGTTCCTAAGAGCCTTGTAAAATGTTTATGTGTCATAGAATTTTATAATATGAAGAAAACTTTCCTCTATCAACTTTTTTGTAGCCTGAGGACTAAAATAGTTATTTATAGGTTTCAGTATTTGGGACATAAAAATATACTAAACTGAAAGAATAAAAGTTCTGATATAATGTGCCGATCATGACCAATTTCCAGTATCATAATACTATATTTAAAAAATCTGAAGATGCAAAATTGCACTTGTTGTACACAATATAAAAAGACAGGATTTAGTGACTGCTTTTGTCACTGTTTATAAAGATATAAAATAGGGACTAAATAGATCATGATATAAAACTTTTCTAGAGTGTGGAAGAAATGCATGAACACAATATGTATGGACTAATTGATAGACTCACATTAAATTGTACTATAGTCTCTGGTTCTCTATTTGGGGTATAGGTCCTAAAGGAAAAAATGATCCTTTATTCAGCATTAGCTTGCATTTATGAATAAGGACATTTATGGGAAAATGATTAAAAATGCTTTATGATAATTTTAGAGTAGCCTCTTGGCAATAACGCTTTAACTGAAAGCCGCACAATTAATTCAGATTTGCTTGACTCTTTAAAACTTTGTACTTTTATATACATTATCCCAGTTGACTGCTATTTCCTAGAGAGAAAGGTTGTATAAGTCTTACTACAGCTCCATAACTTTTATTTTTAAAGATCTGATATTTATTTGAGAGAAACAAAGAGAACGAGAGAGAGAGAGAGAGAGAGAGAGAGAACGAGTGGGAGAGGCAGAGGGAGAGGGAGAGAGAATCTCAAGCAGACTCCCCACTGAGTGCAGAGCCCGGCAGAAGGCTCAATCCCTTAATCCACGACCCAAGCCAAAATCCAGAGTTGAATGCCCAATTGACTATGCCACCCAGGTGCCCTAGTGTCCATAACTTCTTAAACACAATACTGAAATACAAAAATCTAAAATTTAAATTTTTCTCACCACCCTCTAGGTAGCAAAACTGACCTGAATTGATGTAGGAAAACTTATAGACCAGTCTGAAAATACATTTCATTAAAAAATAGAGATATGTTTTCTGTACAGATCATGCTGGGGCCATTTTATGTATCTAAAATGGGGAACAAGCAAAATAAAATTGAATTCTAAAATATATGTAGCCCCAAGGGTTTGGATAAAACATTACCTACCTGTTTTCCATAGAAATGAGGAGAGCAAGGCTGGTAAAATTTGATTTTCTCAAGATTATATAATCTACCTCAACTGTATAAAGTAGTTATTACTATTCCCATTGATCCGTTGGGAAAAAATTAAGACCAAGATTTTCAGTAATTTGTCAAATGAACCACAACTAAAGATTGTCTAGACTGACAATAGAATTTCTCTGTCACGAGCAAATGACATTCTTAATTGTATACTATCTTGCTTCCTAACACTTCTGGCTTTTATTGTTTATTTGCTTGCTTGATTACTTTGTTGTTATTGTTGTTGTTATTTCCAGAAATTATTTTGTGCTTCATTACAACTGCTCTACAAATGTCAACTCTGATGTGGTTAAAATAGATTTTACCATTTAGCTAATGCCAAAGTAAAACTAGTAATCTACTGACAGAACCTTGGTTTATATAAATCAAATATACATCTTTTAAAATGTCTTCTATGTTCCTTACTGTGTTCTATATCATACTTTTCTATTTTGCCCTCATATAGCCTCAGACATTCCCTTTTAAACTACTTCACCTTCATGATTTCTCTAGAGCCTCTTTCCCTGCCTGTCCTGCATGGCACACTCTCAGTTTAATGTTATCATTGTGCGCCAAAGTTATCTCATCTGAAAGGGCTCCCCTAAAATAGCCTTCCCCCAATCATTACTCTCTCTCTTTTTCATTTATTTTTTTTCCTTTTCCTTTATTCTTTTCCATAAGAGTAATTTTCCTAAATTACACTGTAATTTTATTTATTTATTTGTTTGTTTGTTGGTTGGTTGGTTGGTTGGATGATTATCTGTTTTCTCCTGTTAGAACGTAAGTCCCATGAAGGACTTACTTTCATGTACTTCCTCTCATCCTACTATCATATACTAAAAGGATAGCATGGTGGACATAGGCGTTCAGTGAATGAATAATCCAGTCCATCACTAAGATCAAGAATTCTTCATCAACAACTTGCCTATTGCAATTAACTTTCCCACCCATGTCTTTGGAGCTCTTAGTGACTCCCTGACTGCAGCCTGTTTTCTACCCCATAGCTAGCTTAATTATTTAAAAAAATAAATTTTAAAATAACCTAATTTAAATCTGTTTATTTTTCTTCTGAATATTCCATCTGTAAGAGCTTAAATAAGCACATGAGTGACTTCTTGTTGCTCTGAATCCCTAAGATGTTCCAGAACATTCTCCAGAGATCCCTGACTACTTCTTCAGCAAATTTGTTTTCATTTGCTTTCACTCCTTATTTCCTTTTGCTGTAACTTCAGTTATCTTCCTCAGCTCCTATACTAACTCTCCCCTTGCGTCCTCCATGTAGGTTTCTGTCAGAGTGGATTTTCTGCCAAGAATCCTTTTCTTTCCTTTCTACCACATATACCTTCTTTTAGATACCTCTCTTTGTTTGCTTCAGATCTAAATTTTTAGATCAATTTCTTTAATGCACCTTTCTGTGATCCCCTGAAAATGTCAAAGTCTTTCTAAACATGTTTTTAGAGCATCAAAATTTATTCTTTGTGTAGTTTCACAGTTACCACAGTTGTAGTTTTACATGTATATGTGTGTACACACATGAGGATATTGGCCATTTGCCTATCTCATTCATTAATCTGTAAATCTCACAAGGGTAGGTGCCTGGTTTTTCCTTAGCCATTGCTATGGACTGAATATTTGTGTCCCCACTCCCATTCATAATTCCAACATGATAGTATTTGAATGTGATGACTTTGGAGGTAACTGGATTTGGATGAAGTCATAAGGGATGAAGCCCCCATAGTGGAATTAGTGCTCTTATAAGGGAACAAAGAGACATGAGATCTCACTAACATTGAGGATATTCAAGAAGTTGTCCATCCATAAACCAGAAAGTGGGCCTTTATGAAGAACCTAATGAGGTTGGCATCCAGCCTCCACAAATATGAGAAATAAATGTTTGCTATTTAAGTCACCTAACCTATAGTATTTTTGTTATAGTACCCTGAACTAAGAAACTCATGTATCACCAGTTCCTCACACAATGCCTTACATAACAGGAATTCTATTTTAGTAAATAGTAAATTCTATACTAGAGAGGAAGAAATGGCTGAATAAATGAATGATATACTGGACCTTAAGATACCCACTTTACCACAAAGAAAGTAGCTGCCATGCTAATAAATGGCTCTGACTTCTCTTTTAAGTGAAAGCAACAAAAGAGTGTGAATAGGAAGATGAACTTTACAAACATGAATTTACTTTCTTTCTATATAATATCTTTTCTTTATACATTTTTCAATCCATTTCATCTTTTCACTGAGGTTATAGAAATATTTTATTAAAATTACATTTCCCTAGTGGTTGGAGGCATTTTGTGAATCTTTAGTGGGGTTGGGAGAGTCTTGCTATTAATGATGAGCATCTAAGGAAATAGCATTAAGATAAATCAATAACAAATACAGATAAGTATCTTGGTGGGGGCAGGAAAGCATAATCAGTAAGAAGTCTAGCTAATATAATTAGTGTCTTGGTGTATATAATTATAGGATGATGTGTTCCAGTATAATTCAAAGGGAGAAGACTAATTAGCTTATCTCTTCAATGGACAGACCAGAAACATAACTTGCAAAGGCATAAAAAAAAGACAGTTTGAAACCAATAATATCTCAGAAAGTAGAACACATTTATGATTCTACTCTTTTATACCAACACATGATACAGACATTTGTGTATTTGTATATATAAAATTAAAATACTCGAATAATTTTCATAAAAAGAAATCACCAAAATTACTTGCCAATCACGGTCATAAAATAAAAAAAATTGATTTTTTCAAATAGGATATTAAATGATTTAGTTCTTCTGAACCTGCTTTGAGTCATGAAAATATAAAATATGACAAAGTGAATCAAATTATATCTATGTCACCTCAATCAACTGATTTTTAATAATGACCTATAGTAAGTGGGTGAAAAATAAAAAAAAAAATCAACAAAATTATCTGATTAATGAATTATTTTAAAACACAAATACGAGCTTCTTGTTTTTCCCATTTTTCTAATGAAGATTTAAGGTATTTACTTAAGCACACTCAATTTAGTATTATAAGAATGAAGTATAGACTTGGATATATGAACTTAAATTTGTGGGCATCTAATGATTTCAGTCATAAAATAACCACAGTCTTAGTATCTGTGAAGCTATGCTCTAAGGAGAGAAAAATCTAACCATACATTTGCTAGTAATGGCATTTAAAGTATTTTATAAAAATAATTTACTTAAACTCCACAATGTCTATAGGGAAGACAAGACAGATTCAAAGGTAGTGAATCAGACAAAATAAATGCACAAGTTTTAGTATTCACAAACTCCCAGCAGTGCTAATCAAGATTCCAGATATTTTAATTTCCACATCACTTTTTATTTTATATGCTATTCTTATGTAACATATCTATAGAATATGACAAATATGAATCTGAGGAAAGAAGAGGTATAGAGAGTAGAACTACAAAGCATGTAATTTAGAGTCAAGTATACTTGAATTACATTCTGGCTTCTACCACTTACTAACTGTGTTATCTTAAGACAACTAATTAGAAAATGCTGAAAATAATAATACTTACTCTAGATGATTGCAAGCATTAGATATTTCATGTAAAACACATAATACATTAATAAAGGGAAATAATGTTAGCTCACAGTGCTATAATTTTTAAATAAAATGTGCAATTAATTAAATCATTAATTTTAATTCAATTGAGTATAGTAGGCATTATTTTTCTCTGCACTAAACTGTTTAGTGCAATACTTTTTTTTTTTTTCCCTTTGTGCCCACAGATAACTGACTCAAGCCTGATGTGATCCTCTGTTGGATAGGCAGGGGGTGTTTGTTGTACACAGTTCACTCAGTATGGCTGACTATGGCCATTCAAAGTGAGCTTTTGATAAATTGTTTATAGAGCAAAAACTTAGCAAACACACCAATGTACCTCATTTATTACTAAATGTATATTTATGGCCAAATTTCTGCAGTGAGGTAAAAGACTTTAAGTGCATTTGACACAGGCGATTCTTATGGGAGCAGACAACTATGCGGACAAACAAAATTTCTTTATGGAGTAATTTCGGACAGTTTCAGAAGTTCCAGTAGAGCCCCTCATCTCCTATCTGTTGCCTGAAATTATTTTTATTAGTAAGAAAGAATTCTATAACTAGACACAATGCTATATATTTACATTCACAGCATACAATAATTTGAATTACTTCCTTTTGGTCTGATGCCTTATTACTCCCACACGTCTGTCTCAGCAGAGTCAGTAGCATCAGTCTCAACTCAGATCCTGAGGAAACACAGAGTTTCAGGTCCTGCCTCATACTTACTGATCTGGAATCTGACTTGATTTGCATGCACATTAAAGTTTGAGAATAAGTGATCTAAAAGGTAAATGACAAACAGCAGGACCTCTACATAAAACCTAAGTAGATGAGAATGAAAAATAAGAGGTCAGAAATATTTGGAGTCATAAAAAAAGGACGGATGTCATAAACACAAACTAAGTGAAAGATAAGCCAAAAAAGAGTGCTGGATTGATATGATTTACAATATGTTTGTATCCTATTTTTCTCTCTTTCAGAAAATATAAATGCCATCTTCTCAGATAATCAGATCACAAATCCAGGACTTACTGTTAATAATTCCCTTTTCTTCACATCCTAAATCAAATCCTTCAAGTACGCTAACTCTATCCCTAACTTTTACACTTCTCCTTATCTCTACTCTCATGCTAAGTCCACACTGGTCAAGACAGACCTGACATGAAGACTGATATTTATATTCTATTTTGTTCCTATTCAAAAAGTCCCAGTTACCTAGAAGACTCTGTGGCACAAATTTTCACCTTCAATATTCCCCTACAAATAAGATATAGAGAACGTATGGAGCAAAATCTAGTTGTTAAAACTTTTCTAGAGATTACATGAAGAAAAAGATAAAACAAAGCATGATTTTTTTTTTTTTATGCCAATCTATTAGTGGGGTGGGGGAAAGACAGAAAATAATTCATTGAAGGTACTTAGTTAAACATACTTAATAACCAATAAGCTAATTGAACTGTGTTTTAGAAAATGAGATTTTTAATTGATATTTACCAAATGAATGTGTACAGTTGCTGGGCAGACAGGGTTGTAAGGGCTTAGAATATCCTAAGCACAGGGAATTATATGCATATTTTCTGAGACAGTTCTGAATAACAAAGAGCTTTGTGGTCCATGCATATTAAAACTTTGGATTTTATCCTGAAGGCAACTGGAAATCATCACAAGTTTCCTTATAGAAGATTTCACTTCACATAATTACCTTTAAAAAAATAACAACAAACTAATTTCATCCTGGTAAACTTTTTGCAATATATGTGTATCAAATCATCACATTGTATACCTTAATCTTATATAATGTAATATCTCAATGAAGCTGGAAAAGTAACAAGTAAATGAGTGGATGAATGTATAAATGAATGATTACCCACTCCAGTTTCACAAATTTTTTTTTCTCACAATGTGGTCAATAATTTTGTTGGTAAGACTGTTGAGAAGAATAGTTAAGGCACTATTTAGCAGGGTAGGTGTAACCTGATGAGGCCCTAGGCTAAATACTAACAAATGAAGATGCAGAGAAGTGTAATTAAAATATAATTAAGAAAGTAGAATTGAAAAAAAAAAGAAAGTAGAATTGACAGAGTTCGCAATTTTGGACGTACTGTCAAGGGTGATTCTCAGGGTGCCTGGGTGGCTCAGTGGGTTAAGGCCTCTGCCTTCAGCTCAGGTCATGATCTCAGGGTCCTGGAATCGAGCCCCGCATCAAGCTCTCTGCTCAGCAGGGAACCTGCTTCCCCCTCTCTCTCTGCCTGCCTCTCTGCCTACTTGTGATCTCTCTCTCTGTCAAATAAATAAAATCTGAAAAAAAAAAAAAGGGTGATTCTTAAATTTATGGCTTCTGGATGTGGTGAATGATGACACACTACTGAGAAAGAGAATATAAGATCAGAAATATGGTTGTAGGTGTCCTTAGGCAGTAATTATGCAAGAAGAAGAAAACAGTGTCCATTACAAGCATCATACAAAACCATTCTCAAAACTAAGATGAAAAGCTTTTGTAAACAGTAATGTTGTTGCTGTATTTATATGAACTTAGTTTGAATTAGATTCTATAAAGAAAGTATGCTATATAATATTGTCAATGCTTGAGACATACTATATGTCAGACATTCCATTAAGTACTTTAATATATTATCTCTTTTAAACGTTTAAAGAATCCCATGAGGTAGGTTCTATCATAATTTCCATCTAACAGATGAGGAAATGGAATTTCAGAATGATTAAATAATTTGCCCAGTTATACAGCTGGTTACTAAATAAGCCAATATTAATCCAGAGCTGCCTAAGTTCTGTATATTTCCTGTGTCAGTGAGAATTCCTCTTGAAAACAGATGGTGTAATCAAATCTGCTAATGGTGGAAGTTTATGAGGGGACTGATCAAAGACATGTGAGAAAGGCCAGGGAGAACTAGCAAGGTATGACCATGAAACTTTATCTCCCATAGTCCAGAAAGGACAAGATGACAGGGATAATTGTAACCCAGAAACAACTAGAACACCTGCTATAATGGTTGGAAAAGTTTTCCTTAAAGGATTTGAGGACTCAGTAGAGGAACACAGAACTTGCAACCCGTAATCACATAGGGAAAGAGCCAAGTAAATACCATACTTATTTAAAAAAGTGGGAATTTATCTTAATGCAATTGATAACAGGAAACATTTGTGCATAAGAATTTTGGATTCTGTGAGAATTTATTTGCAAGAAACATGTAAGCACAGAAAACTGTACTTAGCTGAACAGAGCAGTATAGGGATATGCAAACAAATATGTACAAATATCTTACGTATCTACCAGCTACTTCAGTTCATTGCCTGCGATAGAAGCCACGCCATCTACATCTGGTGTTATAATTTTCTTTCCTGTTTCAGATAACTCTCTTTCTCCTACTTTAGAATGACTCCCAACCTACATCTCTTCTACACCCACTTCCATAAGCAAAGTTTGGGTCTCTTTCAATAGAAAGGGCTGTCTTTATTGTAACATTTATGCATTTCTTAACCAATTAACATGTGGAAAATTGTGCTACCATTTTCATTAGACTTCTGTTTTTCTAATGTAGGTTTTAAATGTATCTATCACTAGAGAAGCTTTTGAGTGGTATGCCATTTTTGCCAATAGCGCAATGGTTTTAACTCATAGTTTTACATAAAGCAGTATTAATTAGGAAGATACATATCATGTTTTAGTAGAACTGAGTAAATCTCTCTGAGCTCAGCTCAAATAAAATCCACAGAACAAAGGAACCAACAAAGTCCATAAATTCAGCTCTGTGGGGGCACAAACACAAAGAGTGCAGAGTGGACATGGAGAAGCAAACAAAAACTTTTTACCATAAACCTCTACGCTGTGCTGCTTTTCACATGAGGAATAAGAACAACATGTTCTTAAAGTTCCACAACTGAGATTAAAAATTGTTATAACCAAAAGAGAGGACATAAATGCAAGAAAAATCTATATTTAAAGAGGCTATATGATATAAATACACAAGTTACTGACATACCTAGAAGATATAATAGTTAATGACAAATCCAGAAGAATAAAATAAGGAATATAAAGAACTGAAAATATTCAAATACCTAATAAAATACTTTTGAAGTTAAAGATGGACTGAAGCATAAAATTCAAAAGTCTTCAGTGAATTTCAGGGAACAGTACCTTTAAACTAATTGTAAACATGTAGGAAAAACAAAGCAAAGTCAATATAAAAAAGAACAAGTAATGTATGTATTAGTTGGAAGGAAAGGACTCAGGTTCTCCTACATATTATTAAGTGCCAGAAGGCAATATCAAAATTTTCAGAAATAAATATACAACCAACAAATTCTATACCAAATTATGTCATTGTTCAGGGCAATGGTAATAGAATGGGAGTTCTTACACACGAAGGCATTCATATTCTTCACGAGTGACATAGTCTTCTTTGGAATAATACTCAGAACAATATTGTGTGGGAGTGAGAAGTTAACCAAAAGGGAATATCCAAAGGTATAGGGCATTTCTAAAATATAGAAATAAGCAATAAGAGCACAATTTGTCTAACCCACTGCTGTAACACTATCTCATATTATTATTTATGTGCCACCAAATTAGGCCCAAATTTATCAGCGTAAAGGAGAATAAAATATGAAAACCATCAGCAGAGATATAATCAAATCACATAAATTATATAAAAGATTTTATGATAGAGTTAACTGGACCAGATTAAAAAAAAAAAAAATACACACAAGGACATGGCACAAGGATAGCGAAAGTCAAAAAACAAAACATCTTTCTGAGAAAATGTTGGAGACATAGACAGTAAATAGATGAAATCCCAAATAGATCTCCACTCTGGGTTTTCAAAAACATATTCACAAATTCTTTGACACTTTATCAAAAGAAAAAATCTGATTTCCTTTCCTTTGAATGTGGGCCAGCTTCAATAACAAGCTTCTGAAAAATAGAATATGGTAAAATTGATGTTGCATGACACTGAGGCTGGGTTATAAAATAGTGTAAAACTTCCACATGGCTCTCTGTCTCTTGGGATGCTCACCATGGGTCAATTGGCCATGTACTGAGGAAATACGAAGAGGTCATGTGTAAATGTTCCAGCTGACATTCCCGGCTAAGGTCCCAACGATGGCCAGCATGAACCACTAGACATATGAATGAACTAAAATTAAAAAAATATCTCCCCTATCATAATCTTTGGGCCAACCCAGCTGATGCCAAATGGAGCATAGCTGATCTGTCACCACTGAACCTTGCTCGAATTCCAGATTCACTTATTACAAAAGGATATTTTTGTTGTTAAAGGTACTAAGATTTTTGTGGCTTGTTAAGAAGCATTAGATAAATGGGATAGGACCATAATTTTAAAAGACAAGAACAGTAGTAAGGTTGGCTATTTAAGACATTTGTAGAAGTTATTTTTCAAGGAAAAATCACATGTATTTATAATAAACTAACTGTTGAAGGAGGTCCTGGAATAAAGACATACCTAATGATTGTGGAGGCATTGAATTATCCCAGACACAGTTCAGTGTTTCCATATTCTGGTCCGAGAGGGAAGCCAAAAACCAGCCATATCAGATACCAGGAGATGAAAACAAATCAGAGAAAATTGTGACAGAAATCTTCCACTACCAAAGTTACTTCAACATTAGAAAAAAACTCTTTTATAGGATTCTGGGTAAGTCTGGGGTCATAAAGTGTAGGAAAATTGGGGTTTAAAAATAATTTGTTTACATTTATAGCTGACTGGATTTTCATTTTAGAAGAACTAAATGCTCTTATCTATTGGAGAAGCCTAATATACATTACATTTTAGAATCCTGACCACATGACTTAATCATCTATAAATACTTCAGTTATGCATCTAATTATTACCTTATACCCCATTGAATACAAATGGGTATAAACAGTGAGTTTTAGGTTTCTTTTAGAAGGAAACTATATAAATATAACCAATATTGTCCAATATAGTTTTGGAAACCCTGGCAAGCACCATAAAACAATTAAAAGACAGGAAAAGTATAATTATTCATGATAAGTTTTGTCTTAGATGATTCTACGATATGATCAATAATCATAAAATATTAGAACCCACAAGAAAGTTTAACATAGATGCCAAAGATGTTTTACAAAATTCAGCTTTCTTCTACATCAATAATAACCAAACAGAAAATATTAAAGTATTCCATTAACAACAATGCAAAATATAGTTCACTGTTACTTACTTCTTTACACAATCATGTATGTTTCATCTTTTAAATGAAATTTGTCCAGAAATCTGAAGTATAACTTTATAGTGCATTTAAAAATATAAAATATAAATATTAATATAAAAATTTAAAAATATAAATAAATTTAAAAATATAAATAAATTTTATGTACACCTTTTAGTTAGTAAATATTAAAATTTTTATAAATCAAATTTAAACTTTACTATAACTATATACTACGTATTATACTCTAAATACTGTAAACATGTTTTAAATATATATTAAGTCTTTTTAGAAAAGTAAGACATTTAAAAAGTCAAGTGGTGGAATGTCTAGAGAAAAAAGAAAGGTATTACAGAAGTGGATTATAATTAAAGCAGAAGTTACAACTTTGGCTAGAAAACTACAGTATTCTAGCCACTGAAAATTATGGAGTTTCTAACACAGATGAGTTAACTAGGTTGTGAGAGAGAATATTCTTCAAGTTGTGAGGAGAAAAAAATATATATAATGCTAAAAATTTTAGCCTCTAGTGAACATCAGTAAGAATATAAGATGCCATTTGTAATACCTTTTAATAGTCCTCCTCTATGGAAATTAGTTTAATTAAAAAAGTGATTTTAACAGAATATGAAGCCAATCATGGAAAAGATGCAGATTTTGGAAAGTTTATTTCACATGACAGCCAAATTTTTTCAAAAATTATTTAATAAAAAGTTCTGTTGGTGAGTTGATTCAGCATAATTCATTCTCTTACTCAAAAGAAACCTTGCATTTGTTTAGCTTTGCAGGTGTTCTTTTTAGCAATAATACAATAGTATAAAATATTTGCAATTCAAAATAAGTTCAAAAGATTGAAAGATATTATTATGACTGTGAAATTTCCAATTTAGGTTATGATGCTTTTTTTAAAATGGAAATGTCTTTAAAAATATTCCAACTAATATTTTAATACTTGACACCTTGTAGAGGCTGATTACATAAGATAAACAAAAATGGCAGAATATCTTGAGAGTGATTTTCAATGTTGCTGTTTTGTACAAAAATTAATTTACATCTTGGAAAATCAGAAGAATTTATTTACATCCAAATGGCAGAAGATTTCTAAACTTAGTTGAACTTATAGATCATTATAATGCCGATATGGCTAATCATAAAAAAATCTCTTATTTATCTGATAAAAATAAAAAGTAACTTATAGTGCTAGTGAAATATCATGTTATATAGGAACTACTATGAAGTATACTAAAATAAGCAAAAAGCTTTTCCTTATAATGAAATATAATACAACACTGAGATGCAAAATTGAAATAATTTATTTGGCCATGTGGTTATGCTTCCAAATTAAAATAAATGGCACTATTTTATCATAAAATCAAGGTTGGAACTAAACCACATTTAAGTGGTGCCTCTGAACATACTAACTTATATACATGGATACTAATTTATATGTATTTATTATATGTATTCCCCCATCTTTAAAAATAATAAAAAATATTTAAAAAAATATATATGCTCAAGGACTCAGGCGTAAGGCAACTGGAAGATTTCTGAATGACGCAGGAGAAAGGAAAGATGAAAAGCCACGTTATCTCTTACGTATTTCAACTAGAAATAGCATATACTCCCATTTCATTGACTAGGACTAATAACATGGTCACACTTTATTCTAAGGAGGCAATGAAGTGAAACTCTCCTTAATTTTCAGAAAAATAGAAAGAAAGGAACTTTACATTAATGCACAGTTATAATATTTCCCCAGAACCCCCCCAAATACACATCTATTTGTATATATTTTCATCTATATGCATCCATATCTATCTACTTTATATTCTCTATGAGACAGTTTAAGAACATTTCCATAACATATTTTCACATATTACCTCAGCAATTAACAAATTCCTGTGAAAATATATGAAGGAGTCATTATCTTTGTGTATTTGTAAATGACAGAATTAGTACCATAATCCAAGTTTTCAGGTTCTGAATTTTCTATTCTATATGAGTTTAGAATATAACTTCAGTAAAGTCATAAATGCTATATCAGATATTTACTTGTAACACTGAACCCAATCACCAATGACCTCAAATATATCTGGGAATAGATACTGTAAGCAAGAAACTTTTACCTGGATTCCATTCAAATTAGACAGTAAACCACGAATTCTTCAGAAATTAGGAAAGCATTATCTTCCATATTATTTTTTAATGTCTGCATTTTTTTTTAAGATTTTATTTATTTATTTGACAGACAGAGAGATCACAAGTAGGCAGAGAGGCAGGGAGAGAGAGAGGGAAGCAGGCTCCCTGCTGAGCAGAGAGCCCGATGCGGGGCTCCATCCCAGGACCCTGGGATCATGACCTGAGCTGAAGGCAGAGACTTTAACCCACTGAGCCACCCAGGCACCCCAATGTCTGCATTTCTATCATCTAACTATTGCTACACAGTTAACTTCCTTTAAAGGGTGTGGCTTAATACAACAATGGTCTGTTTTTTCCTCCTGATTCTATGGGTTGGCTAGATGATTTCCCTAATCTTGTCAGGCTTCGCTCCTGTGGTTGAATCCATCTGGTGGGTCAGTTGTCTGACAAGGCCTGTCTCTTGTCTGGTAGATAGTGCTGGTGGTCAACAGAGTTGCCTTGCTTCTCCTTCATGTTGCTTTCTTACTCAAGTTAGTAGGCAATATCGACCTCTATATTCAAAGCATCCTTCCAAGCTTTTGAAAATGAAAGCTGCAAAACCTACTGAGGCCAAGCTCTATAACTCACCTGTCACTTCCACCAAATTCTTTTAATTAAAGCCACAAGGGCAGCTCAGATTCAAGTGGTGGAAATAGTTCCACTCTGGATGGGAGGAAGTACAGAAAAACTTTTGGCTATATTTAATCTACTGGAGGGTTTATTATTCTGATTTTATAGATGAGGAATTAGATAAATTATCTAGAAATAACAGTTAACATAAAATGATTTTGAAGCTATTAATAAGTAAAGTCTCTTCAATAGCAAGTCATACAAATTATAGGACATGGAACCAGAAAAATAATAGAGTAAAATGCCTATATGTGAGTGCTGTGTATATGTCAAGAGGTGACAAGAGGAAGTGGAAGAGGGATGGTTTTTTCCTTGATGTTTCAGGCCATTTCTTCATATATATATATATGTATATGTATATATATATGAAGAATATATATATAGAATATATATATACATATATATGATATATATTATAATATATTTTATAATATATTGTTATATAACCAATATATAACAATAGGATTTGGTTTAAAATTGAGCTTCCATTCATGACTACTTTTGGGGGTTGCTTGTTTGCAATTAGATGATTTAACCAAACTACAGACAACAGCTGTTTGAGTGTTCTATTGTCTTCTGTGAAAAATGCCATATTAAGGCCAAATGAGGCATGTAACTAAAAAAGTTGCTACCATCAGTAAATGATAGGATGCATTTATAAAAGCTAGGTGATTTGAAATATATTAGGGATCTTTTGACAAACTGCTCTGGATTTAATTTTCAGAACCATGCCACAGGTGGAGGACTTTACAAAAAGGGAAAGATAAAATGCTGATTGAAAATTAGTAGACAAGAATCACACACTGCTTATACTCAACTGTCCTAGCAAATGATTTAGAGTGACAGATATCTTGGAGAGTTGCTAAAATGAGACCATATGTCTGATAATTTCAGGGTGATGACAGTTGAAAAAAGTGAATGTTGCCTTGATTGGGTTATAGAACTTGTGAATATCAGAATCTGTGTCAGAAACTTGAGAGGCACAGACACATACTCCTCCACACCAGCCAGAGGCAGAATACAGCATTCAGTTGAGCAGCTCATGTGACAACTCCATGACACCCTCAACCTTTTTCATGTCTTTTTGTTTTCTGACTAGACAGAATCATCCACCTCACCATCTGATTATAAGGGATGAAATTTTCTTTTATTAGCACTTTGGATTGACATGCCTAAAATCAGAATTTTAAAAGTATAAATAGGAAATGGAGGACACAATTTATTTTTTATTTTTCTCAAAGCTTTAAGTAGTATTTATTACCGAATAGCTCTAACGCAAAATTTTTAATAAATATGAGTAATAAATGAATAATTTTTAAAGCTTGTGAAATATTATAAATATGGGGATACAGAAATACTAGATTCCATATTTGTTTACTATGCATAGAAACCGACCACAAAAGATAAATCTCAAACTGTCTTCATCTCCAGTAAAGATAAAACTTTAACTAAATATTAATAACATTTTAAATCCAAGATTCTTAAGAAAAACATACTAGAAATATTTAAGCAGAAATCTTCTCTGTGACAGTGAGAGAGTCTTAGGGTACAGTTCATCTCCTCCTGTACACACTGAGGCTACAAAAGTATTGAAATTTAGAGCATAAAGAATGTGATATTATCTTCAATAAGGAACAGAAGATGAAGATCATGTTTCAAATTAGATGAGTTGTTTTATTTTTAGATATACCTAAGGTATGTGTGTGGCCTTCACATGGAAGTTAGTTGGAAATGTGTGCCTGCAACTCAGGCTAAAATGCAGAATTAAAGACAGTCTACGGGTGAGGAGATAGAGAGACAGAGGAGAGACAAAACTCCTACAGAAGAAAACATAAGTGAACTTGATGATAGCAATAGAAATTACACAGTGTGAATAGAGAAAAAGCATACTTTAAAAAGAAAAAAAAAAAAAGAGAAACATTATCAGGGACCTGTGGGGCTATACCTAAAAATCTAATGCTTGTGTCACATGAGTCTTGGAAGGATAAGATGAAAAGATGATCAGGTTGAAGCTGAAAAGGTACAGAGAGAAACAGGCAGTCAAACTTCCCAAGTTGGACAAAGAACAGAATTTTATAGATTCACAAAACTGAGTGAACTCCAAGGAAGATGATTTTATTACAATCAAACTTCTGTCAGCTAAAGATAGAGAAAACATCTTGAACTCAGCAAGAAAGATATCTGATTTTACCTATAAGGGAGAAAATGGAGGTTCAAGAAAGTGATGTAACATTTTCCATGAGTTGAAAGAGAACTGTCGACCAGAATTTTATATCCAACAAAAATATCTTTCAGCATTGGCAGAAATCTAGACATTCTCAGATGAAGGGAAACTGAGGTAATTTGACATCAACAGGACTACCCTAAAAGAATGCTAAAGGAATTTCTCTAAACAGAAAGAATGTGGTACATAAAGAAATTTTGGAATATCAGGAAGAAAGAAAAATAGAAAAAGCAAAAATATGGATAAATAATTTTCCTTATCTTCTTGATACACAGAACCTAGATAAATATCCAAATAATGCTATTGAAAAAAAAAGCTAATTACAAAATATTGCATTCTTTGTGAATCCATTTATATAACATTTTTGAAATGATAAAATTATAGAAATGAAGAGCAAATTAGTGGCTTCTGGGAGTGCAGGATGGGGGAGATGGGTGTATAAAAGGGCAATATGAGACATCCTTGTGATTATTGGGATGTTCTGCATCTTCATGTACTATTTTCAATATCTTGGTTTTGATACTGAATTATAATTTTGCAAGATATTATCATCAGAGGACAGTAGGTAAAATGTACAGGGCATCCCTGGTATTTCTCACAACTACTTATGACTCTACAA
The DNA here is from genome assembly GCA_028534135.1 of Potos flavus. Lineage (NCBI taxonomy): Eukaryota > Metazoa > Chordata > Mammalia > Carnivora > Procyonidae > Potos > Potos flavus. The sequence goes on from CM052883.1 coordinate 42,990,666, forward strand.
TTAATCTCAGAATAAAAAGCTTAATATTTAATGGTGATAATGATAACACGAAAGAACATTCTTATCAGTAAATTTTATTGTCTAGGCCGTCCTACGAGAAATGGAGAAAGCATATCCTAGATTATTTCAATAATGGACTCCAGTCTAAGCATATCCCAGCCATATTTGCACTGCCACTTATATAGGTGAAGATTTTCATCTTCTTAGTAGCTATATGGCAACCACTCTAGTGTTCAATAGCATGGGACTTAGAGACTTACATGCAACATTGGCAGTAAAGCAAAGTAAGGCATGGAAAGTATAGTGAAGCAGGTGGCTCTTGATGCCTTTATCTGCACAATCTAAAGTATTAGCCTACTGATAATATGAATAAACAATTTTCTCATTTTGTAATTCATAAAGTGTTTCTTTAATATTTTTACTATTACTAATTATAGAAGTAATTAGCACAATTGTAGACTAATGTAGGTGGAGCAAGGGACCTAATTCTTTTAAACCTTAGTTTTATCACTTGAAATAAACTACATAAACTACCTCAGAATTTTACTTTGAGTTATAAGTGAATATAATATATATATATGAGAAATATTCATGAAATGCCAAAATTATATAAATGGAGAATGGATTAGTGGTTTCCAGGCATTATGGATGGAGGATGGAAAGGTCCATAAAAAGGAAGTATGGAGCCCTTATCTTTTACATATATTTCTACATGCATAGAAATTACTTGTGTATATGTGTGCATATATACATGCATACACATCAAAGTACTTAATCTAGATTCTGATATGCACTAGATGGTTAATATATAGTAGGCATTGTTTTCAATAACATTATTCTCGATAACAATACGTTTGAGATGAAAAATGATTATGTTAATAGAAGAATACTCAGAGAATAAAAAGCAGTAGTAACAGTCATGCTTTGAAGAATAAGCATCATTTTCAGAAGCAGAGAAAAGAGTGAAAAATAATTTCAATCCAGATCAATTTACTGTCATCTAGTGCAGTTCCATAAACATTAGCAATATCCAGGAAACAGAACAAAAGGATCAGTGATCATACAGAGTTGCACAGAGAATTACAGCAGAGTTCCAGCATGACACCAAAGCATAGCTCTCTATCACTAGTATTGAATTTGCTTCATATTGAAAAAGTCATCCATGACATCCTCAATCACATTGATTCAAAAAAGATAGTAAACAAGCTTTTAACTAAAATAACTTATTATCCTAAATTGTCAGCCTTGAAAATCACTAAAAACAGAGAGAAGCAGAAAGGAAATGAGATATGTTACGAGATATGAGCAAATAATAGTGTGATTCATTTTTTAAAATAAAGAGGCTATTATGCCCAGTGACAGAGTATCTATGACAGATATATTTAATATAAGGGGAATCTTAAAAACAAAGCTGAAAAATATACTGAAATATCAAGGAGCTACAATCAGATTTAAATTTACAGTTCAGTAATATAAGGTTAAAAGGTCAGTACAATATCAGTATAAAAATCCAAGATCTCATATTGAGAGACAAAGGCATTTTTTTCATGATACACTTACACCTAAGCAGAAAATGTCCATGTTCCAAATAACCATGTTACTGTGTTCCAAACTTTGAATTAATGGAAGAATGTATTATAATCTATTATTTATATTATGCAACACCTATTATGTATTATACACTCTATGTTATATCTATACTATGTATATCTTATGTAATGTCTATCATCTAATATCTATCCCAATCCACTGTACTTCCCCTGTATCTTAGGCAGTTTTTGAGGCTTTCTAAATTTATAAAGTCTTCTCATCTCAAACTTCCCATTTCTGTATTCCCATCCCCATCTATAATCAAGTAGAATGCCTGTAAGAGAGACTCATTATTTTGACCCAAAGTCAGGTTGCTATTTTTTCCACTATGGAAGGATATGTATTAATAAAGAAAAAGTATGTCCTATATCTTCAAAAAGAGACAAATATGCATTTACACACTGTATTGCAAATTTACACCTGTTTACCCTCCAAATACAAACTTTATATCATATGTCATTTGTGATATGAGTATTCACAAAGCCAATTTCTGAATAATAACCATATGCCAAATATCTGACTAGATAGTATCATCTGTTCCAGTTCCAAAAGAGCCTGTGTAAGGTTAAAGTTATTAACCACATTTATATGTGAGATAGAAGTAATAATATAAATCATACATATTGTCTAGATGATCAAAGAGACAATGTGTGAAAAGTGTTTCACATGGAGAAGTTTAGAAAATGCATGCTTTATAAGATATTATTATAACAGAAAACAATAAATTTGAATTCTGGAAAGTAAGGAATGATATTAAAGGAAAAAAATTAGTTTCGTTTCCTTTCCAATATACTGTTTCAATTCTCAAATGTAGTCATTTTCATTGTATCAGTGTTCAGTTTTTAGTATCCTAAAACCACCCTACCCAACACACTAGTCCCTAGTCATATATAGCTATTTAAACTCACATCAATTCTAATTCATTTTGTTAAAATTCAATTTCTTAATCACAATAGCCTTATTTCAAGTGCTCACTAGCCATATGTGGCAAGCAGCTATCCAACTGGAAAGCCAGAAATAAAACATTTCCATCATCACAGAATGGCTTAAACAATATACTTAATACAGTGGTTTTGTTAGAATCTTGAGGATAATGTTTAGCCATCCTAGATAAAAGTTTCATATAGTCAAAATCATTCTTGCAAGTCTCTGGAGTATTTAACATTTAGGAGGCCATAATTAGAATTTTCAGATATTTCCTAATGGCCTTTTTTGTCCCCTTCTGCTTTGGAAAATACTGGTTTCCCTGGAAAAAGCAATGTATTAAGTAGGTGGTTTTTATCTGGGTTCCATTTATTTTAATTAAAAATTACATCTCCTTGTAAATACTGGACTCACAAAGGATAGGGGAACACAAGAGAGTTATAAGGGAATGGACATTGAGAGAGAAATAATTTTCTGTCTGGCTTTAAATACTCACTTGGGGAAGTACTCTTTAGCACTATGCACTATTTATGGATTGCTAGTAAATTCTCTTCCTCACTCTCTCTCTATCTCTCTCTTTCGCCTAATTACTTACAGGTAAGTTCCACTTTGTTAAATAAATTTCTGAAGTGATTCTACCTCTAACTCTTGATTTAGCTATTTGTGACAGTATATACAGACTCTCTAGAAAAGAGATTTAGAAATTTGGAATTTAACTTATAGATACATCCCCCTTTTTTTCTTTGACATTTCCACCCTTCTTAGACCTAGCCCTTCTAAGACAAATAATGCAATGTATTCAGAAAAAAAAAACAAAAAACAAAAAAAAAAACTTTCTTTCTTTTTTTGTTTTTCTTTCCTTCTTAGCTTAAATGCAAATAGTCTTGTAAATGTCCTTTGGTAGTGGGCAGATGAGCCAAGTAGGAATGGAATTAATTGAATCAGGTTTCCCATGAAGTGTTCTTAATTAATAATTCTCCCAAAACTTGTCTACAAACTCTAAGCTTGAAGAATTCTCGATCTTCCACCTGGCAGAATAAACCATGCATTTTTTTGTCTTCTTCAGTACATATTTGGAATTCAACTCAGGTGTATACTTACTGACAAATCTATCAGCTTGTTGCATTCAAGAAAATTATTAAAAATTCTGCTTAACCAGTAGCCCATCCTCTTAGCCTTGTATCATTATAAATTTGTCCAATGTACTCTTTTGCTGTCATAGTAATAGAAATTTAAGAGGGAGAATACATATACGTATGGTCAGTCTGCTACCTGAACCTAAAAGCTGAATACAATTTGAAGTATTTTTTATTATATGGGATTCTATTATATGGAAATAACATTTGGGCCAGCAACTAATATCTAGTGTTAGATTTTACCCTAAAACGCTGTTCAATCTTTTATAAAAAGAAATAAAAGTGCTAGGAGTTTTATGTTCATTCCTCCACTGAACAGGAGAGTACAAAGCCCAGCTCTTTGCTTTGATGTATAAGGAAAATCTATTCTCCAGGGCTCCTTGCAGGATCAGGCTCAGTGTAGGAACTAACTTGAAATTACAGGCTTGCTTGGCTTCCTCTCCTTCCCTATTCAATTCCCCCCCAGTTTCCAACTGGCTTCTCCTGAGAACACTTCCCTAATGTACCTCTCATACCTTAATCTTTGGTTTGGCATCTGCTCTATGAAAATCTCACCTAAGACATTTGGTTTTAGAAATGGTCCTGGGAAGCAAGTTTTAAAACAGTAATTAGATCACTTGACATACAGATGTTAATGAGGACTCATCTCTGGTATTAGATGAAATGGTGAAAAGTCTGGTATGCATTCAATTTTAATTATAAAATAGTATTTAACATATAATCAGAAATACCTTTCATTTTGGAGTGGGTAGGTATTTGCTTTGCATCTGGTGACTAAAAGCTCACTGCTCAGATCTTTCCCAGAATAAAGAGAAGGATAGTCTAAAGACTAATTATGTTTTCCAGTACAGAACATAGAAAATGGTTATAATGTCCCATTGGCAGAATACCAATTTTAGAGAGTATGAGATCATACCACCACTAAGCAGTTTATTACCCTTTTCTTCCTGACTCCTTTGCTTATGACACTTCTGTGTCCCGGAATGCCATCAACTATCACCCTTTTCTGCCTGCAAAAATCAGTAAGGACGACCATCAATGTCACAGAGACAGTGAATCTCTCTAATCTTCCTTTCCAAAGGAGAATTCAAAGGGCGAGTAAAAGGCATTAGCTCAAAAGTATGTAAAGCCATGAGATATTGTGTGTGTGTGTGTGTGTGTGTGTGTGTGTTTACGCATATGGAGGATATTCATTTTTGGATGGGAAAGATGTGTATTTAATGTTATGGAACTGTCGGTAGGGAATTTGGAGCCATGGAGGATAGCCAAAATAACAGATGCATGTCCCTGGGAAAGAGGAGCAAATTGGGATCCATTTTGGGGGGAAAGATTAGCCTTAGTTTGTGATATGTCTTTTCATTGTAATACAAGGAAAGAAGAAATGTATAGGTAGGGTTGCAAGTTTAGTGACAAGATATTGAGGGATTTCTTATTTGATAAAAGTTAGGACAGAGGTAGTGAAATAGGATTAGAGGATAATGGAGAAATGCTACAATTTATAGCTGTATTAAATTAAAGCATGGACTATCAACGGATATATAGAATTTCTGGGTAATATTGGTGGCTAAATTAACAGACCAAAATTTCTAATGTTCTCAATCTTTAGTAATATACATACATATATATGTATATATATACACATATATTCTAAACAGTGTTTAGAAGTTCAAGGATAAATTCAGTCAAAATAGGACTAGAAAGCTGATATTGACAAGAGAATGATTAAAGTTTTAAACTATGTAAATGGGATGAAAAAAGCAGCAAAGAATTGAACACTTTAGAGTAAGTAGAGATAAAAACAGGCTAAATGAGTGCTTTATGTCAGAGTTTTAATTTATTCACTAATGATCTACCAAAGTAAGTTTAGTTCTTAGAATGGTTTATGATTCCTTAAGATGATGGCTATTGTTTCAATTGCTGCCTAGCTGTACATGCAAGGAACTACGGTTTTTTTACTGCTAATCTTTAAAGATGAAAAACAGAGGGATGTCAGGAGGACTGTTTTATTTCAGTATTCAAATATTTTATGCAAACAGGTAAGAGAAAAGATAAGTTTCCTTTCCATGTAATTTTATTTATAAAAAGGTTTATGTTTGAGTTCCTCATGGAGAGTAGGGGAAAAAAATACATGGTGTGAAACTTTATTGGTTTGCATGTTTCTATTTTACCTGATGTTTTAAATGTGGATACCACTAGATGAAGTTCTTTAAATCATATTTCCCTCCTGCTGCTGAAGACTGAAGGGGTCTGTGTGAGGGCAGAACAACAAGTAAAGAAAGAAAATGGGGATAAATTTCTATGGAAGTTGTGAATTGTCTGGGAAATTCTGAATAATATGTTTATTTTTCTGTTTGTTCTGTGGACCAAGATTAGTTAGGTTACTGTATTCTAAAGCAATAATAATAGAGCCACTTTTCATAATGAAAATACTATTTATTAAATATTAATTTTGGTCTGGCCATTGTGCTAAGAGCCTTGTGAAGATTATCTCATTTATAACTGTAGCCTTAGTTGTAGGGAGTATTTTTATCCACACATAATAGATGAATACAGAAAAAGCTTGAGAACTTAAGTAATTTTCCTAATGTCACAGTTACTAAAATTCAGAGAGGGATTCAAGTGCAGGAAGCAGTCTAGTCCATAGTTTACACTCTTTTCAGACGTGTGTAGCAACCACATTTCTATATGACTCAGAGTGATGCCTTTGCCAGGTGAGGAAAATATCATTGCTGGCTCCTGTGTGTCGGGGAGAAATGGCTCCTTAAGTGTGGTTTCCAGACCAGTAGCAGTGCCATCACCTGGGAATTTGCTATGAATGCAAGTTCTCACACTACCACCTCAGACCAACTGAAGCAGAAGCACAGATTGCCAGTTGGGGCAATCTAACACAATTCTGACACATGCCACAATCTGAGGATTACTGATATAGAGTGTGGTCACAGTTCCTGAAGTCATTTGATTTTCTTCACTGATTGTCCATGACAGGGTTACTCACATTTAACAGCATTGGATTCTATGCTTAGGCATTTTTATTTCCTGAGCAAGAACCTCCTATTCCTGTACTGTTGGAAAGTAAGATCAATACTTAATCTGACCCCATTTTCACTGAGTCATTTAGACATTTTAAAATTTTTCTGAGCTGTGGGTAATATTCTTCTCATCTTTTATCTGATACTGGTGGTTAAATTTGCCTGGCTTTAGAGAATATCTTGTCATTTCGATGGAAGGAGATGTTAAATGATAATTTTCGGTTCTCTAGTAATTCAAACATTCTTTTTCTCCCTTTTCCATGGCACTATAATCATTCTGCAATCTTCCTCTCATGCTCCTCATCTGACCTCAACTTATAAAAAGAATTTTCTACAGAATTTTGTACTTGATTTTCTCTAAACAGAATTTATAGGTTGGACAGTACTCTAAGCTTTGTGACCCACTTAAGTCAATACCTAATATGCTATGATTACTATTTTAAGAGTCATGAAAAAGTTTGAATTCTATCCTGAATAGATATTCCCTGTATCTTTCATACATTCCTGTGGGCTGGTCAAACTGGGACACTTATGAGATCTATTTATATTCATCAGTGCTCAGGATATTTACATTTTAGAAGATTAATAGTTTTAAAGGCTGAAAGTTCAAAGATTGTTTCCTCCTTTAGGAAATACTTTTTTTTCTTGAAAATTTTGCCTATTATTGATAATCAGTTGAAAGAAATTAGAAACAAATACTATCTTAAACTCTCATTTTCATAGTATGTGTCCTCTCTCTTCTATCTTTACTACTATTCTTTTTTTTAAAAATCAGCACGTTAGGGCGCCAGGGTGACTCAGCTGGTTGAATGTCCAACCCTTGATTTTGGCTCAGGTCATGATCACAGGGTCATGAGATCGAGACTCACATCAGTCTCCATGCTCAGCACGGAGTCTGCTTGTCCCTCAACCTCTGCTCCTCCTCCCACTTGTGCAATCTCTCTGTCTCTCTCTCTCTCTCTTGCAAATAAATAAATAATAAATAAATAATCTTAAAAATAGGAAGGTCATGTTTGGAATTATGAATCAATGAAAAATGTTTCCAAATAACTCTGTCTTGACCACAAACACATCGTATTTTTATTTGTTTCTATAGCAAGCTTTGCTTTGTTTGTAAGTATACATAGTTTACCTTAAGTAGGCTGCCACACATTTATTAACAAACTGATAAACACCAAATTTATGTGTATGTTCTGTTAACACTACATCTCAATACATTTTACATTGTTCCTATCCATGTTACTAGTATTTTAAAAACATTTTAAAGCAATCGGGGGACTATATAATGAATGATACCTGTATTTTGGTGTCTAAAAAATGTTTATAAAGATGGATATAACATTGCTGGTGGGGAAATCTTTGCTTACCAAGTAAATCACAAACATCGGTAATGGAGTTTTGGCTTTGTTATGCTGGGGAATTCATTCACAGAGCACTCTTCATCCTACAAATAACTAACTCATCAATAAATCATTTCAAATAAGTTGGTACATTCTTCCTTTGTGACATAACTGGTTAAACTCAATGTGCAAATTTTGTTCCTGCTACAATTAGTGCAAAAAGAACCTGAGTGTCATATATTATGATTATCATATTAACATGAGAATTGGTGAGAATTTTTACACAACAGGAAAAGACCCATTAAGTATGAATTCAAACTTTTTGTATTGATCCAACAGCATATTTCAATTAAGTATTGACTATGCTAGACTGAAAACATTTTTTTGGAAGCACATTTTCGATGATCAGTTCAGGAAATCCCTCTTGTTTGAAGCTAGTATGCTATTAAACACATCTTTTAATACATCAAAACACCTATGGGCTTTAATACTTTTATACACTTTCTTCATTTCTATAAATAAATCGATTGATAAATACAATTTACTTTTCACTGTTCTGGTCATGCACAGCATTATCTGAGTTCTAGGTGTTTCCATTTAAGAGTTGTTGCCACAAACTGGAATTGTTACATAAGAGATCACAGGAAGATAATTTTGGGTAAAGAGCTTTTAGGATGAGACTTAGGTCAGGGAATTGCACATCATAGACTTTTAGAGAGTCTGTCTACCATCAATTCCTTCATCCGGAACCTAACAGCATAAACATTGATCCATGAGCTGACATCTTCCCTTCTATATCATACATAGAATATAGAATCAATGGTGTTTCCATATTAGCACCACTGTAATTGAATTTGACAGGAAAAAAAATCTTCAAATGAATAAAAGTATAAATTCATAAAAAGTACCTCAAAACACATACTTTACTTTACTC
>CM052883.1:43000118-43024583 GCA_028534135.1 Potos flavus
AAATCGGAGGGGTGAAGAACCATGAGAGACTGCGAACTCAGAGCAACAGACTGAGGGTTTTGGAGGGGAGGGGGGTGGGGGGATGGGCGAGCCTGGTGGTAGGTATTGAGGAGGGCACGAATTGCATGGAGCACTGGGTGTGGTACATAAACAATGAATCTTGTAACACTGAAAAAATAAAATAAAAGTATTTGGGAAAAATAAAAAAAAAAGAGGCATTGCAATATTCATGTATATGTATGTTGTATTTAGTGACAATCCTTCCATTTCTAACCAGTACAGTAGTCTATATCCCCCCCTTTTTTTATTATTATATAGTTTTCTTCTAAAGCTCTACCTCCAAAGGCATATGTTACTTTTTGATAGCTACATTTTACAATTTGTCTCAAAGAGGATTTCCTTTTCCCTCAGGTTGAGACACCATAAAAGTTTTTACAGGTGAATAACGAGACTTAAAATGCTTTTACATTGCTTCCTAAACTTAGCATTGTGTTCTTTCTCATTTTAAAACCCTATTTATAAGAGAAAAAAATAGATTGCAATATCTCTTTTGAGAAATCACTCTTTTCCACGTTGCTTTTCTCTTTTGCTTCCCCACTTTGCACAACAGGCTCATCCTTACTTTGCTGCAAGCTTTTTGCACATTATGAGACAGAGAACTCACATCAAGTCAAGTGAGGAAGACAGGTGAATGACAAACTGGAAAAGAAAGCATCAGTGTAGCACAGCAGTTATGTACTCATCACTTTTTAATAAACTGTCTTTAAGAAAACCACCATTCCCCTAGTAACCTGGATAAAGGCAACCTTAACTCACCTCCTTGAACCAATTTCATTTTAAAGTGATGATATATCAAAACCATATTTCATTGTGATGAAATCACTATGAGACAAACAGCATTTGAAAAAGTAGGCTACTAAGACCTTTTCTCTGCTTTTCTCCCCCATCTAAACACAAAGAAATACACATAAAAATTGTGTAACTGGACAGGTTCTTACTTATCGGATAGTAAAGCTTCTTGTGTCAAAAAGACAGACATAGGGTCTTAGGTAAGTTACTCATGCAAGATTGTTCTTTGCTGATATTCCAAAAGCAACACAACATCCATCTAACTGCTCTGGTTTGGGGCCTTCCTCCCTTTAGGATTGTTCCTCACCTTTCTCTGTTCTGGAAGTGGGGTGCTGCTCACTGCAGGTAAATCATCAAAGCTTTCAAATCAGTTAAGTAAACAGAGTCACTGCAGCCTGCTGGAGGGTGGCAGGGAGAAGGGAGTAGCCTACTAGCTGTTTCATTCTCTCTCTTTGTCCTGGGCAGAATCTTCAGTGATAAATTGAGTCTTCTGCCAGGGAATCTTGTCCCTAATCTCAACACCACTTCCTCTGGCCTAGAAGAATTATTTTTTTCTTTCTCTTTCTGCTTTCTAGACTTGTTCATCACATCCAGTTTGAATTTTCAACTGCTTCATCAATGATGTAACTAATTCCCTGCATGAAGTTCCTTATGCTTAAATGTATTTCCAATTGCTTGGTTATTCCCTGACCAACACACTGTTTATAAAATAAAGGTTATAAGGAAGATCTCTATTATATACCATTTGGCATTCAGCCAATAAATATTTTTTTCCATAAAACCTCAAAATTTCAGGGTTGCAATGGATCTTAATATCCAGGTATTATATAGCTATCATCTTAAATATGGTTCCTAGCAAAGACTTTGTTATTTCCAGTTTTTGTTAGATCCAAGCATGTATTTTGCCTGTTAACTTTTTTTTTTTAATACAAATTATTTCTTCCTGTCAAATTGGAATCTGACCTATTTGGCTTATATCCACTACTCTTTCAGGTCATACACTGTGAGTTTAAAGAGCCTACATACTGCACTATCTCACCTTATTTACTTCATCTGAAAATATAGCCTCAAAGCTTTTGCTGAAATAACTAAATGAGATGAGGAACATTAAACCATTTGTTTGCCAGAAGTATCAATTACTTCCTTCCTTTCTTCCTCTATTCCCAATTCTCCTACTTCTCATATGACAGCTTCTTGGATATTTGAAGAATCTCAAATTTTTCTTATTCAGTTCAAGAATCCCAGGCTACTCAAGCATTTCTTACAGAATGTATCATCTTTTTCTTTCAGGCTATCATTCATTGATCTCTTATATAATAGTTCCAGTTTGTTGCAATAACTCTTAAAAATAAACACCTAGGGCACCTGGGTGGCTCGGTTGGTTAAGCTTCTGCCTTCAGCTCAGGTCATGATCCCAGAGTTCTGGGATTGAGTCCAGCAGCAGGTTCCCTGCTCACCAGAGTTGCTTCTCTCTCTCCCTCTGCCTCTCCCCACTGCTCATGCTCTCTTTCTCTCAAATGAATAAATAAAATCTTTAAAAAACAAAATATGTAGAACTCAGATAAGTCTGTGTATGACCAGAACAACACAAAGTTGTATATATCAATTCATTCATTTATATAAATGAAGAAAATGTACAAGAATATATGAGACAGTATAATCAAACAATCTGCTGTTGTCATTGTTGAAGATTTCAGTGATCATTAGACATACTCTGATTTTAGATGTGCTAAAATGAGGGGGGGGGGATGACCAATACCATTGTAAGATATCATCAGGTGTAAGATTTATCCTGAATTCAGAAATGAAAAGTTGTGAAAACACGGCTAATCGTGTCATGCCGCAGATGTTCCATATTTCAAAACATAAATTCAGATAAAAAGAGTATGTTTTAGATTTATCAAATCCATTCTGCTAATATAGGTAATGTTGCATGGCAAATTTTTACCTACATATTTCCTATTTTTGGTGTTTTTACAAATGGTATTTCTAAAACTTCTATTTCCTGATACCATTGCAAGTATAGAGAAATACTAGCCATATCTTGTTCATCCTGCTGGATCAGCATGACACCATCAATAACATAGATCAATGTTTTGATCTGTGAGATGATGTAATGGTCTAAATCTCTTCTGACTATATTATGACAAAAGTTAGAGAATTAACATGGGACGAAATTATAAATATTTTTGTTCAAGTAAATGCAAACTATCTCTAACAATTTTTCCTAATAAGAAAAGCATTCATCAAATCTATAGCTACACAGCTTGTACCTGAAGGCTTATGCTCTAATAATGCATACACATGCAGCACAGCAGCTGCAATCATGGATACTAATTGCTTAAGCTTGTGGTAACATACAGTCATTCTCTATCTGGTTTTGCAGGGACCAGATTAACAAATTAAGCACCAATCTTCTTTTTTGATAGCACATATTAAGATACACCTTCATTATCTGTCTATTAATTTGGGACCCCCTGATATCATGCTCCATTAACAATCTCTACAACTTAAATGGGTCAAAACCCTTGGTGGGCCTTCTGCTCTTCCAGTTGTTTCTGTAATTAGGGCCTGCTGTCTTCTGTCAGGTAAGTTCTGCTACCTGGCCTCTATTACTTTGGGATCTCATCATCTGCAAGGTTATTAACAAGACTAACTGAACTACTACCTCAGCTATAGAGGTAATATATATACTACCTCTGGAGAGAAGAGCCACCACTAAACTTCTTAGTGATGCCGGAGGCCCATTCACTGGCACGTTTCTAATGGATTCCTTGATTAAGCACCTTCAAATCCAATCTCAGAGGTCATCTATGGGCTCCTGATAGTGTATTTTAGATAATTCTTTTAGCTCATTTAGGGTAGAATCTCTTTCCTCTCTCATCAGGACACAGACTATGCTTAGAATTAACCTTAGTTATCAGACTGTTGTCCAAGAGAGAAGGCATTTGTTGCCTTGAAAGTAGTGGTCTCTTAAGTATCTTTGCTCACGGACCAAGTGCTAGTTCCTAATAGGGAAGAGGGTAGATGCAAGATCTTTGTGAGAACCAACCCGGATGTCTCCATCTTGTGTTTCAGAGATTTTCCCAGTAAAGACTTTGATCCCAGTATAATAAATCTGCCTTGACTGAACATTTAGCCTCTCTAGAACTGAGACTTTATTGGACTCTGTTGGGATTAGTCCAATTTACAAGTGAGTCAGCTCTTTATCTTGTCTGCTTTTCCACTAAAAGTTATAAACACCTTTTTGTAATCTACCAAAAAAGAAAAAAAAAAAAAGCCCACTAGGTCGCACATTTAGCCTTTATCTGTTTATTACCCTCGATGGCTTATCAATCTCCACAGGTGTCAAAACAACTTTGTAGTAACCAATCAACTTGGCTGACCTTGTAGGCACTGTTAAACCCATATATCTGTAATGCCTAAACAATTACACTGGCAATCAGAATGTTTTACCAGATTATCACTGGTGAAATCTTCACCAGCTGTGTCTTAACATTCCATGTGGGAGGAGTTCTTTCTTGCAGTGTTGTGGGTGATCTAGTTATTAAGGCTTATTTTACTGTACATTTTTGTTGAACACTCCTATTTACCAACCTTGTCAATTCTGGTCATCTGAGAAACAGACACCATGATGGAATGATATGTGAGAGAATTATGGGAGAAACACTTGTAAAAGTTAAAAGGTGGAGAGGACAAAAGGAGATGGGAAGACTCTTAAGACTGCAAGCAAATGCCACACTGGTGACAGAAAATGGGAAGAAAAGAGATGGTGTAGAAAAGTTTAGCCTACCAGTTAGCTCTGAGAAAGCCTGGCAAAGCTCATAGTAAGTCCTGGCAGAAATGTAGGTGGTTAGTAGAGTCCCTCATAGGATAGCAATAGCCTGGGTCTAGGACCACCATCATCATAGTTATTGTCTGAGAGATGCTCAAGACAGAGTGGTCCCATCAGGAATGCTGTGGTGAATATGAAGGTGCATCAGGTAGATATGCATGGTCACTGGTGCTCTCTGCAGCAGTTCCTCTTTGTTAGGTAATGTGAGCAGAACTTTTTTTTTTTTTTTTTTTTGAAGAGAGCAGAACTCTTCTATGGCTGCCATCTGTACCAAGGAAGAAGTGGGTATGAGTGGACCATCTGTGTGCAGGCAATTGAAAAGCAATCATAGACTGAACATTACTTTGTTTTTTATTACCTATGTATATCAGTAATTCTAAACAATGTCAAAGACAAAAAACCCCTCCTCACTGGGGCGGACCTCTGCCTCAGTATTCCTTCCCATGGGCATGCCGTTGCTGCATAAAATAACTTTTCATTTCTAAATTTCTTAATTTGCTACTCTCTTCGAAGGGCCAGGACACAAGAAGTTGGAGAGGAGATGCCTAGTTGTGAGCATTATCCCTATTTGTCACAAAGGGCTTACTATTACAATATTCTTTGTAACAAAAACACTTAGAATTCTAATAGTATTCACTATGATAGAATTTGCCCTATGTTACAACAAATTTTCTGAATGTTTTCTCTCTAGTAAATGTGGTATACATATTTACAGCTTTAAAATTGTTATCTTTCTCTCAAATCAGTCTTTATTCTCCTTCTTACAAAACTAAATATCTACTATATTTCCAAAATGCACATTTGAAAATGCTGTGCCACTAACCAGGAGGAACAGAAATTGATATATTATGTATTTGTTGAACATGTACTTAAAAACATTTAACACTAAACGAAACAACAGAAAATTCATGTGGGGAAGTAAATATAATAACTGGAGTTAGAAAGAAAATTTATATATAATTTACAAAAAGTGCATAATTTTATAGTTTGCTGAATTTAAGCAACAGTTCAACATAAAAGCATTTAAACTTAAGATGAATCTGCTTGCATTTTAGGAAAAATCTTTAGCTAGTCTGTTAATATTTTAAATAATCAGCCATTTTTAGAGAACTGTAATGACCAAAACAAATTAAAATTATTATAAGAGAAAATTATGTAAGGGCTTCTATTAATGCCTAGCACAGAGCTACAGTCTACTTTGATAAAATAAAACAAAAATCTTTGGTAGGAAAAGAAATATCACTCTACCTAATTATTTAGACTTGATCATTAAAGTTAAAATGCTGGGCAATGATTATAGCGGAAATTATTCAGAATGATATAGCAAAATACATAGCACAATCACATTAATCACAGCTAAATGAATTAATATTTTCTATACCCAGTGCAATTTTTTTGCTTATGTAACTGCTTATTTATAGGGCAATATATAAAAGTATTTATTTGGAAACCTTAGAAAGACATCCTACTGGAAATAAAATCATTTCTTAAGAATACTTTGGCCATATAGCTTATAAGATTATATTACATGTAGATACTGATTTACCCTTAACTTTTTGAAAAGGGAGGAAGCACTTTATATATCTGTATCTATCCATCTATCTATCTGTGCACTTGTATGGAGGAGTCTTCTTTGCGTGTGGCAGTTTACTGATACATTACAAAGAATACAAAGGACAGCACAGAAGTTCTCATGGGACTGACCATGAGAAACAACACAAAGCTAGAAAGGTAGCTTAGGCTTCACATTAAAGGGCCCTTGCAACAAATAAGCTATCTACTTTATTCTAATTGAGGGTTGGGTTTTCCAAAAGTACTCACTGAGATGAAGTCTGGACTGCAAGATGTTTGTTAGGGGATGAGTTGTATGATGGGAAGAGGGAAGAGGTAAAATTAGGCAGATGGATAAGCTGAGCTGAGACTGAGACCAACAAAACTTCAGCCATCCCTGTTAGAAATTCTGGAGCAAATATTGTCCATCAAAGTTGTCCCACATTGAGCCAGATGTCTGGGCTTTTATATTCCCACCTTGCTCTGTCATGGAATATAGGGTCTTCTGTAAGGATATGATCATAGGTAGCTAAGGCAAATCCTAAAGCAACTGACAAGTGGAGGCTGTCAGCTGACCACACTCTCTGTAAGAGGACAGCAAGCCTTTGCTTGAAGGAGAGTCAGGGCAGCCCATCTCTTTGTCTCAAACAATTTGAAAAATATGTTTGGAGTCTCACTCCTTTTCACGTGTGTTTCATCTTAGCAAAAGATTGGCAAAGACTTTATACCCTGGCATAGGATAAGTAAAAAAAAATTCTATGGTAATCCCAAGTATTATCAATCCTAGAAACAAGTAAAAGATTACATTTTGATATAATTTTCATAACTTAAAATGAAGAGACATAAATTATTTCTTTGAGGCCTTTTATTTATATGATGCCGTATATATAAAACTAATGGCATGCATTTAAATTTTACCTTAGGAACTAAACTTCCTTTCTGTTTAAGCTCGTTATTAAAAAATAGGTTATCACAGAATTCCAAATTGTATAGACAAAAATAAACAAATGATAAAATAAAAATAGAAGAATCCTTTGGGTTAAAAATGGGCTTTTTAATTTTATTTTAAACCGAGAAAAATAGGTTTAAAAATAGAAACATGGACAAACATTGTATGAAAAATAATTAACTACAACTATAATGGATTTTCTATGGATTACTGAGAAGCTCTCTCTCATACTTACACTTCTATTCATTGCTTGTGATCAATTTGACTGTAGAATTGACTGCAGGTTCCAGATAGTAAACATTTTACTGGAAACAGCATCCTTCTGTCTTTTGATTATCTCCACATATACACTAAAGTGATGATTTTATTTGTAAAAGAATGAGCACTATAGTAATCCCTTGGGTCTTTTTTCATTCAAGCTCTGATCAGCCACCCAATATATTTGGCATGTTGCTTTAAGTGTTTTCTATTTAAGAAGATCTTGATTTAACTCATTTTCTGTCTTTAAATGGATTTTTAAAAATTTATTTCTCACAATAATGATGGATAATTGAATCATAGTTGAGAATGGATTGTGGAAGAAAAAAATCAATCAAAGCACATTAAATGTTAATTGTATGGGGGAGAAGGGAGAAGCAAAAGAAACACCAAAGAAACATTAAAGCAACAACTAGAAGTACTCAATACAAGAAATAATGCAAATCTTCTTTGATGAGCAAGGTAAAAATAGCCTGTCATTTTTCTCCCTCCAACAGATAATTACTTAAGGAATAACACAATGAAGACTATAGAACTACTAGAAGACCAGGAGTCTCAAGAGTTAATTTCACAAAGACCGTAAGTTATAGGATAACTTGTATTTTAGATAGTTTTTAGATATTCTTAACTTTTTTGTGATTCAAATGAAATAAATCTTCTGAGAATCACTGCCTATGTGATTAAGATTACTCCTTCCATTCTCCAGTTGGAACTCAGGAATTGTCATTCCATTCCACCCTCTTCCAATCATTTCCCTCTGTTTCTTTGACTATACTCTTGACCTTTGGCAAATGGTTATAACTCTGGGAATAAGTCAACAGAGAGAATTTTAGTGCTCTGAAGTAAGAAATTTCCCTCAAAAATCATTATTCATTACCTTGGAAATATATGTCATCAACATCATTGTACCTCATAGAAATTCATATTTCCAGAATTTAGGGTGACTGACATTTTGAGTATGGGTATGTTTGTGTGTGTGTGTGTATGTGTGTAAATTTGACAACCCACAATTTAGAGTATAATGGCTATATAAGAAGTGCATATCCATTTACCAAAATAAACTGATGTTTGCAATCAAAAACTTACTAAGTAAAAGCAAAAAAGATGCCTGAGGATGACTTTTCAATGAATTACTTGCTATTATGCTCAAAGGTAAAGAAAAAAAAACAATTTCTTCTACTAATGTAATTACGTAAATGAGCAATCTTCTTTGATCTTGTTCTACAATGTAGATAAATGTAAATATATAATAGGGAAGGACCACAAATTTTAGATAACCTAAAAGAAAAAATATGGTTTTGCACATCCTAAGACAGAATGAATACTATATCAAGAAGATACTGGATGTCTCAAAAATGTATTTAAAATAAGGATGATTACACCACTGTATTCACTTGATTTTTAATTTTAATGATTAAGAAAAAGGATTTTGGAGTCACACAAACACTAATTTAAATACTGTTTCATTTTGAAGACTTTGAGTAACGTACTTAACTTGAGTTAATTAACACCTCTGTGTATCCTGAATATTTCCAGGATTTCTAGGCCTCTGGAATTGAATCACTCTTTCCTTTAAGACTTAAGTAAATTCTTGAACTCAAATCTCATGTGACTCTAAGAAATACAATTTTCTTCATTGTACTTCTAGTGAGTCCTGAAGTTATATAAACCAGGGGATATTTGTGCACCCTTGTGATTGCTCTCTCTGCTTGCTGACATACTAATTTGTAGCCTATACTTTAAAAAGTGAGCTCTTGAGGACAGGCAGTTCATTACAGTAGAGGAGGAACTTGACAAATCGTATTACTCAGAACAATTTCAACTGGATAAAAATTTCAAAAACAGTCATTTCAGAGCCATGAAAATCAACCAAAGAAGGCAGAAAACTGAGAAGAATTTATTCATAATAAGTAGCTGCCCTTTATTTTTTTTAAAGATTTTATTTATTTATTTGACAGAGAGATAACAAGTAGGCAGAGAGGCAGGCAGAGAGAGGGGGAAGCAGGCTCCCTGCTGAGCAGAGAGCCCCATGTGGATGCGGGGCTCAATCCCAGGACCCTGAGATCATGACCTGAGCCGAAGGCAGAGGCTTTAACCCACTGAGCCACCCAGGTGCCCCAAATAGCTGCCCTTTATATAAAAACAGTGGGAGTCAATGAATTTATTATATGAGAGTGTCCATCCCCCACTTCCACCAGTGGCTTAGTCAACACTGAGGGCCAGACAAGCTATGAAAACCAGAAGTTTTGCTACCTGAAGGTGCTTACTTGATTTAAAGTGGAACTCAGAAACTCTATACCCTGCAGCATGTTTGGTAACAATGGTAATTTGGGGTAGGAAATGACAGAGAAGGTCAGAGCCTGAGAGAGGCTAAAGATGCAGTTCTAGTCAGGAGAAGCAAAAGACTAACAGAAAAGGCAGAAATATAACACAAAGATCTGGGCAATGAGACAATTATGGGGGCATTGAAAACACCCTCATATGTCTAGTTGACTGAAAATATATATGCATGTACTACACTTAAATAAAATATTAGACTAAGCCATAATAATGAGGCTCATGCTTAGAGTCAAAATTAATGAAATAATAAAATCCCTTTACAATAGTGGATCTCAATAAATAGAAACATTGGTTCTTCAAGAAGAATAATTATAAACTTAGGTCAGACTGATGAAAATAACAGCCACCAATGCCATGAAAGAAAAAAAAAAACTCAAGAAAGGTCATATTAAAAAAGATAAAAAAAGAGCCATAACAAGTTTTATGTGAAAAAATTTAAAAAACCTAAAGTTATAGTTATACAAAATGATAAGTTAAAGATAACTTCAATACAACACAGTGTCTATAGTTAGCAATATGGTGTTATCTCCTAAAAATTGTCAAGAGATTTCATGTTAAGTATTTTTACCACATATACACATAAAATAAAACCAAAGACACAGAGAAACTTTTGGAGATCATGAATATGTTTATCATTTTGATTTTAGTGATGTACACATCTGTACACATATGTCAAAACTCATCAAATTATACACTAAATATGTTTTTTTGATATATTATACCTCAAAAAACTGTAAAAATAACAGAAAAGAAAAAAATCTAAATAAAATGGCAAAATTCTTTGAAAAATACTACTAAAAACTGACACAAGAAGAAACAGAAAAGCCGAATAATTATGTATCTATTTTAGAAACTGAATGAATGTTTAAAGAAAAGCTTTCCATAAAAGAACTCCAGGCCTAGATATCATTAATCCTTAATTTTCTCAAAAATATATATATAAAGATGGGAATACAAACCAAATTGTGCTATTAAGTCACAAAATATAATTTACAAAATAGAAGTTTTTGACTATATTATCTATAAAGCCAGAATTTATAATTTGTAGAATTGATTTAGTTTGTTCTCTGACATTTTATATAATTCCTACTGTATCTAGGAAAAAGTGAGAGTATAAAGTCTCCTTCTGCAAGTAGTTACTTGTCAATTTTCTTTGCAAGTATAATTATTTTTAATTAATACATTTTAATGCACTCTATTAGACACAGAAAGATACATGCATATTTTTCTAATTTTTATCATTATGTTTCACTATATTTAAGAAAATAAACTGAATTTCCAATCAAGTTTTTACTACTATTACACCATGAAGAACACTCTGATCTTGTTTACCAGTGACTTCCAACTTCATAAATACTAATGGTCAATTTGCAGTCTTTACTTTCTTTGATCTATCAGCAACATGTGACATAGTTGGCCACTTCCTCCTTTTTGATGTTTTCTATACTTGAGCTCAATCGCCTACTTTAAGTTCTACCTCACCAATTACTTATTCTCAGGACCTGTTGCATGTTATTTTTCTTCTCGTAAATTCCTTACTGTAGGAGAATCTTTAGAGTTTCTATCTTGTTACTTTTTATTCTGTTGTTATTACTGCTATTGTAGTGTCTTCTATACTTCTAGCTTTAAATAAATTTTAAAATCCACAATTCCAGAATAGACTTTCTAACATTTATGTAGCATAGTATAAAAGTTCCCAGGGAGGCTCACATAACATTTGTCTATTTTGTTATAGTATTATGAAACTTATTAGTATAATAAACTCAAATAATAGCATACTTTGATGTATACACCAAAAACATAAATGATCAAATTTGAGTTTAAAATTCTTGGAGTGGTTCACTATAGTAATATGGGGATTTGGGGCATGGCCCTAACTGATATGGCACATCACCGTGCCTTTCCACAATATACTCTCTCCCACATTTAAAAAGTCCCCACATACATGTGATAAGATATCCCTGGGTGAAAATAGGAACTCTATCTATATCCCTGCAGAGTCATTGCTTGTTTATCCTCTGGAGACTAGACACAAGAAATGTCCTACACAGGTACTGTAAGTATTCTTGGAACATTTTGGTAGAATATTCTGACATCCTAAATATTTGAAACAGGATTTAGAAGGGGTTATGGGGATTCCAGGTGGGCATGTGCCTTTACTGTACAAACTACATGCACTAAGGGGAGTTGAACAGTCAGATAAGGACTAAAACATTATCCTCTAAGTCTTGAAGCACAGGACAGAAACTACCTTTGTACTATCTAAGAACAATATTACCTCAAATTGAAATCATCATGTCAGACCTTGCTCCCATACATGAGGCTTATTTATCCAACTAAGTGTTTTGTATCTGCACCTGGATGGCCAATATTCAGCTCAAGCTCAAAACTTCAGTCTTCCATCATTTCCTGGATAATAAAAGTTAAGGTCTTGAAAATGGCCTACAAAACCCCAAATGACCTGTCTCTTATGGCATCTCTAACTTATATGCTTTTCTCTCTCCTCACTCATTCACTTCCATACATTTTGGTCTTTCTGATGCTCCTGAATACACCAGACATATTTTTCCATAGTATCTTTGCTTCACCTGTTTACTATGCCTCAATTATGAGAAACACCAGAAAGTAAGAAAAAAACCCTCAAAGCCTTATCAAAAGACAAAGTAATTAATAGAATCAAATTCAGAAATGCCCCCAAAGTTAGAGTCATCAGGTAGAAACTTTACTTATTAGTAAATAAGTAAATAGTATGTTTAAGAAATAAAACTATTTATTTATATATATAGAATATATATATTCTAATAAATAAACTAAAAATAGTAAATAGTATGTTTAAGAAACTTGTGGACGAGTGGATAATATGCAAAAACAACTGAAAGACTTTAGCAGAATAAAAGGAATTTTTTAAAATATCAAATGCTAGAATTTTAAAAATACACAATATTGAACATTATAAATTATTTCTTTGGATGTAATAGAAGGGTGGACACAGCTTAGAAAGATAAGTGATCTGAAAAACAGGCCCATGACAATTACTCAAAAGAAAAAAGTGTGAGAAAATTTTGATGCATACCACACAAGAGCTATTGAATGATGCTAAGTAATATAGTACACATATAAAAGAAAATTGAGAAGGATAAGAGACAGAGAAGAGAAGACAAATTTATTTCATTAAAAAATAGATAGGAATGTTCTAAAATTATTGAAAGACAAAAAAAAAAAAACAAAACATGTTCAAAAGCTCTGAGATCCCCAATCATACTAAAATAGACATTCAGTGACATTCTATCAAAATTTTGAAACTCTGAGTTATCTTTCTGTAGTTTCCTATTCGACATTAGATTCACATGAGTTAGTTATTCTGTTTGTTGCAGGATCTATTTTTTGAGCAAGGAAGGTAAAACAAACATTCATGTTGAAACACATCATTATCTTTTAATTATCTACTATGAAAAGATGAATACAAATTACCAAAGCAGTATTTGCAGTCATTCTTCTAATAAATTATTTTTCAATATTTATAATACTAATGGAATCTAAATAAATTCACAAGAAACCTAAAACCTTATTTATCAAAATGTTATTTTTTAATTATGAAAAAAATTGAAGCATTAATATATGGTCCTGTTATTTGGTGAGAAATTTAGGATGTAATTTTTATAGCCTATTACATAAACCACAATTATTTCCTGCCATATTATCAACTCTAAGGAAAGAAAAATGCACGCAGGATAAAGTTACCATCAAAAAAGAATCTCTGTATTGAATACTTTTCAGAACAGTATATGTCATTCATTTTCTTTCAATATGCTGTAATTGGTAGTTGACATAACATTGACACTGAGTGCTTTAAAATTATCTACCATATTTAGATTTTCCATACTAACATGATGGACAATCTAATATTAAATACTATCTCAAAACAAAATTAGACACCAAAGTAGCAGTTTTCTGTCAATGTATACTTCTAGATATGACAGTTTTAATCTTTTCAGTGTCTGCTGATAATGAATGTTCAGAGATTCTGTCACAGAAAATGACCTCTACGACTTACATTTTTAAAGCAGTAAAGACATTAAAACAAGAAAAACTTACCAAAGACTAGGTAATAAGGAAAAGTAAATAATTAGGTCGATATTTTGAGTATATTTTCTCATTCAGCCTCAATAAAACTATGTTTTGAATATGGTTATTAGACACTTAAATGTTAATATTTTTAAATATTATATTATACTTCAATAAATGAAGATGAGTTTTGAGTAATTTTATTTAAATAATAATGAACATTTTGAAACAACTCCCTTGGTATAAAATGGGTGTACTTAAAATTTCTTATTGATTTTAAAGATAGATTGTTTATAAACATATTTTAAAAACCCTGATGTGAGAGCCAAATTTGCTTAGTGTCTGAGCCATATTCTATTTTAGTTTAATTCAGCCTTTTGTAAAATCTTTATTAACATTTCAGTTGACTTTAGTAAATTATCAAATACTCCTAAACTATATAAAAATTAACCCCTTAGTTGAGTGTCTAATTTACAACTAAAGGGCAGCTTAGATTTTTTTTTTTTTTTTTTTTTTGCAGCTTAGATTTTTGGAAATGATTGGTTAATCATAAAAGTCATAATCTTACTTATAATTAATACTTTATTTCCCAAGAGTTTCTTAAGTCAATGAAGAAAGCACATATTAAAAACTACACAGTGGTTTTATGTAAAGAATATATTTACTATTGTTGAGAGTTCAACCTACTCAGTATTTTAAGTAACAGAAGCAAGAAATGCTCTGGTTGTCATCTAAAATGTTGATATTAATATCAATATGTACGTAAGCCCAATATTTCTTCATTTATATTATATTTCACATTTTTAGCACATTCTTGAAAGCATTTCCTTTTGAATTTTCTCTTTGGCATTTATATTAAGACCTCTTGTGTACAGTGGTGTACAAATCTGCATATGTTCTGGAACCCTTCCTCTCTATACCCCACTGTCATTATTTGATCTCAAGTCTTCAATGTCAGGATTCAAACATAGATCTGCTTAATACTGAGGCCCATGATGTAAAGCCTTTGAATGACTTATATTTATATGTATACATGCACAAATTTATTCATTATTTGACAACATAATTTACAGAGTAAAATTTAAAAAATAAGGGCCTTTTTAAATTTTTTCTTTTTTTTTCAAGATTTTATTTATTTATTTGACAGAGAGGAGAGAGATCACAAGTAGGCAGAGAGGCAGGCAGAAAGAGAGGGGCAGGCAGGCAGAAAGAGAGGGGCAAGCAGGCTCCCTGCTGAGCAGAGAGCCTGATGCTGGGCTTGATCCCAGGACCCTAAGGTCATGACCTGAGCTGAAGGCAGAGGCTTTAACCCACTGAGCCACCCAGGCGCTCCATCTTTTTTGATTTTCTAATAGAAGAAATATAATGGATTATAAAAATGAAATAAACATGTTACATTGTACATGTTTATATACGACTTTAGGGATGAGTTTAAGTAAATGTAAATGTTTTTACTAGAGCACTCAAGTTGTTTCTCTAGTAGGTATTTTATATGTGCAAAAATGTAATTTAAGAATCTGTTACTTTTACATTTTGCAGATAATTTTTACACTGTAGTATAATAATACGGACAGTAATAAATGGATCTAAAATTCATAAAATTATTAATTTATAATTATATATAAATATACAGATATTTTTTTACTTGCTCAGGCTTATTGGCAACAATAAATATGCATTAGTTTTTGAGTATAATGCATGCTAATACCTAATCCACTTTAGGGATGTAATAATAAGTTAGGTAGTATAAATCATTTTTAATCACTCTATGGTCTTTACTCAATCCAAAGTAAAAAGCTAGTTTACCAGAACTCAAGAGACAGCAAGAAAGCAATAACCAGTCATGGACTATTCCTTCCTTTCATGGAAGACCCTGCTATAGTTTGAGACTTATCATAATTATTACTTCCTCTTTGAAATCTTTCTTAAACACACTAAATATTTATGCAATGAGGTTGCGATTCTTTTTTTTTCTTGTACATTCAAAATATTTTACTCATACACTTCTTACAGAACTTATCACATTATGTTGTAAAAATTAAAATGTTTGCATGTCTCATTCCTTACGAGGCATTAAACATCATGGCAACTATAATTACATGTTTACACTTTTGCATCTTCAGAAGCAAGTGTAGACTCATACAGAATGGGTGTCAAAAGATGTGTTCAGAACAAATGACTAGCCATGAAAGACACTGGACACCAGATTCATGCACAAATTTTATGAATCATGTATTTATTGGTGATATAGAGGTGAAATGAATATCCTTAACTTGTTGATTTTAAGACCAAATCATTATTATTTGGAAATATAAAGATTGAGCCCTAGCAAAAGAAATAATACTTCATATTGTAGCTTCTTATGTATTTCTTCTATAGAATTAGAAATAGGCATAGCAATAGAAACTATACAAAATAAAACACAGAAAGAAAGAATCAAAACAATAATCAATGAACTACAGGACAATTTCATGTGGCTTGAAATCCAGGTAAATGAAATCCTAAAAAGAGAAAATAGAGGAAGGATCATACAAAAATGACTCAAGACATAATATCTAAAATCTTTCCACAGATTTTCCACAATGAAAATTATAAACTCACAAATATAAGAAATTCAATGAAATCCTAAGACAATAAATGTGAAGGAAACCATACCATGGCATAGCATAATCAAATTTCTCAAGGCCAGTAATAAAGAGAAAATCGTGAAAGCAACCAGAATTGGGTGGTTAGATGAGCAGTGCATTTTTTACTGAGGAACAAAGAAAAAGGAAGAGGGCATATTTTTCTCAAACAATGTGGGCAAGAAGATGTGGATCAACATATTTAAAGTAATAAAAGGAAAATAAAATAAAACATAAAACACTACAACCCAGAATTTTATATCAAGCAGAAATACTAATAAGAAAAATGAGGTGAAATGTTCTCTATTTAAAAAATGACAAAAAGTAGAATGTAGTTTTTTTTTTCCTGCGGATGTACGGAAATTGAAATAATTCACTACCAGCAGACCCATTACATGAAATGTTAAAGGAAGACCTTCAGACAGAAAGGAAATTATATCAGATGGACATGTAAATCTACACAAAAGAATAAACAGCAGAACGATGCAGTTAATTATAAATGATATTAAGACATAAGATATGAAAGAGATTTTGGAATAAATGAAGCAACTTCAGTTTCTCTTACCAAATGAAATTTTACAAAATTCAATAGTAAATGCAACTGCAAACACCAAATATTTAAGCTGAGATAACCAACAATTAGTTTATCTAAAGAAGAGAAAACAAAACTAATAGTGAGTAAGTTTTGAGTATGTATTCACCAGGATGGAAAGGTCACAGTGAAGCTTTTAGGGGTATATAAATGTCTTCTAGTTTCATTTATAAACAGATCCTCTGTGTATGTGCGTGTGTGTGCCTATGCAAAAATCCATGGAACTATACAGTTAAAATATATATCTTTTAGTGTATATAAGTTTTATCTGGATGAAATAATTAAAAACTAAACATGAAGCACAAGTCCACATTGACCAAGTAAGTTACTTAACTGAAAGACGGTAATCCAACTCAAAATGTTTGGAAAATAAACTATTGTGGTGCGGGATATTTGTGATAAATCAGGCTGGAGCAAAATTACGAAAATTCACATTTTAGAATCTGGAAATTATCCTGTAGGCAGAGGGGATATTTCTAAGGATGACTAACATTAAACTGTTTTAAGAACAATACAAAATAGAAGGCATGATGACTGAAATTGAAGTTCCTTCACATTTATCTTACTTTTACATGCTAAATGCAGTTTTATAGTCTCTCTCCCTAAGCCCAATAAAGGAAAATATCAAGGATAACAACTTTAGGAAACTCATTGTATAAACTGTTTTTGCCCACTTGTCAACAATGCTACACTGAAATTAATACTTTTACCCTTTCCACCAACTTCTTGGGAATCAACATTATTTTTCAACTTAGTAATGTCAGCATAAGGACTCAGGGTAAGGTGAGCAAGATGTCTGTATAGAACAAAAAGGACGTTGATATTATCGTAGGGTTCAATATTATCTGGATGCCTAAGCAAATAAAGGCCATCGAAATACGAACTACTTTATTGTAGGGGCCAAGTTTTCATTCAAGACAATGGATGCTTAATGTTCCAACTACTATAATATGAATGGCTTTCTTCCTTTATAAGCTTAGTAATGTTTTTATCCATTTTCCCCAATACATTTCCAGAATTTCTAGTTGTAGATTTACATAACTTGTTAAAAAAATACATGCATCAAAAACGTGTGGAGTGCACCTGCTGTGATGAGCACTGGGTGCTGTACAGAATGTTGAATCACTCTATTGTACATCTGAAACAAATATTACACTATATGCTAACTGGAATTTAAAAACTTGGGGTGCCTGGGTGGCTCAGTCGTTAAGCGACTGTCTTCGGCTCAGGTCATGATCCCAGGATCAAACCCTGCATCGGGCTCCATGATCAGCAGGAAGCCTGCTTCTCTGTCTCCTGCTCCCCCTGCTTGTGTTCCCTCTCTCAAGGTTTCTGTCTGTCAAATAAATGAATAAAATTTAAAAAATAAAATAAAATAAAAATTTTAAAAAAGAGCAGGATGGAATATAAGAAATGAGGATGTTTTCTCAGTTGTATTTCTAAATAGCTGTATGAAAAATTGAGATTCTTTTTTATGAAGATAATACTATTATTATAAGTATTCTATTTTCATCCCACATTTACTAGTAAAAACACATACTTATTTTAGTTATGTAAAGAAAACTACTCTGTAAGTTTCAAGAATTTTTAAATTATCTAATGTCCTAGTCCATTATTATTTATTTATCTGTGGAAAATGTCAGGTGAAATTAAGAATATATTAGTAGTTTTCATGTAAAGATCCTTAAATTTTAATAGTTGAGTTTCATACATTTGATTAATAGATATACCTTTGAAGCTATAATTAAATCTTACTTTTTGTAATATATGACTTTAAAATAATTTACTAAAATTTTGTGTGATATTCCAAAAAGTTATGATAGTGAGATAATTAGCATTTGTGGAGTTTTGGCCATTTTCAAAAATTACTACATATATTCTTTCACATATCTCATATATACTACATATATTAATTGTATTAGGAGAAAAAAAAAAAAAACCTTTTCCCAATAGGAAATTTATTGAAGACAGTATAAAAGTTAAATTAACTCCCTAGATTTCAACATTAAATTAATGCTGCCTAAAGTACTAGGTGGAACAAATCAAAACAAAAACTCCAAATTTAAAATAAACAGATTCTTGTCATTTAGAGATGAACTTCTCAGCACATTGGTGCAGGGACACCAAAAGAGACTGATTGATCGCTTTATGAGGCACAGACCAAGACCATACTACTCAGCTTCCCTTTTAATTAGGTTATGTCCGAGTGGGTTTTGACCAATGGATGCTGAAACAAAGAGGTATACACCCCTTTGTAAAACACTAATATTTACTTCTTACCTTCATTCTTCCAAATTGATCCCCTATTGACAGCAGAACTGACCTTAGATCTACATACTAAACATCTACATGACACCATTAACACTTTATGTGAGAATTAAATTTAAACTCAGATGGCTAAAATTCCATAGTTAATCTGTTGTATTAGATGAAATTAATATATACAGAATTTTTACTTTGAAATGAGATGCTTTCAAACAGTAACTTAAAACATGTGGTATCAAGTTAGGAATTACAAGGCAAGAATACGGATATAAGCTAGAAGATCCTATGTATACACCGACAAAACATGTGAAACAACTGCTTCCTATGATAATTTGAAAGGCAGACAATGTGTCTATTGATACTGTAGCTTTTTGGAAAGTGGTTGGAAAACAGACTGCTAGTAGTGGGTATAGATTGTTATTAGATTGTTAAGGAAGTTATTAAATAGAAGAAATTATGTCAGGCAAGAAATGGCTGGTTTTCTAGCAGAAATAAAAAGGAAAAACTCACTATAGCACCAAATACACATGGACAGTCTACTAAGACTCAGCTTTGAAAGAAAGATTAAATTAAGGCTGAGTTCTTAAAACCCAATCCTAATGGCTTCAAGATAGTTTTTTTAAAATTTGAGACAAAGAGGTATTTGAATATATAAGCAAAGAAATAAGTGAGGTTTAAGAATTATGTTTTGTTAAGAAACGATTGGAAGTAAACTAGACCTGAAGCTTACAGAGTCAAAGTGTATTTCTGTTTGTGCTATGTATTAATTCCACCTTTGTATAAGCTTATTATGGATTCTAACCCATTGCCCTGTGTCTCAGTGCCTTGTTGTATTGTGTACATCTCTCTACTCCAATAACATTGGGTTTGCTCGCCCAGTGGAATGTGAATGTATAAGGCATATATCACATTGGAGCAAAAGCTTTAAAAGCTATTGTACAATCCAATCAACTCTCTTACTCTTCTGCCATGAGGATGGCATGTCCAAAATTGGAGCTACTACAATAATCTGGACCCAGAATGAAGAAAAGTGGATGGAGAATGAAGAAAAGTGAAGCTGACATGAAGCCTATTTGTAACCTGGAAGAAAATCAAAGATGCTGCTGTCCAAAGTGAAATATGATCAGGATATAAACCTCTGTTGATGTTAAAAGTCATTGATATTTTAGAGGCTGTTTTGCATCACAGTAAAATCAAGCAAAAGTTAGTAATATAGCTTCTCAATTTTAGAAAAAAAATTTTTTGGTCAAAGAAATAATCCTTTTTGTCTTTCTGAGCACTAAAACAAAACATGACCCTTCAACTAGCATGGTGATAAGTGACATGGGAAAAGTGTAGAGCCCCCAAAGACAGGAATTTCCAATCACTCTTATCATTTATGGCCAATGTATTTATCAGGGTTCTTCAGAGAAACAGAATGAATGGGGATTTACTATAGAAATTGATTCATATAATAATGGAGGCTAAGAAGTCTCACAACTTGCCATCAGCAAGTCAGAAAACCAGGAGAGGCAGTGGTATGATACAGTCCAAGGGCAAAGGCCTGAGAATCTGTGGAAATGTTGGTGCAAGTCAAATCCCAGTTCAAATGCAAAAGCCTAAGAATCGTGGGGCCAGTATTCTAAGTCCTGGACAGAGTCTGAAGGCCTGAGAACCAGGACAGTTCATGTCTGAGAGCAGAGAAGATGGATATTCCAACACAAGCAAATAGCAAATTCACCCTTCCTCTATCTTTTTTCTATTCAGGCTTTAAAGGGAGTAGATACTGCCCACTCACACTAATGAGGGCAAACTCCCTTACTCAGTCTACCCATTCAAATGTTAATCTCTTCTGGAAATACTCTCATAGACCTATAAAAATGTGTTTCACCCGCTACATGGGCTTCCTTAGCCCAATAAAGTTGACACATAAACAATCAGAGCCAAGTAGCTTGCTTAATACACAAGGAAGCACCTGCAAGAGTGCAGCAGAGTAAGAGAACAACGGATAAGAACAATCTTCACAAAGAATAAACTCAAAGTCATTCCATGAATTCTCCTAACTGCCAAGGCAAATGGTTGTCATACTTCCTGCTAGTGACAAATATCCCATTTTTCTTTGGTTTCAATGAGTTTTATTTATTTTATGTGTGGGGAGGGGGGAATATGGGGGAATAGTTATTTTATCTCTTCTCTACCATTGTATATTGGGTAGAAAAATAACTTTTTCTTTAGAATTGGCATTGGCAAACTTGTTCTTATAGGGCTAAATAGTAAACATTTTAGTCTATATATATTTTTTAAGATTTATTTATTTATTTGAGGGGGTACCGAGGGAGAGAATCTCAAAAAAGATTCTCTGCTGAGCATGGAACCGAATTTGGGACTTGGTCTCAGGACCTTGAGATCATGACCCGAGTCAAAACCAAGAGTTAGACACTTAACTGACTGAGCTATCCAGGCACTCCTATTTTAGGCTATGTCAAAATTATTCAGTCTTGCTCAGATCTGTCACTGTTCCATGGAAGTCATCATAGTCAACATACAAATAAATGAAAATGGCTGTGTTCCAATAAAACATTATTATTTTTTTAATATTTTATTTATTTGACAGAGAGAGAGAGATCACAAGTAGGCAGAGAGGCAGGCAGAGAGAGGGGGAAGCAGGCTCTCCGCTGAGCAGAGAGCCTGATGCAGGGCTCGATCAGAGGACCCTGAGATCATGACCTGAGCCGAAGGCAGAGGCTTTAACCCACTGAGCTACCCAGGCACCCCAAAACATTATTTTAATAAAATAGGCAGCTGGACCATAGGCCATATTTTGAAGACTCCTGCTTTAGAACAGTGGTGTATGTGAATCACATATAAAACTGATGGAAAGAACTACAAGAGGAAGAATAACCAGAAGAACAAAATTTGGTAAAGATTGCCTGGATATCTATAATTCCATTTCCTTTACTTACAGGGCATATAGTTAGATTTTCTTCCTTATTCTTTCTGCAGTTTGAGATAGCCACATAACTGAGTTCTTGACAATGCCCTATGGGAGAAGATAGTGTTCATTTCTTTTAAGCTTGTCACATAAGGAGAATCTTTAGGGATTTCTCATTATCTTCTCCAGTCTTTTTAAAGATCTTGTCACCAACATCAATATCAGTTATGGAAGCCACAGGTTGGAAGCCATAGATGGTGGAATTTTAATCACCTCATGTTCCTGAATAACAGTGTGGATTATTTACTAGGAAGACCCATTCTGACTGTGATTTAAGTTTATCAGTTTAGAAATGAAAGTTATCTTAGCTAATTCAAGACATTCCTATTACTTATGCCTTCAACTGAATATCTTCTAGATCACTGTATCAATCATAATTAAGTAGTTGAGCAGTGCGTCTTGTTTATAAGTATATTCTTAAGATAATCTTGTGCCAATCTTCCAGGCAATAGAAATACACTGAGTAATAAGATAAAAGATAATTGTGAAAGACCCAGAAAACTATTTTCACCTATATCCACATTTGTTTTAAGCCAAAAAGTGATATTTGAATGTACTAAAGCACATAGTGACTCTATTCTGAGATAAGTTGTTTTTAGAGGTATTTATTGCACACACTTTAAAATTTGTAAAATAAAGACATTTCCATAGCCAGTTTGTTAACTGTTTTTCCTAAGATCTAAGTTCGGTTCTATATGATTAATTAGGCTCATGTATTTCTCTAGTAAAATCATCATGAGTTTTAATGCCTAGATTTTACATAAGAAAAAGTAAATCATAGATAGTACATGTTAATCCAGGAAAAATTTGCATAATAAAAATTTGAACTTCAAAATGTAATATTTTCCTCATGATGCTTTTTATCGAATGGGTAATCTCAATATTTTGACTAGGATGTTTGGATATTCCAAAAATGTCTTGAATGATATCAAAAGTGGATGCATTATGTACTTGATATTCTGATTTAAAAACTTATTTGACCAGAAGGAATGGTCTGTAGGTGATGGAAGCTTTATCTCCTTGTTTGGTTGATAATCTGTGCATTTTCCCAAACTAATATTTTTATATTTCCAAGTAAGCCTATATAATACAGTTGATTTGGGGGTTATTTCTTCAATTTGCACATGCCACTACAACCTGAGCTACTGAGAATCATACTGCTTAGCTGGAAGGCAACATCTTCAAAACTGGATTTCAAGTTCCATGAATTGTTAATAATTACATTCTTTATATCTTCTTTGGAATAGAATTTTATCGTGAATAAAATATTTAAAAAGGACTTTAAGAATAAAACATTAGGTGAGATTAGTGTTTCCATAGTGTGAAATATTTGAAAAATAAAAAGTTTATTTTGTAAAAGAACAAATCATGGGGTGCCTGGGTGGCTCAATGGGTTAAAGCCTCTGCTTTCAGCTCAGGTCATGATCTCAGGGTTCTGGGATCGAGCCCCACATCGGGCTCTCTGCTCAGTAGGGATCCTGCTTCCCCCACCGTCCTCCCGCCCTCTGCCTGCCTCTCTGCCTACTTGTGATCTCTCTCTGTTAAATAAATAAATAAAATCTTTAAAAAAAAATAAAGAAAGAAAAAAACAACTAATTATTTAAATTAAGTGTGCTCTTTGACACTGACTTGCTCAGAGTTAAACATTTTTTGGTCAATTTCATATTTAATTTGACAGAACATTTTGTGCTACAGTTATTTGTTCCTAAAACATGACAACTTAGGCATTTGAATAAGTCATGACTTGGCAAAAGATACAGAAGTTTTCATTTCTGGGTATTTGGTTA
The DNA here is from genome assembly GCA_028534135.1 of Potos flavus. NCBI lineage: Eukaryota > Metazoa > Chordata > Mammalia > Carnivora > Procyonidae > Potos > Potos flavus. The sequence goes on from CM052883.1 coordinate 43,024,205, forward strand.
ATTTTAGCTGTAACTTGTCATTACAATCTTCAGAACAGTCCAATAGTGTTTATAACTACATCTGCAAAACAAGGACATTTGTAATAGTGTTTGTGGCATGTACAGTTCAAAAGAAGAAAATAATTCTTGCTCTAAAACCAAAATATTTCTACTTTGTAACTGCTCTGTTTTCTTCCTTCCTTTTTTCCTCTCCTCTTTTTTCATTTTTCTAGTTTTTCTCCCTCTCTCCTTTTTTGTTTTTAAATTGAAACAAAAAATTGGCTTTAGTGTCTTTTTCAAAAAGTATTGCCCCTGCTTTTATCAGTTGCCTATGTTTCTTTTACCTTCTAGGAGTCAAAGTAGGTGGCATTTCTTCTACAGTTTCTTATATAATGGGATT
>CM052883.1:43025083-43058040 GCA_028534135.1 Potos flavus
CACTCAGAAAGTCCAGATGCTCAAAAAAGGTGCAAACTGAGAAAAAAATAATTTGTTACTTTTGAATTGATTTATGTGTGCATTCAGAAATTTCCTAATCAAATAATTGAAATTAGAAGTAGTGTAAAAACCAAATAATCTATAGCTAATCAGATATGTATGTCATTTTAAATGACAAAAAGCATTGCTATTTTCGTAACAAAATAATATGTATATTCATTACTGACATATGGGTGCATGCACACACACATTTACACACATATATACATACATGCCTTTGTTTTCTTTTCTAGGATAACCTTTAAATGATCTCAAAGTACTCTTCTCTCTTTCTACCTCAATTTCCATATATAAGTTATATATTTTTGGCTCTAGACTATTCTATTAGTCCTTACCTTTTTATCACTTCTCATATTCTTACTTCCCTTCCCATTATTATAACAAAGAATCCAATTTTCTAACTCTTTTCTGGCTAATTTCCTGGTAGCTGTGCCCTTTGCTGTTTCTACAATTACAATAATTTTCTAAACTATAACTTCCATGCCAGTCATCTCTTTGCTTAAAAGTTTATTCCTAGGGGCATCTGCATGGCTCGGTTCGTTAACTGTTTGACTTTTGATTTTGACTCAGATCATGATTTCAGGGTCCTCAGATAAAGCCCGGTATCCTGGCTTCCCACTTAGCAGGTAGTCTGCTTGTCTCCTTCTCTCTCTGCCCCCTCCCTGCTTGTCCTCTTTCTGTCTAATAAATAAATATTTTTTTTTAAAAAGAAGTTTCTTCATAATTAATTTTACTTTGGAAAACCTAAGTGGATGGAAAACAGTTTGCTGTTTTATTAATGCAATTAATAAAATGCATGCATTTTATTAATTGAAAATATTTATGAGTCATACAAAAGAAAACCAAGTAAATATATAGTAAGAAGAAAGGTTAAGTGCAGAGAGAGGAACTTCCTGGTTAAAAGCCTTGTTTTTTGTTTTTTGTTTTTTTTTTAACATTAAGACAACTATGATATCTACTTCCAAAAGGATTTTAAGAATTGAAGAGACTCATCTCTCTGACAGATTAGGTGTGATTTTGCCTGGAGGTAGGTGAAAGAAGAGATAGCCCATGTACTGTGATATGAAATAAGGAATAATAGATTTTGAGTACCTTATAACAGCAGTTCATTTTCTTTTTTTAACTTTCCTGAAATTTTTTAAGTTGTCTAGACTTCGGGTATAGGAATGTGTCACCAAGCAACTTTTGGATTTAACTGGTATTTCTAAAGACCTAGCCTTATCAGGATTTCTGACATCATACCATGTGATGCAGCTGCTGAAGGCAATTTCCCATTTTTTTATAAGTACTTATTTTTTTCTGTATTGAACATGTAATTGTTGCAAAAGGAAAGTGCAAATCATATATTTTACTATCAAAGAGTAAAGAAAATGTAGTAAATCATTCTTTCACGTGTATAACATAATTAAATATTTTTAAGTAATTTTTTAATTTTTAATTTATTCTTATTTTTTAAAGACTTTATTTATTTATTTGACAGAGAGAGAGAGAGATCACAAGTAGGCAGAGAGAGAGGGGGAGGCAGGCTCCTTGCTGAGCATAGAGCCCAATGTGGGGCTTGATCCCAGGACCCTGAGATCATGACCTGAGCTGAAGGCAGAGGCTTTAACCTACTGAGCCACCCAGGGACCCCTTAAGTATTATTTTTAATTAATGTTTCAAGAAGCCGTGTTTCTTATTTTATTTCTTATTGCAAATCTTATACATATTTCCTACTACCCTGCATATGCACGCACCTTAATTGTGTTTTCTGTCATAATCGGTTATATAATCTTTAAATTTAAAATAGTAACACATTTTTGGAAAAAAAGAATCAAAATCAAAATCTCAAGCTTTTAATTAAAATAATGTAAATAAGCAACTTCTTTAAACTCAAAAACATAATCACTAGCAACAGCTTAAGACAGCATCTAATAGAATTTTTATCACCAATAATTTTAGAAAAATGACACCCAGGAAATGTAATGGAAGATAACAGAAAATCTCCATAAGGCTAACTGCTCTTCCTCCCCTACATCACTAAAATACAGTAAGTGAAGATAAAATAAGCTAAAATTCTGAGACTTCTCATGAATGATACCAAATGGAAGGCATGGTGCTTAGAAAGAATTATGTTAGCAGCTGAACAGAAAACTAGAAAAAAATCAAAGAGAGGACAGTAATACCTACTACCTCAGTTCTAGACAAAAAATGAAAATATCTTCCACTGTAGAAATACAGTGGAAAAGAAGCAAGTACAACTACAATTGCAGAAATTGTTCTCTCCAACTTGTCACAGAGCTCACTAATGGACATTACTGAGACAACTGAGGAAATCTGTATATTGATAATACATTGGATTTTAGTCTGTATCAATTTTAAGTCAAGAAAAAAATTTTTAAGTGAACATTTTACTTTCTCAATATGATTATCATACTGCATTTATGTGAAAGAATGCTTTAGTTTTTATAAAATATGTGAAGTGTTTGGGATGAAGTGACGTGTTGTCTGCACATAATTTTTGAAAGTTTCTGAAAACTGTGTGTGTGTGTGTGTGTGTGTGTGTGAATGCACAGAGATGGAAGAGAAAGTGGCAAATGTTAATGATTTTCTGATATAGGTAAATAATATATGAGTTGATTTTACTAGTCTTGCAGCACTTTTATAGTATTTTATTTTCTCTCAAAATAAGTTGAAGGGATAAAAAAAACTGTAACAGAAAAATGACTGGGAAAGTTACGTATTGTGGAAGGATGGAAAGTTTGATTATAACATAATTACATAGTGTTTTGGAAAGTTTTAGAAAGGGAATGACATAATCTGATTTTCTGATTTTAAAAGATCTCTTAGCACTGTAGAGAATAGATCCTGTGGAGAATGATGGGTCAAAAGACCAAGTACAAGGTTATATTGGTAGCCTAGGAAAAAGACATGTAGATTTGACTGAAGAAGTGGAGATGATGTAAAGCATTTTTTAAAGTAACATTTTGGGAGCAGATCCAGCAAAAATTGCTCATAATTTTGTTTGGTTATGCCAAGTAAGGAAAGAATGATCAAGTTTTTACCTGAGAAAATGGGCAGATGTATGATTAAATGAGAGAATTGACAGAACAGTCTAGTAAGATGAGTGTAAGAGTTCTGTTTAGCTATAATAAGTTTCATGTGACTTTTAGACTTTTGGGGGAATTATAAGCTGAAACATTCAAGAGTGTAGCGGTAAGAAAATATATATTAGGAAAATATAAATTAGGGATTAATCTTCATGGAGATGATATTTAAAGCAATGATAGTCCGTGAGATCAAGTGAGAAATAAGTGGAGACAGAAGTAATACTAAAAGCCTGGGAGATAATCTTAGGAAATCCCAAAATTTAGAGATCAAACAAAGAAAAATTTGAAAACAAGGTTTATATAAAATAGACTATAATAAAGAAGAGAATCAGGAAAGAGTGAAGTTAGAGATTTCCAGAGAACAGAATGCTTCAAGAAGAAAGAAATGCCTTAAAGTCAAGATCAAGATAAGGATGTTCATTCTTTCCACTTCTCCAATACTCTACTGGAGTTTCTGACTGGACAATTAGTCAAAGTTAAAAAAGGAAGAAAAATAAATCAAAGGTATCCAGATTGGAAAGACTTAAACTTTCTATCAGTATATGATATAATTCTTTATATACAGAAGTTACTACAGAATCTACCAAAAAACCTAATAAAGATATCCAGTGAGTTTGTAAGAAATAAGATCAACACACAATTACAAAACTAAAATTAAAAAATATTCCATATATGGGGCACCTGAGTGGCTCAGTGGGTTAAAGCCTCTGCCTTCAGCTCAGGTCATGATCTCATGGTCCTGGGATCCAGCCCTGCATCGGCGGGGTCTCTGCTCAGCGGGGAGCCTGCTTTCCCCTCTCTCTCTGTCTGCCTCTCTGCCTACTTGTGATCTCTCTCTCTCTCTGTCAAATAAATAAAATCTTTAAAAAAAAACAATAAAAAATATTCCATATATGAAAAAATATTCCATATAACATAGCATAAGAATAAAATAATTAAGAATAAATTTAAGAAAAGAAGTGAGATACAAAAAATGTTGAAACAATTTTAAAAATATAAAGAAATGAACAGATATCCCATGTTCATGAGTCAGAAGACTTAACATTATCAAGATAACAATACTCCTCAAATTGATCATCAGATTCAACACAATCTCTAACACTCATAGTTGCCTTTTTGGGAAGAAATTGATGAGTTGATTTTAAAATTCATATAGAAATAAAAGAAAATCAGTATAGCTAAAACAATCTTTAAAAATAAGGTTGTAGATAGAGGAGGCATACATAGCAATTTGAAAACTTACTACACAGCTACACTAATCAAAGCACTATGCTAATATAAGGATAAAGATATAGAATACTGAGATACAACTGAAAGCCCACAAATAAATCCACAGTTTTACAGTCAATTATTTTTAATTAGGGTTTCCATACAATTCAGTGGAGGACATAATAATCTTTTCAACAGTCTATTCAACAAATGGTGCTGGGACAACTGGATAGTCATGAGACAACTGGACCTCCACATGCAAAGAAATGGATTTGGAACCCTACCTCACACCACACACACAAATTAAGTCAAACTTTACCATAGGCCTAAATGTAGGGCCTAAAACTATAAAACTCCCAGAAAAAAACAGAGGCAAATATTTATGATCTTGATATAGGTGAAGTTTTATTAGATGACTCTGAATGCACAAATTTCTAAGGAAGAAATGCATATATTAGACTATACCAAAGTAAAAACTTTTGTGCTGTGTATCATATCATTAAAGTGTCATGACAGCTCACAGAATAGAAGCATTTGTAAATCATCTATCTGTAAAGAAACTTTTATTCAGAATGTGTAAATAACTCTAAATACTTAATAAAAAGACAAAGGGCGCCTGGGTGGCTCAGTGGGTTAAAGCCTCTGCCTTCGGCTCAGGTAATGATATCAGGGTCCTGGGATCAGCCCCACATCGGGCTCTCTGATCAGCGGGGAGCCTGCTTCCCTCTCTCTCTCTGCCTGCCTCTCTGCCTACTTGTGATCTCTCTCTCTGTCAAATAAATAAAATCTTAAAAAAATAAATAAAAAAAGACAATAAACCAGTAAGAATTTAAATAGACATTTCTCCAAAGAAGAATGTAAAAAATGGATAGTAAGAATATGAAATGATTCTCAACAACATTAGCTATTTAGGAAAATACAAATCAAAACTAAATAGATACCACATCACACACACTAGAATGGCTATAACCAAAAGGGCAGATGATAGTAAATGTTGGTAAGGATGTGGAAAATTGGGAACCTTCCTACCTTACTACTGGGTATGTGCAACCATTTTGAAAAAGAGTTTGACATTCTCTCAAAATGCTAAACATAAAGTTACCATATGACACAACAATTCCACTCCTAGGTATATATCCAAGAGAAATGAAAAATTATATCCACACAAAAACTTGTACACAAATGTTCTACGGGGAGCCTGCTTCTGCCTCTGCCTGCCACTCCCCCTGCTTGCGCTCTCTCTGACAAATAAATAAGTTATTTTTTTTAAAAATTTTTTAAAAGAAGAGAATAATATCTCAAATCATGTAAGAGTTCCATTTAGAAAATGACAGCAAATTGACCATTACATCTAAAAAGATGAAAGTAGCTGGTTACAACATTGATAAAAGCAATTTTATTGGCTGGAAAGAATGAAAGATACTGTGATTTTTATGGAGTCTTCATCATGCAGGCATGATTATTGTTAATTATTAAATCTACTTCCAATCCCTTTCCCATCTCTGAAGAATGGGGTGTGGAGCTGAAAATTACAAGCTTGGTCTTTATGGTGATGAGCCCCATCTAGGAACCCACCAAGAACTACCTCTTTAGAAGAGAAACACTGCGATGACCCAAGCAGTTCCAAAGGATTTAGGAGCTCTGTGTCAGGAACTGGGGTCAAAGACTAAATTCTAGAACAAAAGATTCTCTTAACACCCCTATTTACAAAGGATTTTTGGAGCTCTGGCCAGGAACCAAAGGTATATATATATATAACTTTATATATAAAGTATAACAGTCTATATACCTTATTCTTTCACACTTACAAAACATAAATTCACTTTCTCACAGTTCTGGAGGCTAAAAGTCCAAGATCAAGGTGCTCTCAGGGTAGGTTTCTGGTGAGATCTCTCTTCCTGGTTTATAGGCAGCCAGCTTCTTGCTGTGCCCTCAACATGGCCTTTTCTATGTGTGAGCATGGAAAGAGAGCACTTTCCTGTCTCTTCCTCTTCTTACAAGCACTTGTGCCCTTATAAGCACTCACTCTTATGACCTAACCTCTATTTCCTTCCTATAGGCCCTATCTCCAAATACAGTCATTCTAGGAATTATGGCTTCAACATATGAATTAGAGATCGTAGGGGACACAATTTAGTCCGTAAAACAGGGAAAAGTATATTGTAAAAATTTACAAGATTATGTCCTGAATGATGAGTGCCTGTCAGAGATTCATGATCATAATATTTGAGTGACATCATTCAGCACATTTTAAAAAAATTTCTCCAGTAACACTCTAAACAAGCAGGAGAGCTTAAGAAGTACTAGTTTTTTTCCAGCAATTATTACAGAAGAATAGTGATGAATAGAGAAAATGATTTTAACAAGGGCATGAGTTTATTTGAAATGGAATATAAATTGAGTAAAGAGACAAGAAATGAGAGAGTGAAGCTTGTCCGTAGGATCAGGAATTGGGTATACCAATCGAGTTGAGTTGCTAGAGTAATGATGTGAGAGTAAGTGATCTACAAAGATAATAAATAGTGATTAGAATGTAAAATACTCCAAATGGAAATTTTGGGAGTATATAATTACTTTTGATAATGAAGACAGGAATGACTCTAACAATGGGAGTTTGAGGCAGAAAGTAAAAAATAAAAATAACTTTTTCTGTTGTATGTTGGCTAACTGAACATAATAACAAATAAAATAAAGTAAAAAATAAAAATAACTTTCAATCTCAAGAGGTCAAGAAATTGAAAGGCCAGAGTGAAGAGAGGTGAAGAGAGTGGTTGCCAAGAATACTGACCAATATAGATGTGGAGAGGAAGGCAGAGAGCAAGCGAGCAAAGGTGTGCTTAAATGGTTTCGTAGGTGAATTTATTTACAACAGTTATGCTTGCTGCATATTAGAAATACTGGGAGGAGAGGGAATTTTGGCAAAATATAATAATGTTTCTGGGCTTAACCTCAAGTGTTACTCATTTAATTAACCTATGGTGTTACTCAATCTTGATATTTTAAAAACCTACTTGATATTTCTAATAAGCAGAAGAATTTACTTAAATCATCTCCAACGCTAATCAATTTTAATTATCGAGTGAAACATAATGTGATTTATATCATGTTGGGCTTTCCCACTAATTGCCTTCACTTTCCAAATATTTTGCTTATTTTTGTACAATTAAATATTCAAATAATCATTTTTCAAATAGTTTTACCAATCTGTAAAAACATTCTGTTATTTTAAATTTAATTCCAATTATTTTAGATAATGAGGGAGAAAAAGTTTTAAGAAATCATGTTTGCATTTTACAGCTATTTAACATTCTTTTTAAGGCCCTCACTAGAATTTTTATTATGTTTATTCCTAGTTTTTAAGAAATGTATTTTAAATTTGTAAATGTGACATTTTTGGATATAGGATAACTTTTATTTTGATATGTTACTTTTGTGACGAGCTACCTTATTAAATTCTATTATTGTTTCTAACAGTTTTCTAGTTAATCCACTAGACAAACTATTTTATCCTCTGCAAATAATGAATATACATTAAAAGAAGAGTGACTATAGAAATATACCCATTGGAAATAAAGAAATTCTACATTTTGGCCAAATCACAAATCCATAAATATTATTGGTCAAATAACATCACTTACAAAAATCTAGTATTTTCTGATTAACTTATCCCTGTAAATTTTATTCACTTTCAGCCACAACAGAAACATGGATGACAGAAACAGGTAGTTCTTGTATTTATCCTATGCAGAAAATAAAAGAACATTAAGGGCTCAGTATTTCTCACATTTCTATTAACTACATTTTGTAAAATCTTCATGTTATTTATAAGAAGTGTATTTTAATACACATAAAAGTTAGGGAACTCTTCATGTCAAAGATACTTCCTGTGCTTTGAGAAAAATGCACTGTCATCCCCTTCATCTTGCAAACAAACTAGTTTTTCCTTCGAGTTTCATATCACATGATGTTGGTAGTTCAACTAAAGTATTCTGCTGTATATTTTGTGCTTTCAGTCTCAAAACAAACCAGGAACTAGAAAAACCCTAAATTCCATAGAATAAAAATAAAAGAAATGTAGAGGGGTACATATCATTGTCTTTTGGTGCAAAGTTTACTGGGTTGCAAGTAGCAAACAATAATATACTAGTATTGATATTTTATATATGTGACATTGGGGTTATTTGGAATACCAGAATCATAGAGTATTTAACTATTTGTGGAATAATAATGTTCTAAGTGTTTTTGGTTTGTTTTTTTGGTTGGTTGGTTTTTAGTAGGTTATATGCCCATGTGGGTCTTGCACTCTTGACCCTGAAATCAAGAGTCACGTAATTTACTGACAGAGCAAACAAGCACCCCAAGTGTGTACATTTTAAATGAAATTATAAATATATAAAAATGTATAAATTTTAAAGCCATTGCCTAATTCAATATGGCAGGGAACTCAAACAGTACTATATTATAATTTTTCCTGGAGATGTCATTCTTTAGAATTTCATTTTCTTCAGCATTGCTTTTGTGAATTGCATAGAGGTAAATAAAGATAACTATCTGTCTTATAAGCTTTAAAGTTAATTACATTTATGTTGTATGTTGTCATGCATTAAGGTTTAACATATTTAAAATGTACCTTAATTTTTTATAAACTCTTAGATATTTAGACTGTTTAATTCATTTCCAGTCTGTGAGCTGCAGTAAGTAAGATATATAATTTAGGCTACTTCCGTTTAGAGTGATTTCATTAGTTGTTTTTTCTCTGGTTTTCTTTTTTGTTGTTGTGGATGTTGTTGATATGTATAGCAGATGGCAACAATCACAGAAATCAGCACAGCAATCAAAGGGATCAGTGGTATGATGAATCTTTGTCAGGGTCACAGGATGCACCCACTGGGAAAATAGCAGCCACATCTGACAGCGAGTGCTGAACACTGTATCTGCTTAGTAATCAGACAGGATCAGGACCGAGGGTGACCCAGAACTGCTGAATGAAATAAGAGAGGATAAAAAAGGACACCAGAAGTTTATTTGCAGCAAAGAGACTACAGAAGCAAATACATCCTTTTTGCCACTTCAATAGTTTAATGTCCATCACATTCTTGACAGATGCGTGTTGGTGGGAATAACATGGTAAATCACATGAGTAAAGGTGAAGATAGGCACAGATTTGTATAAGAATATTCTCAGCTCCTAAGTTATGAGTACATAAGGATATATGTCGAAATCAGAGAATTTCCAAGACATCATCTAAATTCAAAGGGAGTTGGTAATTCTCCTGATTTTGTGCAAACTCCTCATGGATACATTTAAAGAAAGTTACGTTATGAATTACTATAGAATTTCTACAATTTTTTGAAGGATTTTAATTTTGATCTTTTTAACCACTCTTCCTTTTCCTTTTTGATTCCTTTGTTCTCATATCCTACAAAGGTAAAAGTTTCCTAATTTAGGTAATCAATCTTCTTCATCTCAGATCCTCAAGAACAGTGTAATCATTCATTTTCAATTTTTAACCTGGATGAATACAACTCTATATGGTTAATATTATATGCCAACTTGACTGTGTCATAGGGTGCTCAGAAACTATTTCTGGATGTGTCTGTGAGGGTATTTTTAGATGGTTTAATATTTTAATTGGTGGACTCAGTAGATTGCCCTCCCCAGCATAGGTGGACATTATTCCATCCCTCAAGGGCCCGAATCCTTCAAAAGGCAGGAGAGAGGAATTCACTTTTCCTTCCTGACTCACTGCTTCACCTGAACATTGGTCTTTTCTTGTCCTTGGACTGGGATTTATACCATTGACTCCCTCAATTTTTAGGCCTGTAGACTAAAACTGGGATTATACAACTAGCTTTCTTGGGTCTCCGTCTTGCAGATGGCAGATCATAGGACTTCTCAGCCTCCCTAATCATATGAATCATGTGTCAGTTATATTATATATGTAAGGTTATATATTACATATTATTTATATTACTATAAATAACTACATAAAATATATTAACTAAGTTATAATAATTATACTAAATATGAATTATATATCTTATTAGTTCTATTTCTATGGAGAACCCTAATACAAACTCTCAATTATTGATTTCTAGTTCTGATTACTCACTGTTACATGATTTGTAAGGGTCCTCAAATTTAACCTAATACTTGACATCAGTTATACAAGATGACATTCTTTCTGCTTTTCATATCAGAGATAATATAATTTTTATAGGAAGAATTCAGATTTTAAATCTTTAAGTATGACATCTAAATCTCTCTTCCCACAAACCTGATTAGTTATTTCTTCATGAATAAAGTTTTATTAATCTCTCTTTTCTTTCCCAGTGTCATTGCTCTAATGAGATATTTTTCATTTCACTATAAATCATTAAAATATCCAATTACATGATGGTTGTCTGATTGGGAATGTGTCTTTCAACTTATTGCATCTGGAGTATTATGTGAGCCTTGTAAAAGGTTTCTATATTCCATGGGGGAATAGCTAAGATCAGTCTAAAGAGAGAAGTACTTATTTATGTATATTTGCACACATGCATTTATGTATGTATGTATGCATAAATGAATTTATTTTAAAACATTTTGATGAGTCTTTCACTTATGTTGTCAAGTATACAGAAAAAGGCAGTTTTTGTTTTTGTATTTTGATAAAACTTACTGCACCTACTAGTCAAACTGGGTTCATGAAGAGCTTGCAGTTTTGTTGCTTTGTTTGTCCTTTTTTCTCTCTCTAAACTTATACTTTAGATTTTCAGTGCCTCCAAATTATTTTATTGTCTTAGAATATTTTCATTTTTTTCCAAAAATTCAGAAGACTACATATGCAAAGGAATATTTGTAATATTTATCTAGCCTCAAACTTAGCCTTGAGGGAAGAGTATGAAAGGAACTATACTGACAAATATGAAAAATATTCTGTAGTTTTCTCTTCCATATACTGAAGACTCATCAAACCAAGCTCTATAAACATTCAATATTTTAGTGTTTTAATCGGCTCATTAGAGCTTCGGATACATCATCCTGTGCATGATATTTCCCCTGAGAAGAATTCACGGCAGACTGAAAGTCATCCAGAAACAGAGCTCCTAGGACTTTGGAAAGCAAGTTTGTACCTCTTTTTGGAACAAGGGACAATGGCCTAAATTCATAAACATAGAGATCAGTGGATATTCCCAATCATAAAATGGAGCAGTCTCTGCCTGGCAAATTGTTTAGAGCTAAGCATAGACAGGGGTTTCTGGTTTTGCAAATCAAAAGCGTAACAAGACTTCAAAAGAGAAGTAAGTCATTATTTTTGCTATAATTCTGTTATTGCATAATATGAAAATACTATTAAATAGTTTTGGCTAAGGTTAACAAATATTTTTCAGGTGTCTATATCCCATTTATCCTACCCTATAATAATAACTTTTCCAGTGGATTTTAGAGACCTAGGAAGAGGAACGGCACAGCAACATTTTTGGTTTCTTCATAATACTAAACGTAATTTCATGCCAAGAGTAAGAAACAAACATATTGCAGCTAATTGTTCTGTACATTCAATATACCACAAAATAAAAATAGTGCATGATAAATGAATTGGTTATTATAAATATTTAAACAAAATCTTAAAACTATGAAAAAAATAGACCTTCCTTATAATTTCATTTCCTGCATTTCTAATGCAGATTATAGATTTATTTTACTTTGATAAGCATATTTAACATAAAAATTGATCATACTATGTGGCATATGGCAGTATAGAGTAGTAAGAGGTAGATGAGCTTTTGCTCCAAAGAGATATGAGTTCGAAACTCTATCTTTTAATATCTAATATTACATTGGTAATTCATTTTATCTCTCTAAAACCTGTCAGTTTTTTAAGTGGAGATGTATGTGATAAAACTAGTACACTGGCAAAAAAATAGAACATAAAATAGTAGGTATTATCATTATTAGAATCATATTCATTCTTTATATAGGGAGTTATGGCTTACTAAATAAAAGTATTTAAAATAAGGCATATATGTCTTTGAGTAGTATGAGCTATACAAATTGAACTGAACTTTATTACTTTTAATTATAAAACAAAATATCTCAGAATGCTTTAAATGCCAATATATAAAAGGGGCGAATGGGATTAGAAGTCAAATAAGGTATGTGTAGATTCAGAAAGATAATATTATAAAGAACTTATAAAGAACTCATATACACACACACACACACACACACACATATACATACGCATACATACATATATATACTCTCCAAAAAAAAGATAAACTCTGTAAAATAAATAAATAAATAAAATAACCCAAGGAAGAGACAAGTAGTACTACTATATGCACTAAATTAAAAGATTCCAGACAGTTTTGTATCAGTCCTAGAAATCAGTGGTGTGGAATGAAGAGGAAGATAGGAAACATCCACTAATACCTAGGAAATGTTAGATTCAATGAAAACTACATTCAATTACAGAAGGCATAGGTGAATAGGTGTGCTTTTCATATAAGTATATGTGAATTTTAAACTTTAATAAAAAAGTCTTTGTATCTGACACTGACCAACTATGAAGTACATAAAATAAATGGATGTTTTATATTTTTAGATCATAAGGGAGCACATATTGAATCTATGTCCCTCAAAAAGCTTCAGGAAAATATGACGGATTATGTAAATCATTCCCATGCTCAAAAATTAAAAACAAAATAAACAAAATGTTTTTTCAATGCAGTTATGAGAGACTCTAGAACGAAAAATGCAGATAGAATTGTATGGAGTTATGGTCATTAAACACTTAAAATGTGAATAGCATCTTAGCAAGTAATGCTGCATTGTTGTAATGTTTCACCTGCAATAACACTACTCGAGAAAATTATGGTGAGATATAATAAAATACCAATGAAGAGCAACAAATACAGAATCCATCTAACGGCTACATTATTATTTGAGATTTGGGGAGGTGTACATATAATTTCAGACATGAACACTTTCAGAATGTTTATATACCACAGATCTTCACTGAAAGAACTATTAAAATATTCACCAGCCAAAAGAGAAGTGAAATCAGAAAGGAAGGGTGGGATGTAAGAAGGAATAATGAGCAAAGAGCTCATTAAGACTTATTTTAAAAACTGAAATATTGACTATAAAAATAATAGGGGTAACTGCTCATAAATTATTTCTAAGATTAATTCTTTACTCCTTTACTCCTAGTTTTCTGAATTATTTTAATTCTAGAAAGAAGACATCTTCTTTCTCCTCACCAAAAGGAAATAATGAGAAGAGTTATTCACAGGGGAAATTGAACCAAAGTCTGTGAATATTGACACCAAAATATTCAAGACACATATGTATGAAATTTCCTAATAGTAAGACTACATCAACAATGTGAGATCATAAAAGAGATTAATGTGGAACATCTAATTACACAGGGGTCACCTGGGTTCTGCCCCAAATAATTTTAAAAACATCAATGCTGAAGAAAAAATGGAACTCTGGAAAAGGTCTTTATCAAACATAAGCTGTAACAGGAAACACCTGGATGCCCCAACCTAGGAAAGCACAGCTCAAATGGCCTCTCACTCCTGCAGTCGTAGGTGAACCCCTACCTGGGCTAGTATCTACCCCCAAAGGAAATTTGGGTAAGGAGAGACTTGGGAACCACCTGCAGATAAAGCAGCAAGCAACAAAGCTAAAGCGTAAACTTGCCAACAAGCAACAGCTCTGAAGATGTTCTGGAACCAGTCAGCAAGCCAAGAGCACCCTCTCCCTCCAAGAACCCAACCAAGAGTCAACAGTCATGGCCATGCCATTCTGCAAGAAGCCAATTGTTTTATAGGATGTAAAGATTCTTTTGATGGCCAGATCCAATACACTGACACTCAGATGAAAGGCAAAAATGATAAAGGACTCCAGGCAAGTCCACAAAGAGGGTGCACATAGGGACAGGAAAAAAGCAATTAGAGTTATGGGGGATAGCCTATTTATGGCATGTAGGTTAGAGTTAGCTAAGTTTCTCAAGGGCTCCCTGTGGATTGGCTAATTTCACAATCTGTATAACTTTGTGAACCCTAAGCTTAAGAATCAACATCAAATGGTCTTAGGTTGAAATAGTCAAGAAGCTGGGAAGAAATTAATGCAAATTACATATTAATCAGAAACCTGACCTTGGCCTTCCGGGATTCTAAACTATAAAGCCCTTCAAAAATGCTCTCAGATTTTAAATTTATAATAGAAAGAAAAGAGAAGGAACACAAACTACAAAATATTACAAAGTAAAGAAAGAAAGAGGGAAAGACAGAATATCAGAATTAATAAGCAGCAGGATTGGAAGCTAGAAAACCTAAAAATATGGACTGAGTGAAGAAAAATAGTAAAAATAGGCTTACATAAATAACTAAGAAATGAAAAATACACTAACTACATTGTTAAAGAAATCTTTGCTCAATAGATTAAAATTCGTATTAGACAAAATGTAAATTAGTGAACCAAAACATAAATGTAACTGCACAGTGTCCAAAATACAAAAATTAAAACATAGAAAATGAGACATACTATAAAATATCAGAAATTATCACCAACAAAACAGCAGCAACAATCCCAAATATATAAATAAAAGTGTCACCAAAAAAGTTTCACAGACTGACAAAAAGGAATAAACACTCTATAATTGCAAACTGTCCACACATCAAGATTCTTAACATCAATATTCATTATTGCTATTTGTAATATTTTTGTGCTCTCTCATCAGGCTTATTCATATTGAAATACTTTCTAAAAATTAGTTTTTACTCCTTAAAATTTAAATGTCCCAAATGTTCGAAAATAAATTTCCCTTTAATTTTATGTTGTTCATATGTTTTGATAATTATGCAAATTATAACTAACAGTAAAAATATTACATTATTGGAAATAAGCACTCTGAGAAGCATGATTTAGCCTGTAGAGTAAAGGGCATTCAAAATTCAACATTGAAGTCAACTGAAATAGCAGGAAAAAGTAATAATAATGGAAATGACTTCTGTACAAATGTTTATTAAATAGATACTCTATGAGATACAATGAATAGCCTTTGGGACCAGAACAATGAATAAAGCCAATAAAATACCTGTCTACATGGAACTTACAGTCAGCTTAGAGAAGTATAATAAACACATAAGTATATGATAGATGCGCATATTGTGTAAGAATAAGTGCTCTAGTGATAAATAGAGCAAAGATGAAGAGCTGGGTGAGAGCATGGGGTTGATTTTAAAAGGAGATCCGATTAAAAGAAAGCTAAGGGAATGGTCATGGGAATATCTGGTGAAAAAGAAGTTTAGGCTCAGGGAACAGAAAAAGTACAGCTGGTGTGCTCCAGAAATATCTATCTTGCTGGTGTGTCTAGTGGAGAGTGTTGGGGTGCAAGATATAAGATCTATAACGTGAGAGGAGTCAATCAATACAGAGCATGTAGACTACTGAAATGACTTTGATATGACTCTAAATTTGATGAGAAAGCCATAGAGAATTTTGAAGAGAGGCATGACATGACCTGACTGATATTTAACAAGTTCAATTTGGATGCTGTCTTCTCAATGCCCTGTTAAAGATGAAGGTATGAAGAAGAGATAATTTAGGAGGCTATTGTTATAATCTAGTTGAAAGATGTTGATTGCTTCTACCAAAGTATTGGTACAATACATTTGCATTGGTGAAAACAATGGAAAACAAATATATTTTATATGTAGAGTCATACACATACACAATTAATGATACGTGAGATGTAGTATATCATAGAATAAGGAGATTATGAATCTGAGTTTTCTTACTGAACAATTTGAAGAGAAAGTTGCCATTTACTGAACTCGAGAAGTCTGTTCAATGAGTAAGTTTAGAGAAAAGGGAAAATAAGAATCCTGTTTTTCACATATTAAATCTGAGACTTTACTTGGTCAACCATCCAAGTTGATATAGAGTGGGCAGTTGGATCTATAAGGCTAGAATTTATGACAAGTCCTGACCAAGAATTGTGCGTGTCATAGTCCTCCATATATACCTGGCATTTAAAGTAATAAAACTGAATGAAATCCTTAAGGCAGTGACTATAGATGCAGAAGACTAAAGTTAATGTAATGAGACTGAGCCTGGAATGGGATGTTCCAGTTACATGTGTTTTTTCTTTATTTCAAGTAAAAGAGAGAGAGAGAGAGAGAGAGAGAGAGAGAGAGTGTGTGTGTGTGTGTGTGTGTGTGTGTGTGTGTGTTGGGGGGGGTCAACAGTGAGGGAGAGGAAAAGCCAGTAAAGTGTTCTACAAGAAAGTCCTTCAAGCAGATCAAGTGATCTAGGAAGGCTGAGAAATGGCAGAATTTATCAAAATTGTGATCTCGGGTGATTTTGACATGCTGTCAGAACGGCATTCTGCATAACACTAATTGGAGTGAATTCAATAAATAAGAACTGGAGATCACAAATATAAACCACTTTTCCTATAAAAATAAGAAGAAAAACAGGGCTATAGTGACTAGAAAGGGAAATTTTTATGTGTGTCATAGGGAGATAACAGCATATTTGATTGCTGATGACAATAATCTAATAGAGATATTTTTTTTAAATGAAGTAGAAAAGACTGAGAACTGTGGGTGCCATGTACCTGATGAAATGGAAATATATAAGGAATATAAATAGATTAATTACTCAGTTAAGAGCTGGCCAGACGTGGCTTAGTATGGTGACCAAGTGCAATTGTATTCAAGTATCTGAATATGGCTGACTTAGCCACTTGACCACAGACATCATTGGCATACATACCTGATAATTATTATATTATAGAAAAGCCAAGGAAAATCTTTACTTTTTATGACCACTATTGCTCTCAAGAAGACGAAGAGTCATATGCTCTATTGCCTAATGATCAAACATTCCACCCCCATTGGGATGCAGTCAGTAAAGGAGTGAATGGACTGAGAGTTATTTCTATTCATCTCCCTCTATTAGGAAGGAAACATTAACAGTAGATAGAATTTCCCTCAACAATAATTAACTCTCAGAATGTTAGCAGAAATTTTGGAATAGTAGCAGTTTCTATATATTTATTTTCTGTAAATTTCAGGAAAAAAGTTTCATCTCTATGATGAAGTACAATATTGTGATGATGAGAGGCTCTTGTCTCCTTAGCTGTTCTGCATTGTTTTTTAAGTTTCTCAGTTTTTCATAGCCAGTTAAAAGTATTATAGTCTATTAGGGGTTTTGTTAAAGGCCTAATCGTTATACTGTTTTCTGTCACCAAGAGGAACTATAAAATCTAAAGCATTAAGTCAGAAATGCAAATCATAGGGATATAAAGGAAATATTAGATTAATCAGTAAATATCACTGTCCACACATGGAATATTTTACTTTCAAGTTTCATTAATTTAAAATGAGGTCATTATTCATGCCTATTAAATTAATGCCCTAGCCTACTAGGAACCCCAAAACTGTGAGATTTTCCCCTTATTCCTAAATAAATTGTATTGGGATTATAAAATGCCGGCTGAGGATAGATGGAGAGAGAGAGGATAGGCCCTATCTGGGCGTGTCCACTATCTAACAGAACACGCTGTAATATCATATGGCAGTAGCAAACAGTATAAAACACACAGCTTTGTTACAGATTGGTGACATAATGACTGCCAAACACAGTATTAGTTAAATCACTGAAGAACAACTAATAATTAGGAATTTCATGGAATAAGGAAATTAAGCATCCAAAGGTGATTTTTTTGACAGAATAGATTTCACAGCGGTCAAGAGAAAACCTGTCAACAATTGGGAAACCCACCAGATATCTGTGAAGTTCATTGACAGTTTTTGGCATTTGTTTGATCTGTGTTCATTGTTGAATTTATTTGGGTATTAAAAAAGTTCCAATTTTGAATTACTTGAAATTCTGTATTATTTTCAAGTAATGCATGTTTTCTTTACTACTGAGTATAAGGGATATTTATCAAAAGAAATAGGAAACCAAAACAAAAATGAAAGAAATAAGAAACCAAAACTATAACTATCTACCTCCCCACTTATATGTTATTTTGCATATTTTTTAAATATAATATTTGAGGTAGGAAGTATGGTGTCTCTATATCAATGATAGTTCACAGTTTATGATATAGGTTGGTCATGCTCATAGATTTTTACCAAAGGGTTTTTAAAAATGTGATTAACAAATAGTCATTAGGAAATTTCAGACTGTTATATGACCAAATGTTCAAAACACAATGTCCAATTTAGAATGCATAAGCTTTCCTTAGTAGGGACCATGATTAGGAAGAAAATTTTGCTTTGATAATTTATCAAGCTCCATTTCCATATAATTTAAAGAAAATAGGACTAATCCCTTTAACACATAATATTTTCTTTTGGCATAGGATCTCAATTACACCATTTAAAACTGCACAGTTGAATATATACACTCTGAGAGTGATAACAATTTAAATATTTATCACATAGTTCTTTGGCATGGATACCTCTAATAATGATAGTTAACTAAGATGGTACAGAAGAGGTTTGGGTAAGAATAAGAGAATAGAGAACTACAACCAATATCTATTCTTCTATATATGTATGTCACATTTTCTTGATCTACTCATCCATTAAAGAACACTTAGGTTGTTTCTCTATCTTGGATATTATGAATAATGCTGCAGTGAACATAGGGGTACACATATCTCTTTGAGATACTGATTTTAATTCCTCCAGATATATACCCAGGGTATGTCTCCTCGATAAAATGCTCTTTATATTCCAAGTCTTTTTTTTTTTTTTAAGGTTTTATTTATTTATTTGACAGAGAGGAAAGAGATCACAAGTAGGCAGAGAGGCAGGCAGAGAGAGAAGGAGAAGCAGACTCCCCTCTGAGTGGTGAGCCCGATGCGGGGCTCGATCCCAGGACCCTGAGATCATGACCTGAGCCGAAGGCAGAGGCTTTAACCCACTGAGCCACCCAGGCGCCCCTTTATATTCCAAGTCTTAGGGCAACCAGCATTTATTTTATGCAATGTTTGCCTAACCTTCTAAGCAGTTCTCTCTTACTTTCTGCATCCATAGCAACTTGGATTATCACAATTATGTCACTAATCATACTGTGTAAAGTTATAGAGGATAATAATAAAGTTAAAAAACTGGGGTTTAAATTCAGTCATGGTTGGAATCAAGACCAAATTTTGTTCAATTTTTGCTGTGTAAACTTAAGCCAGTTATATTACCTCCTGGCAAAAAATTATAACGGTTACAAATTGAGGGTATTAGTTGTTATTACCTTATAGTAACTTATTCTAAAGCTAAATTAGATGGAGGTGGTTTACGAAAGTGCTTAAAATACTGGCATTACACGGGCATCAAATGAACAGTTTTTAAGTTAAAGTTTATATGAATGAATAAGAATATTGTGGGAGATAGAAATGGATGACAGCAATAATCAGAAACCATCAAAAAGTAAATAAAGCATCACTGATATTGGAAAATATTTGAAATACAAATATTTGAAAATAAATTATTTAATTTCTATTATTTGCACTTATTTGACCAAACTATTATAACCATAATATGTAAATTTAATTTAGGCTTTATTCTATTTTTAAAAGTAGGTTGCTAATTATATACTCCATAAAAACAGTTAATGTACAGAACTCTTTTGAAGTTTTGCATATTAGGCATTTATTTATATATCATTTTTCATTCACTATATTGTTTTACTCAATTACTAGGTTTTATATGTTAATTACTCATTTATTACCTGCTTATCTTTTTATTATAAAAAATGTGTGCCATTATATAATTTTGTGTCTTATCCTTATTCACCTTAAAATAATATGGAGTAATAATTTTAAAAAATAAACAAGCCCCAAAAAAAAGAAAAAAAGAAAAAAAAGAAATAAACAAGCCATGCGATAAAACTATACTAGGCCACAGGTGTTTGTGAAACAATGTGTTACCTTTTTAAATAGGTTTTGTTACTATTTGTGTACGAAGGAGGCCACCAATAAATGTTTTTTCCATAGCACAAGTTAAAGTACACTTTGTAATAGAGGACTGGAAATTCAAAGGGTATGATCTAATTCCCCAGACAACTTCTTTAAGTATACTATCACAACTAGTATGCCATTTGCCCAGGGTATTATGAGTTCTGAGATCATAAAATAGATAACGAGAAGACATGATAGAGAGATGACCAGGTTTTACAGTTAAATAGAAGGTTGATTCCTAAATTCGTCCCTGAGCCCTTTTCTGATTGTCTGCTGCAGTTCATTTGTAAATAAATCAGCAGATGCAGCAGAGAAAAGGTAGCTGTCCCCTACCATTTCCTCTTTTTAAAGGATAAATGGATTTTATATGTTTATATTTAATGACTGTTTTCCCAGCTCTCACAAAATGACTGCTATTTTAGAAGTCCAAACTACTAGCAAAAATTCTCCTCATGGTTTTGGCATTTCAGTAAACCTTTAAAATGTATATTTTATTCTTTCATTCATCCACAATTTAATCCTTCCAGCCAGCAATGTGTTCATTCAAAAACTCTGAATATGCACCATATGCTGGACTCTGATACCAAATTGCAAGCAAATGTTCTTCTCTTAGAAATAAAGAGACTGAAATCCAGAAGATAGATTGACTTAATCAATAACACATAAGCAGAGATGAATTCTAGAACTTATTGCAATCTTTCAACTTCTTTAAATTTTTGCTTTACCATATTTTGTTAATTTTTTGCTATTATTTGGTTAGTTATCTTAATGGAACTGCAGACTGTTCATTTTGGTCAATAAACTGACCATACACGAGCAACTGATAGCGGATTAATGGATCATTTTCAACCATTAAAGTATTCACGAAAACAGCACGGTGGATTAGGAGGTGGTGTATATAACCTAAGATACTCATATAAATGCATTAGGTGGATTTGGACTGACAAATATTTTCAGATCTACTTGGCTTTTTTTGAAAACATTAATTATGAATGGTAATTTACACAATCCCTGCTTTAATTATTTTATTTCAGGGTCAAAGCTTGCTGATTCATGAAACAGTAAATTTGCCAAATGTTTTCAGAGAATGAAAAAACAGCTTTAGTGGAAGGGCACTCAAAATCTTTACAAAACATTTATATGCTATGGAGAATTTAGTGTCTATTGATAGTAATTAGCAAAACAAAGTCCACCTTGTTACACTTTACGAATACATGGAGATTAAAAAGTTGTATATCATTTCTCCTATGTTCCAAATGTAGCCTTAAATTATATTCTTCTTGTATCTTTGAAATGTAAAATAAAAAACAAGACAATACTATCAAAAAAGAGATGTCTATGATTTTGTAAACAAAGTTATAATACTTCTAGTTAAGCATATAAAATACAATGTATATGGCTCTCTACTTCTCTAACTCCCTGTTAAACCTTTCATTAAATACTCATACAAGGACATTTATAAGAGTCATTGAATATAATGACAGGGAGATCAGAAAAGGTTATAATAGCTAAGAGTGGCTAAATACATTCTGGAAGCTGGAAAGTAGGTAGGAGAGGATAACTATCACAGCAGAAGTACAGGAGAACCATGCCTATTGTGACAAAAACCAACATCAGTTTATGGCCTAGAACCTCTGGCCATATTCTGTAACAAAATGCCTCCAAAACGTTTTGGTGCAATGCCAAAAATGAAAACATTGGTATGAAGCCTGTGTAAGAAAAAGAAATCCTACAGCCTATCCACTGACCTGTGCAGTCATAGAATTACCCACTTGTAGTGCATAGAATAGTGGCCCTCTAGAAGACATGTCCACATCCAAACCCCTGGAACTTGTGAATGTGTCCTTATTCAGAACAAGGGTCACTGCAAGTGTAAGTTAAGGATCTCGAGATGAGCTCATTCTGGAATACCAGAATTGGGTTTAAATCTAGTGATTAGCATCCTTATAAGAAAAAAATGGAGGGACATATGATATAGAAAAAGAGAAGACACAGACACTAGAGAGGAAGGTGATATGGAGATGGAGGCAGAAGAGTGGTGTAGTCACCATGTAAGGAATGACTACAGCCACCAGAAGCTGAGAGGAACAAGAAACAGCTTCTCTCCTAGAGCCTCCAGGGGCAGGGGTAGAGGTGGGGGTAGAAGCACAATCCCACCATTGCCTTGACTTCAGATGTCTGGCAACCTGAACTGTGAGAAAATAAGTTTTTGTTGTTTTAAGTCACCATGTATGACCAACTTGTTATCGCAGCCACAGGACACTAAAACACCAGCCATCAACCTAGTGAAGAAATGAAAGTTTATTCTCTCTCAGAAGGTCAATTCAGAGAATCTGGGAACATGAAGCACAAATGAGGGCAAGGGAATATATAAAAAAAAAAAGGAAGGTTAAATGAGAAAGTATACATACTGAATGGTGAGGCATTTCTCACACATGCCACATTTCTGATAATGAGGGAAGGTTGGACAATTCTTTTTGAGAAAAATACTAGCCCCAAATAATGTGTCAAATGTTAATGGAAGTTAATTTCCCTTAAATAGGAATACTTGGTCCCAATTTGAGCAACTGATAGTGATGCTCATCAAAGACAAAGTTTTCATTAATCTCTATAAAGACATAGCTTAAATGTAAAGAAACCACTAGGTCCGATACATATTTGAGGAAAGCCTCTAAAATGAAGAATAAAACAGGTAAATAGAAAAATAAAACAGAAAAATCTAAGACACTGCATAAGAAAAAAAAAAGGATATTGTTTTATTCACATGAGAATATATAGAGTAAATCTCAGAAAATAAAAAGAATCTATTAGGGGTTAAAAGTAAGCTATACAAATTAAACAAGCATTAGAATTGTTGAATTCTTTTAAAACTGCACATGAAAACAAAAAAGGTATAAACTAGTGGAAATATTAGAATATTAAGCCAAGAAGTCCAACAACTAAGAAAAAGAAGCCCCAAAACTGAATACAGAGAAAATTAAGGGGAAGAAATTATCAACTACATAATAAAATTTCTACATATTGAAGGACAATCAGACATAAAATTCCATAACAAGACTTATCATTGCAAAATTGTGAAATTAAAAATGCCAGAAATAAAACAGAATATTTTAAAAACATCCAGAGAGAAGTCACATAGACACATTAACACACACATACACACACACACGTATCCATGCACGCACACACGCATACTTAAATGATTGAGAATTACAGTTTCAAAAGACTTAAAACAGTCCCGGAATCCACATTATAAAGAACCAAGGAATTCAGAATTCTGTATGCAATTATTTTCTATGCTAGAATTCTATACCAGTCATATAATCAGAGTAGTGTGAGTGTAAAATAAACACACTTCTAGATATGCAAATACTCTCAACATTCTCAAAAAGTCATCTTACAAAGAAAGATCTTACAAAACGAAAGTAAAGCCAGAAGGAGGGAGCTGTAGGTCCAGGACTTAGGGTTTCCAGCCCTGGAGGGAGGGGCAGAGAAGATGCTGAAGGCAGTGCTGAGAGCAGTCCTCAGATGTGCGCAGCGCAATAGGTATGAAAGCACACAATTCAGACTAAAGAGTGAACCTCAAAATTATTGTAAGAAGATGCAGTCTCTGGACAGGAAGCTTGGTAGTCATTTAGTGAACAGTAAAATTAAGTAAATAAAAATTAGGCAATTATTAGAAAAAGAAAAAGTTGTAAAGGAATGAAAAGTCAGGGAATGGTACATAGCTATATTGTGAATAATACTTAAATAGTCATAAAGATGCAAACTCTGAAAACTCGTTTAAGCAAAAATTGTTATAAATAAACAAGCAAGATTTGGTTGAAATAGAATTTCATTCAACCTTCCACAGTATCAAGATCTAAAAACGAAAATATCTATTTAATATGTTATTTTTAAATCTACAGTTAAATACCACCTACCATGATAAACTGCTAATGGAGTAGGAATGGTTAATTATGAGAAGAGCACTTTTAGATACTTAGATAAATAGAAAATACATCTTATTGTATTCAAAACATCATTTCAAAAATATTTTCTAAAATTAAAAAATACAATTAAAGTTTAGTACTTTAATTTCTCATTAGTGATGACCTCTCTCACACATAATAAATGGAGAAAAAGTTTATGAAAGGGCAAGGTGAAAAAATGCACTGGTAGAAAGCTCTCAATAATAACAAAAAAAAAAGAAAGCTCTCAATATTCCCTCTTTAGTCCTTCCCACTCTCTTTTAAAAGACACTCTTTGCACCTTTTATACAAAGGTAGGGGTATAGAATCACTGAACCGTCTTGCTTCTGGAAGCAGTGGGAGTGTAGGGAGTACTGGGAACGAGAGGAATCTAAGTCAAGAACTTAATACCCTCCTCTGGAACAAAATAAAAGTAACTACTTTTCAAAGATATGCTGCATATCTGTATCTGCTTCCAAAGAATTTTCTAGGCAGAGCATGAAGTATTAAAAGGCCCAAACATGTGATTTGTCATCTTTGGCTTCATTTTTCTGCTTCAGGAGAAGGCAACATGAGGAAAGAACTCTTAAATGTCCGGAATAGAAGAGGGAAGAATATAACATGTAATACGAATGTGAACAATGGCCTTAGTCACTAGATCCCACCCAACCTCCAGTTCATGTTCAAATTATATAACTAGAATTAAGACAAAAATACTACAAACACAAAGGAACATTTCCTGCCATGAGACTGAGTAGATGAACCGTTTACCTGTATTTCCTCAAAATACAAGGATCACATTCAATATAAAATCTAAATACTTGAGAGCAAACACAGGCCCAGATTATATATGTAATTAAAGGAAAATTTATGAACGAAAAAATAAACAAGACTACCTAGCATAAGCATGCAATTAATGCAACCAAAATATCCTAGGATACTTATGAGACTTCCAATCAGTCTCCAATTGTGTAGTAACAGCATGCTATCTTCATTAGCAACAGAATGAGACAGGAAATAACCAAAAGAAAATTATGTGCTGACATGCTAGATACAGTGCTATTTCCTACCACTCTGACATTAGACATACAAATATAAAAATCATTTTTATCTCTATTGTGAAATTTTATTCTAGCTATATTTCAGATTAACCAAGTAGGCATTCCACTTAAGCACAAAGCTCTGTTAGGAATATATATTTTTACCCCTAAAAGCATCCTTCTTTTAAAGGCATGGATTGTTTGGTAGTCATTCTAAATACCCAGGCCATGATAGCACCATGATTTACTATTTGTATAGTTATTGGCAGATTTAAGATGGTCAAAGTATTGCTCATTGTAATTTGATTATCTATGTTAAAACTTCAAAAACTTTTAAAAAAATGTTCAACATCTGAAGGAATAAATTCCAGCTAGAATCCAGTATTACTTTTGTTGCAATAAATATATGGTGACTATTAATCAAGCTACATTTGGAGGATAGAAAATACTTTGCTGGCGATGGCCCCAAATCAGCAGGATACAGAACTCCAAATCTCTATCCTTCTGTGAATGCAACAATTAGGCTGGAAAAATTTATCAGGATAAACTACTGAATTCTGTAATTGAACCAACATCTTACAATAACCAGAGGAGTGCTCAATAAAGAAAGCTGCTAACTTCAGTAAGAAAGCATTAATCATTTTAACGTAACAATGGCATTTTACTCAAAAAATTGTAGTTGTGAATTTTGATTTGTCCAGTGCCTTCCTGAGACATAGCTTTGGGGTTTGCTTGCCTTTGTTTCCCCAACTTCAGAACATTCTCAGGGCTGAAGCATCCTGTATGGTGTATGTTGAAAGCATTTAAAGGAAAATATACAAGCTGCAACTGTCAGGTAAAGGATAAGAGATGGGACAAGACTGAAAAGTCTGGGAAGGAAGAGACTGAGATAGAGATATGTGGGGGAATAAGTGTTCTAAATAATTCACTTGTGCAGAGGAATATAGAAGGCCATATGTATGCCCTAGACTGGGGGCATGCTCAGAAAACACCTGAGAAGACTAAACTTTCACCTCTGGCTGACCGTTAGGCTCCATGAAAGCAGGAAATTTGAGAATGAAGGTACTGAGAGTTCCCATATATCACCTGCCCCCATTTATGCATGATCTCCCTCATCATCAATATCTCCCATCAGAGTGGTATATTTGTTAATTTGCTGACCCTAAACTGACACATTTTAATCACCCAAAGTCCATTGTTGATATTATCGTTCACTTTTAGTGAACTATCTATCTATCTATCTATATATATATATATACATATACACACACACACACACACACACACTCTCTCTATGGGTTCAGACAAATGTATAAGGACAGAAATCCATCAATATGGTTATCATATATTTTTACTGCCCTAAACATCCTCCTCTGTGTTTTGCCTATTCATCTATCCCCCCAAGTTTCTGGCAATCACTGATCATTTTACTTGCTCCATAGTTTTGCCTTTTCCTGAATGTCATATAATTGGAATCATAGAGTACATAGCCTTTTCTGATTGACTTCATTCAATTAGTAATATGCATTTAAGTTCCCTCTATGTTGTTTCATTGCTTGATAGCCAATTTATTTTTTTATTTTTTTAAAGACTTTATTTATTTAGAGATCAAAAGTAGGCAAGAAAGCAGGCAGAGAGAGAGGGGGAAGCAGGCTCCCCACTGAGCAGAGAGCCCGATGTGGGGCCAATCCCAGGACCCTGAGACCATGACCTAAGCCGAAGGCAGAGGCTTTAACCCACTGAGCCACCCAGGCGCCCCTAGCTCATTTATTTTTACCACTGAATAATATTCCATTGTCTGGGTGTGCCATAGTTTATCCATTTGCCTCTTAAAGGACATCTTGGTTGCTTTCCAGGTTACAGTATGAACAAAAGTGCTATAAACATCCATGTGCATGTTTTTGTGTGGACATGTTTTCAACTCCTTTGGGTAAATACCAAGGAACGTGATGAGTGAATCTCATTGTAAGAATATGTGTAATTTTGTAAGAAACTGCCAAACTGTCTCCCAAGATGGTTCTACCATTTTACATTCCCACCAGTAACGAATGAAAGTTCCCTTTGCTCTGCATCCTCAACAGCATTTGGCATTGTCAAAATAACTATTTTAAATGGCCAATAAAGAGAGTATAGCAACATAACCCTTTAAAATTCCAATCAGCTTTTTCTCTTCTTGGAGCCAAGCCATCATTCCTTTATGTTGGACACAGAATACAGGAGTCACTTTACAAAAGTTGTTCATTTCATAAACTTTACATAAATGTTATAAAAGTTATAATTTTTACATATGAGAATTTAAATATTTTCACACAAAAGTTATATTACACTACTGGGATTATAATGGTAAAGGGATGCCCTTTCCCCATGTTATCTTCCCCTTGATTACTATAGCTCAGAGGTCAACATTTCCAACTCTAATATTTCCTTTGGAATGTAACTCCAAATTTATGATGTCAATCGTAAAATATTACATCAGAGTAACTTTACACTATGTTGGGATTAACAAGTGTACATTACTGTGATGATTTGGGACTTAACATTGTTTTCCATCTCTTGGAATAAGTTTGTTTTTTTCTGCTTTGTTTGACCATCTCTATACATTTTTATTTTTATTGATAAGGTTAATCATAATACCAGGTTTCTGGAAGCTAAAAAGGAAAAGCCAGTTGTTCCTATCATTCATCCTATACACAAACCTTTCCTTTTCAGTAAAGGGCCTCATGCTAGCACTCTGATGTGCTTAAGATCCTCAACACTAGATTCTAGCTTGTTCATATTCTGGGAAGAATAACTTTCCTTTTGTCCGAGTGGGGAACTTGACTTCATTGTGTTTAATGACTTGGGGGAAGATCTATAGAAGAAATATGTGCTACTTGTATAAACGTTCAGAAAAATCTTCCTCTTAGCAGTCCCACCATTTTTCTGTATTTTAATATAAGTGGTGATGCCAATTTCCTAGACTTTTTGGAAGTCTGAAGCAAAAATCTTTTTTTTTTTTTTTTGTTCCACCATCACTTGTACCTGTGCTGCTAAAGCAATACCCAGGCCTCCATCTGTTTTTT
Organism: Potos flavus; assembly: GCA_028534135.1. Taxonomy (NCBI): domain Eukaryota; kingdom Metazoa; phylum Chordata; class Mammalia; order Carnivora; family Procyonidae; genus Potos; species Potos flavus. The sequence goes on from CM052883.1 coordinate 43,053,464, forward strand.
GTTTTTTTGTTTTTTCAAATTTCTATATTTTTGGCTCTCTCTCATCAGTAGGTGCCTCTACCTTTTAAAATGTTTGGCCATTTTAATTTAATACAGCATTAGTAGTACTTCTGAAGAAAATAGTGACAAGTCATCCTATTTAGAATGACTAAAAAAAGACAAGTGTTGGCAAAGATGCAAAGAAAAGAAAATCCTTGTGCACTGTTGATGGGAATGTAAATAGTTGCAGCCACTACAAAAATCAATATGGAGGTTTCTCAAAAAATTAAAAACAGTAGTACCATATGATCCAACAATCTCACTTCTGGGTATATATTCATAAGATATGAAAACAGGGTATCAAGAAATATCTGTACTCCCATACTCACTGTAGCATTTTTTATAATAGCCAAGATATGGAAAACACCTAAGTTTCTATCAGCAGGTGAACTGATAAAGTGTGAGATTTTAAATATATATTATATATATATATAATACATATTATATATAGAATAAACATAATATATAATTTAATAAATATTATATATAGAATTATATAAATATAAATATATAAAATATATATTATATATATTTATATTATATATAGAAGGAAGGAAGGAAAGAGAAAGAAAGAGAGAAAGAAAACCTGCCATTTGTGATGATATTGATGGACCTTTAAGACATTATGCAAAGTGAAATAAGCCAGACAGAAAAAGGCAAATACTGTGTGTTATCACTTAAATGTGGTATCTTAAAAACAAAGGTCAAACTCATAAAGTCCGTAGATTAAAAAAGTGATTACCAGGGGCTAGGGAAAATAGGAAAACACTGATGAAAGAGTACTAACTTTCAGCTCTAAGATGAGTAAGTTCTGAGGATCTAATGTAAAACACAGTGACAATAGTTGAGAACATTGCATTCAATTTCATAATTGAAATTTACTAATAGAGTAGAACTTAAATATTCTCACAAAAAAAGAGAAATATATGAGGTGATGGATGTGTTAACTAACAGATGAGGGAATATTTGTATAATGTATACATATACTAAATCATCAACGATGTCCACTTTAAATGTTACCATTTTATATTTTAATTATGCCTCAAAATTTCTAAAAAATAATATAAGCTTTCTAAGTTTATTCTTTAGCAAAGTAAATCAAGACAATATGGTCAAATAATTTTAACAAAATAGACTGGTCACCTTGCAGAATTGCTGGTCAGAATGAAAAGACAAAAATACCTACAAAAAGAAGCATATATTGAACATACATATAGAAACCAGAAAATATAATGCATGTGTAAAAGCATCAAATATTTTAATTGATGGGAAGTGGGTGGAAATAAACTGTGGGAAAAATTAGTGATATAAAGGTCTAATATGGAACAAGTTTATTAAGGATATTGAGAAAATTTGAGAAGGGAATACTAAATGGGGAAACATGAGAAATAAATACAGAAAATAGACAACTATGAATAAAACACTAACTCAGCAGACCTGGATTGCTCAAATTCTACATATTCCAAAGAAAGATCTATTTTAAAAACTGGCCCTTGGCCAGCTACTGGCAGAAATTCTCTGAGTTCTTGGAATATTTTATCTAAGTGTGTTTTCACATGCCTGAGGCCTTGGGACACACTGCATTTATGACAAATGACTTTCTTGTGTGCCTGAGACTTGGGCCAATGCTACACATTGATGCTGGGAAAATTAAATAAATTAATGCATCCCTGTGAGACTCCCCTAGATTTGGACATCTAGGTGTTTTCTCTTGGACTTAATTCTGCTGTACTTTTTTCTCAGGTAGGCTTTCACTATAATTAACCATACTTACGAGAATAATAGTTTTTCAGTCTTGTGTCCTTCTAGCAAATCATTGAATCTGAGGGGCATCAGAGGGGTCCCTGACAGAGAAAGTTATTTAATGGAGGATTAAATTGATAGTTCTGAGACTTTAATATGCTCTCAGTGTTGAATACGACTTGCAAAAAAAAAAAAATGAACCATTATAAATTATTTTACAGATAAAACTTTATGATAATAATATTAAATAATAGCTTCTTCATGTATATAGTCTATGTTCCATCTTAAACACACTATCTGCATTAAGAAATTCAATCAAATTTCATGGCTACATTTCTGGGGCTATCTGAAATAAGACTAAATCACGTATTATTAATAAATAAAATAATTACAATTGATAGCTTTGAGTGCTTATTATCTTCCAGATTTTTTTCTGAGCAATGAATACGTACTAATTTAATCAATTCTTACAAGTCCATAAGGTATATGTTACTATTATTCCCATACTATTACTCTCATTATATAATCTTTGAGATTAAATAAATAACAGTAAAAAATTGTCCAAAGTCACAAAACATCCCATTTATTTATAATAATGGGATTAGAATCTAAAACGTTTGGTTCCAAGTTTCTAAACTTAGCTAGCCTAATGTATCACCCTGTTTTTATGGTATAGAAAGGTAACGTAAATCCAATATATTATTCATCTCCTGTATGTCTACCACAGTACCGAGTATTTTGGATGTATTATTTAACTTTTTTGCCTATGCAATCATATAAAAGAGTTTCCCTTTTTACAAACAAAGAAATAGCCTCAGAAGAATTTAGTGATTTACTCAAGAACAGAGAACTAGTAAGGGACTAAGTCATAAATCAAATGTATTGGTTTTTATTGATGCTTTTCATTGATCAAATTGATTAGGGATACTTGAAATTAGAAGCAAAATAGAAGAGATGACTCCAATGATCTTAGGTCAACAAAAACCTAAAACAATAATAAGGTGAGTAAAAAATGATTTATGAACCTGGAAAAATGATATATGTCAATACACAGAGAAAGCAAAAATATAGAAATTAATCTTTCTTTAGATCGAAACAGATAAAACAAAGCAAAATGAAGAATTGAGAAATTACTTTAAATAAGTATCTGTAGCAAATCATAAAAACTATTTTTCTGATGTGAACTAAAAATTATGTTGTACGAGATGATAAATATATGACATCTGGCACCTTCTGAGACCCCCTCTGTTAATTATTTCATAAGAAATATTTCATTAGAACAAAGAAGAATTGTAGAAAAAAATTGTTGTGCATCTGTTTTTTAACATGCATCTATGCTGGAGTTGATATAACCTTTCTAATTCAGGAAAAAAAAAACTACAATTGTCCATTTTCTCATTTTTCTGCCGGGATATAGGTTTTGACTAAATTATAAACTCAAACTAAAAGACATGGAAATTTAATAAGAATAGAATTATTATAAGAAATTTAAGACCATACCATATTTTAACAGTTTTTAATACAAAAGTCATTCTTAATTCCTACCCTTCCTGTCTTTTGTATATACCCAGCTTTCAATTTCAATATAAGGCTTAAGTGGTAAACTTCTATTCCTAGGTGTAGGTTGATTGGGGGATGTTTCTCCTACAATTAAGAAAACATATTCAAGGGTTATAAACTTCTGTTCATCTCTGGTTTCATTTACTACAGGCAAAAACTCATAGTATCTACAATGTGGGCATCAAATGCTGTTGCTTATGTTATCCCTTACCAAAGCTCATCACATTTCAGTCCCTTGTCTGGGAAAGCTTAGTCTCTCCCAAGATATTATCAAACTTCATGTCTCCTTCTGCTGCTCTGGACACTAAAAATAATATATAGAGAAATGATAAATACTTTGATGTGTTTCTCTTCCTTGCAATCCCATGGCATGAATAACAAGAATTCAAGGAAAAGAAAAAACATAAGGACCCACTCTATATCACTTGTCTACAGAAGTTGACATTTTACCTGATAAATTCATATAATTATGCGTTCAATATTTAGCAAATATCAACTGGCTACTGTTTATCAATTTCTGATATTAAATGAATGAGATATAGTTCCTATCTTCAAATAGCTTATGCAATATGGTACTCAGGTAAATACAGGAGAGTGTGAAATAGTGAAATTCATGAGCCTACAAAAGAAATAAAAGAGAGCTCTAAAACAGATCTGGGAATCAGGAAACACTTCCTCTAAAATGATTTGATAAATATTCAAGGTAAGGGAGAATGATCTGGCCAAAAACTAAGTAAATTTGTGTATAAGGAGGAGGAGCAAGATGGTGGAAGAGTAAGAGGCAGAGATAGTGTCTGATCCCAGAAGTTCAGCTAGATAGTTATCAAACCACTCTAAACAACTACAAACTTAGCAGGAAATAGAAGAGAAGATGAACAGCACCTCTAGGAACAGAAAATCGACCACATTCCGGAAGGTAGGACGTGCAGAAAAGTGAATCCAAGGGACGGGAAGATAGACTGTGGGGGGAGGGGCCAGCTCCCTGCAGCCACAGAGCAGCGGAGCACAAAATCGGAACTTTTAGAAATCTGCTCCACTGAGGGACATCGCTCCAGAGGCTAAGCGGGGGGTGGAGCCCTCGCGGGGACAGCGTGGTTCCAGGACCCGCGGGGTCACAGAAAGACCAGGGGTGTCTGAGGGTGGCAGAGCTCCCAGATATCAGAACGGGGAAGCCAACGGCAGAGACCGAGCCGAACAGTGAGCTACCAGCTTGGGCTTACCTTGAACCGTGATCC
>CM052883.1:43058540-43170037 GCA_028534135.1 Potos flavus
TTTTTTTTAAAGAATTTATTTATTTATTTGTCAGAGAGAGAGTGAGAGAGAGATCACAAGTAGGCAGAGAGGCAGGCAGAGGCAGAGGGAGAAGCAGGCTCCCCGCTGAGCAAGGAGCCCGATGTGGGACTCGATCCCAGGACCCTGGGATCATGACCTGAGCCGAAGGCAGCCGCTCAACCAACTGAGCCACCCAGGCATCCCCTGACAATCTTTTTTTATATGTGAAATTACTTTATCAAATCAAAGAGTAAAACTGACCTTTATTACTCCCAGAATTCCACATTAAATTTCTGAAATTTTAGGTAAAATTCCCAACATAATTAAATATATTTTGTGGTAAATCTAATGGAAAAATATAAAAAATTATATGTTTATGGATTAAATGCAGGGAAAAAGATGACCCTCATTAAGCAATAGTAATTTCCTTCACGTTAAATTATGCCATATATGTTATAAAGCTAAATTATTTGTATTAATTACCTTAAGAATCCATAAGAAATAACTGATTTATCAGTCTGAAACTAGAAACTCAAGCCAAGGAAATACTTGAACAATATTGTGCCAAAAGTGTAAAAACTAAGCTGGTTTAAGTGTTTCTTCTACAATGTCAATTAAAATCAATAACTCAAGAGAATACAAAAAACAGACTTAGAAAATTGCACTAAGAGTCTTACTGTAATTACTGATCACGCCTTCTTCCCAGCAGCTTCAAAAGATGTGCTGAGGTAAGAACAAGATTGGATATAGGTTTTGTCTAGGTTTTCTGTAACCAAATTACATATTTCAGGCTTACAGGCCTCTAACTTTTGGGTGCCAGAACTCAAATCTTCTTTGGTCCCCCCTTCCCCCCTTTCTCATGCACAGGTGTGCACACACACATATTAAATAGGACTTTAGTACCTATTGATATCAACTACTAAATACTTCTATCATTTTACATTACTTATAAAAATTATGACAGTAATTTTAATGTGATTTCCTACTATAATTTCTTTTTCCCACTCCCCTACTTAACTTTACTCAACCCTTCATATATGTGTCACTGTGTTCTTTTAAGATGTAAATCTGACAGATGAGTTATGTTGACCCCTTGGATAGAACTTTCTGACCAAGTAACCAGTTAGCCTCAGGATAAAGTACAATCATTGGCCCTTGATACCTCCCTTAGATCATCTCCTGAGAATTTAACCTCCTTCCACATTTACCGACACACATTCTTTATATTTCCCCAAATAAAACTGTCTTCATATGTTCTTCAGCTTCTTAGTAAGAAACCTCCTTTCCTTAGCTTAATATTGATTATAAAATGAAATCTTATACATACTTCATAACATTTTTTATTGCTGTGTGCTTCTCATGTTAACCTTTTATTGTATAACACTAAGAGTTCAGATTTGCATCCTACTACATCATGAAAAAGTAAATTATCTTGGAGTTATTTGGAGAAAAAATATTAAGCCATTTTGGGTATTAGTTCATAGAATTTGCTGCCCAAAATGCTATATATTATTTCAACAAATAAAAGGCTTTTGAGAAATTCAGAAATAAGTGATAATTTGACTATAATATTCTAAATATATAGTATTTATAGGCACATTAAACTAGGGTTTGTTACATACAATAGCTTCTGAAGTTTTCGCTGCATTTATGAAATTAATTTGCATGAAAATAAGAACCATAAGATCAAATTTTATGAGAATACCCAGTGGAAGGATGTCAACACAGTAGATAGAAGTTTTAGTTTCAGTGGAATAACACGGAACGGTTATCAGTATTCACTATTAGTTAATGAATCTTCAGCACTTCACCAAAGAAAAACATGAAAAAAAGAAAAAAGGAAATAAATAGCACAACTGTCTCAGAATTAAAAGCATAGTCTTTTGTCTTGCATGAGAAAAAAGAAAGAAAAATAATTACTTCTCAAAGTGGAAGATAGAGTAGAAGTTGAGAATAAGGTATCGGGAGGAGTTTGGGGCTGATATTAGAAAAATTATGGTAATATATAAAGATAGTTAAAAGTAGAGGAATCATACAAACTTATAGAACTATAAATTTTAAGATAAAATTTGCTTAGGTCATTTTCAAAATAGAATCATATTAGAGAAAAATTATTTCGGAAGCCACAATTACTCTGTTCTTAATATCATACTGTTATATACCATGGAGAACTGATCAATCTCAGTGGACACTGGGAGTTAAGCAGCAAACTTTCCTGAATTACCACCCAGTCTCAAACCTTCCCTGAAAGGTAAAGGATATGTGAAGTGTTTTAATGTATTCCCATTTCCCAGAAGCCTGATGGTTAGGCTAGAGGCAACCCTCAGTGCTGCCGATAGCAATCTTCTCTTCCAACTTGCTGGCTAGGCCTGACTGAAGGAAAAATGTGGTGTGATGAGAGAGAGCAACTGCATTCCCTTGAGGCACTGTCAGAGAAACTTGTTAACAAAGGCAAAATCTTATCTCCTAAGATAAGCCCAGAGAGCACCATCTTCCAATGTATGGTTTTAATGATTCTAAGTTTTTCATAGAATGTATGTATATATAATAAAACCTTTCCTTTGGAAAGTTCAGTTTTTATGGGTTGGGTTCCTATTTTGTCATTTACTAGCTGCATGAAATTAATAAGGTGATTTAAATGTCAATTGCTTTTGTGTTTTAGTTTCTTCATATATAAAATATGTGAAATACTTGCATTATGAATAGACATGAAATTGTTCAGAATGTTGCATGAAATATAGTAAAAACTCTTTATTGTTACTGCTATAAACCCATGTACTGCATTACATATAGTAATATACATATACCTGTGTATGTATATGTACTATCATTGTGTATAAATATATACACACACATACAGGATAATACTGGGTAAATAAATGAGATAAACAGTTGATGAGAGTGTAAGGCAGTTTATTATAACCTATTGGGACAAATGTTTATAGAAGTTATAAAAGTACAGTAGAATAATATAGGACCAGAAAACAATGAACAGAATAGTTTCAGTGACTGAGCTTAAGAATATTCATCAGTTTGCTGAAACGTCTATGAGAATGAGCTCCAAGGATAGAACTCCAATTCCTGATTGGAAATAGGCAAGGCAAGCCAAGGCATAGTCAAAGAGAATGGATTACCAGGGAGGCTGCCAGGTCATGAACTTTAGAATAGAATAAAATAGGGAAAAAATATTCTGTTGGGAACTGACCTGAGGTTCCACTATTAGGGTATACTTAGTGTATACTTAGTTTGGGGTTAAAACAGAAGGCTACAAGTTTAAGTTTAGGTCAGCAAAACAAGAAAGAGTGAATTCCTTAAATGCCCTTCTAATGATAAGAATCATACTGTCAGAGGGAATGAGGGAATGAATTCTTAGGTAAGGATCTTGAGACTTTACCTCTAGGAGCAAACATCATTTCCAATCTGGCCAAGAAATTGAGGAGGTAATGTGGCAAGATAACTTGGTCTGTAAGAAGAAAATTCTTCCAAAAGTTAATTTTTTTCCAACTATAAATGAACCATAAATGCAACATACAACAATCTCTCCTATATTAAATGCCAAGGTCAATGTCATTAAGTTAAATCCTACTTGAGTATCAAAATGTACTTGAACTCTGTACCTAATATCTATGGAATAGCTTTAAATGTCTTTTTATTCTGGGATAACATGGTGTTCTTTGCAAATAACTCCCTCCACAGGATGTAGGATTTAGCAAAGAAACCTTATACTTCAGCCTTCTTTATGCAACTGAATTATTACCAGCACGAATGATGCATTTTGAAACAAATTTAAAGTTTTACGGAAAAATACTTCTGAAGTTATTAAATGTTAAACCACTTTTAACAAGTTTGTAAACTTCACCTCTAATTTAAAAAATCTATCTTCAATTAAATGTTTCATTAAGGGCCCATGAGCAGAGTTATAATAATAAGCATTATGTATCTAGTTTGATTCAAGGAATTATAAGTACTTGAAATTCTGGGTCCCATTTTCCAGTCTTTGGGGGGACTATAAGGGAGGTGTACAAGTAAGGAAAAACTTAACCACTCCCCTCGCCCCAGGGTTCTGTCTGCCAGACTGATTTACTTTGTGCATTATTGACTAAATGTGCAGAATAAAAATTTGTCCAATTTCTAAAATCAAAATGGATGGTTAATGAATATTGAATTGATATATCACATAGTATATTTGTATATAGGGCATATTTATAAGATAGATCATTTAAGAATTTTTAAAATTTTAATTTCTCAACATTTCAAGACTAATGTTGGAAAGCCTATAAATATGCACAAATACGTTTACAATATATCTTTTCCTCCAAAAGAGCTCAGATCGACGTGTCAGATTTTGAGGAAGTTCTGTCAAAGGTATCAAACTATAGTGGAAAACAAAAGAGTTTAGGAGTCAATGGACTTGAAATAAATTTTATAATTCTGCCTTTTTAAGCAATTTAACACTTGGTAAGATATTTCAATCTTACTATCCCTATGAAATAGAAAAGAGTAATTCAAATGCAGTTATTCTTATAATTGTTATAATAGTGATGAACTCCAGTTTTTGAAACCTCACTTAGGCAGTGGCCAATTACAGGCTTAGGTAACATTTCTAATCTTGTGGCTACAAATCACTGTGCCAAATTTGGACTTTTATCTAGACTGAGATTCCCAGGTGGGGACTGCTCTTGTTTCAAGCCACAGAACTATTCTACTGCTGCAAGACTTAAACCACTTGGATGAATTACAAAAACAAGAAACTTTTAATAACCAAACAATTTTCCCAGGGAGCAATGGATTTTTACTCATTGGATCAAAAAAAGAGAACAGTCTTCCCATTTCATTAGCATAGAAGTGATAGACCTTTGTTGTAATGCCTCTTGAATAGACTGAGCTCTGGTCTCAAGAGACTATGTGAGCTGGGTTATAATTACTTTATAATTCTGATTTCCAAAACTGAGCCACAAGTGGAACTTCTGCTTTCATCAACCCAGGAAAGCCCTGTTCATTTATGCATATTACGGTGTGCTTAAATGTCAACTGCTGTGGATGCCATTTGCTGAATATACCAAGTTTAACAGTGTGGCTACATCAAAGGGACTTAAATATGTAGTAGCGCCATTGGTATTTTGATGTGTGTTAGAAAAGCATCACATAGGGTAAATCATATCCAAGGCCAGCAGGACAAAGGCAGGGATTGTTTGTAGTGACAACAATGTTTCAACGTGACAGCTGCATGTGGCTTAATTGCTCCAAAGTGGAACTAAATTCAGATTTAAAAAGCAAATTCAATAAGACATTTGAATTATCTGAATATATATTAATACAAATTAATAATTTTCAAAATAATATTTGTGATTCATGATTTAAAACGTAAAATGACGGCAATTGCTATTCTTCATAAATATCATTTATATAATAATGGCCATCAATGCTTACTAGCAATACAAGTAATAAAAATGCTTTGAAAACTGGCCATTAATTGTGGGAAGGAGGCTATGGAAAGGAGACTTGGTTACAGAGAAAAAAATCCATATACAGAGTTAATTGTTAGTAAAGAGATTGGTAAAGTATGTATGGAATTACCAGATAAACATTGTCTTTGATTTCTATAATACTAAGGGAAAGAATTTTAGTTATTCATGGCTACGTAGCAAACCACCCCACAATTTAGTGGCTTCAAATGATGATTTATTATTTCTTCTAATTCTGTGGTTTGCCTGAACAGTTCTTCAGCTAGTCTTGCCTGATGCATCTGAGACTGTCTGGTGGCTGGGCTGGGCTGGGCTTCTCCACATGGTCTTTCAGCCCAGTCTTCTCCATTACGTGGCAGTCACAGGTACCAAGAACGTGAAAGCAAAGCTGCAAGGTCTCCTAAGAATGAGTCTCAGAAGCCTCACTACATTATCGTTGCTGATGCACCCCACGCTGCAAGATCAGGTGAGAGTACAGAGAAATGGGCTTCGCTTCTTAAAGGCCAGAGTACTGAACATTCTGTGGCCATATTTAATCTAACACAGAATTCTATAATTAAATTATTTTTACACATAATAAAGCCAAAGTCATGTACTGTCATTTGTTATCTTGCACCATTTATTTATTGACCTATATTATCATTCCCCTATCTTTATGATGCTGAAGATTGATAATCACCCAAGTTTCTTTCACAATTGACAGCTAATATCTGTCACCAAACTGTGAACAGCAATGAATGAGATGCTGTCAACTGTAAATGGGTCCTATGTAATGAAGAGGAAATATGACAAACACTGTGCTACTTGAAAGCATGAGTAAGAGCTCAGGAAGAATTGACTGGGCTCCATCACTCCAGAGCTCCTATGTGTCACTTGCCCTTGAATTACATTATTTCAAGTCTCTAGAATATTACAGAATATACAACAAAATTCCATATATAGGCATATACACAGTGATACTTCTTTTACCTATGTACATTACAGAAGTTTGCACATGGGCACAAGGCACATATGAGATGGGTTTTTCCAGTATTGTTCATAGAAGATAAATGGAATCAATGATAAAGAAGATAAATCCATCAATGGAAGAAGGTAAATGAAAGATAAACTAAACAGTGACTACAAATTATCTAATACATCTACATGTTGTCTCCTATGATTTCCCACATGCTCCCTGAACATATGACAGAATTGCCACTAACAAACTAATACTGAAAGACATTTTCCTTCTGTCACTACATTGTCAGAGCCCATCTAACTTTGGGAAGGCTAAAGAAACCTATGACCCAACAATTGTACTACTGGGTATTTACCCCAAAGATACAGATGTAGTGAAAAGAAGGGCCATATGCACCCCACTGTTCACAGAAGCAATGTCCACAATAGCTAAAATGTGGAAAGAAGCAAGATGCCCTTCAACAGATGAATGGATAAAGAAGATGTGGGCCATATACACAATGGAGTATTACTCAGCCATCAGAAAGGATAAATACCAACTTTTCCATCAACATGGATAGGACCGGAGGAGATACTGCTGAGTGAAATAAGTCAAACAGAGAAAGTCAATTATCATATGGTTTCACTTATTTGTGGAGCATGGAGGACATTAGGAGAAGGGAAAAATGAAGGGGGAGAAATAGAGTGGGAGATGAGCCATGAGAGACTATGGACTCCAGGAAACAAACGGAGGGTTTTAGAAGGGAGGGAGCTGGGGGATAGGTAAGCCTGGTAATGGGTATTAAGGAGGGCACAGATTGCATTGAGCACTGGGTTTTATACGCAAACAATGAGTCATGGAACACTACATCAAAAATGAATGATGTACTGTATGGTGACTAACATAACAAAAAAAATTGATGATCATGGACTGAAGTCACAGTAAAGTGTACTGGATACTTGAGTCTTTTTACAAAGAATTCTTTTTTTTTAATTTAAATTCAATTAGCCAACATATAGTACACATCATTAGTTTCAGATGTAATGTTCAATCATTCATCAGTTGTGTATAATACCCAGTGCCCATTACATCATGTACCATCCTCAATGCCCATCACCCAATTAGCCCATTCCCCCACTTCCCCTCTCCAGCAACTCTCAGTTTGTTTCCTATAGTTAAGAGTCTCTCACAGTTTTTCTCCCTCTCTGGTGACTTCCCATTCAGTTTTCCCTCCCTTCCCCTATGATCTTCTGTCCTGTTTCTTATATTCCACCAATAGTGAAACCATATGATAATTATCTTTCTTGATTGACTTATTTCGCTCAGCATAATACCCTCTAATTCCATCCACGAACAAATGATCCTAAAATTTGTATGGAACCAGAAAAAGCCCCAAATAGCCAGAGAAATGTTGAAAAAGAAAACCAAAGCTAGTGGCATCACAAATCTGGACTTCAAGCTCTATTACAAAGCTGTAATCATCAAGACAATATGATACTGGCACAAAAACAGACACATAGATCAATGGAACAGAACAGAGAGCCCAGAAATGGACCCTCAACTCTATGGTCAACTAATCTTGGACAAAGCAGGAAAGACTATGCAATGGAAAAAAGGACAGTCCCTTCAAAATGGTGCTGGGAAAACAGGACAGCCATATGTAGAAGAATTAAACTAGACCATTTTTAAAAACATGCACAAAGATAAGCTCAAAATGGATGAAAGACCTAGATGTGAGACAGGAATCCATCAAAAACCTAGAGGAGAACAGAGGCAGCAACCTCTTCGACCTCAGCTGCAACAACTTCTTGCTAGACACGACTCCAGAGGCAAGGGAAACAAAAACAGAAATGAACTATTGGGACTTCATCAAGATAAAAAAACTTCTGCACAGCAAAGAAAACAGTCAACAAAGTATTCTGATGTGTAAATCAGTGAAAGAATAACCATGTACACAGTATAGTCCATTTTCATCTGGTAGAAGTACTAAATCCATTCTGAAAGTAGAAAAATGTAAGCACACAGTTCCTCATTCATAAAAAAAAATTGTTTATATTGAATGAGTTTTTCAATATAAGGGACTTGTCACTATATTCTGAGCCCATTTTATGGTATCATATCTAAAGTCCTTTTCATGAACAGCGAACTCACAATGAGAGAGAGTAGATTGGTGGTCAGGCTCTGGGAGTGGGGAAAATGGAGAAATATTGGTCAAAGTATATGAACTTCCAATTATGAGTAAGTTCTGGGGGGTCTAATGTACAGCAGGTACAGCATAGTTAACAAAACTGTATTGCACACTTGGAAGTTGCTATGAGAGTACATCTTAAATGTTCTTGCCTTAACAACAACAATTAAATGGTAATTATGTGAAGAGGAGGACTGTTAACTAACCTCACTGTGGGAAACATTTTGCAACTTATACTATATAAAATTATAACACCGGATACCTTTAACTTGTATAGTGTTACATCATATCTCAGTAAAGGGTCAATTAGATCTCAATAAGCCAGAAAAAAAGTCCTTTTATGAATAAGAAATACACTCAAACTAAGGTTATGGGATTAGAACAGCAGTATTTGGAAAGAGACAACTTCCATCAGGTCGGGATAGTTTTTTTCCTCACTGAAAATTACTAACCATAATTATATAAACATGGACTCCTAAATATCCAGTATATTTGTGTTTTGAGAGATCTACTCTTACCCTTATACAATACAATCTAGTTATTCCTGATCTGCAATTAGTGCAGTACTAAAAAAATTAAAAAAATAAAAATAAATAGCACTATGGGGTACTTAGAGGTCTCTGGATTGAAATTCCAGATTCCTAATTTTCTGTGTTAGTTTTTCTTAAGAATCAGTTTCCTAATTTATAAAATGTGTAAACCAACATAATATGTGAGGTAATTTCTCAGATCAAAACAATGTATTTAACAATCCATTGTACACTTCTGAGCATGTAGGAAAGAGTTAAAGCCCTTTCAACATATTCAACATTTTTTCTTCTGGCAATGAAACCACATCTTTATTTAAAATAGCCATACAACTATAGATAATCCAGTATTGTCTAGTGGAATAGATAGTGATGGGGCATCAGCGGTCATAAATTACAGGTAGCAGATTAAATTTGAATAATTTATTTTTTTTATGTATGCCAATTTTCTTACATGCAATCTACATGATGATTATTTTGTTTGATGGTAATTTTGGAAATCAAAATATTATGGAAGCCAAAATATTCTGAAAAGTATAAACTCACATTAAATTCATTATAATATTCTGTATTAAAATTGCCTCTTATTGCAATCTAGCAGTACAAAGATAATCAATATTTGGGAATGATTTATACCTAAGCATAAGAAGTATCTTAACATAAAATATATAGCTCATTTAAAAAAATATATAAATGGAGAGGCAACATAACTTACTATGTGTGTTTTAATAAACTACACTTTTTCTTTAACCTTAACTTTTTAATAAATACTTATTTTAGTATTTTTAATTCTTTGGTTTTTTTGCTGGTGTGGGGTTTGTAGGTAAAAGAGATGGACTATCTGAGGGGCGCCTGGGTGGCTCAATGGGTTAAAGCCTCTGCCTTCTGCTCAGGTCATGATCTCAGGGTCCTGAGATCGAGCCCCGCATCCTGGGATGAGCCCTGCATTAGGCTCTGTGCTCAGCAGGGAGCCTGCTTCCCTCTCTCTCTGCTTGACTCTCTGCCTACTTGTGATCTCTCTCTGTCAAATAAATAAATAAAATCTTAAAAAAAGAATAAAAGAGATGGACTATTTTAATCTTATTCTTGGACAGCTCGTTGACAGGAAACAGGAGGTACAGATCAATGAACATGTATGTAGATATGCACAGTGTAAGTATGAGGGAGAGATTTAACATGGAGATGGGATGGAAAAGAGGAGTAAGATCGGCGTGTACTTATTATCTATGCTGACAGAGACATATTGATATCTGGAGTATACTGTCATGTTACAGGTTAAGAAAACTTGGATAGCCTTATCTAAAAAACATACTGGAGTTTAAAACAGTTTACATATTTGAAGGTACATTTTTAGCTGGTAATGTCTAATTTAAGGTAAGTTTACTTCATCTAAGAATTCTTCTTTTGGAAAAAAAGCCTAGTAATAAATACAGTAATTAGAAATTGTTTTCTTCGTTAATTCTGCCAGAGAACAAGAAAACAATTTCTACTTCTGCAGTTTCTCTATAGAAATGCACATTTAACAAGTTAAAATGGGTCTATTTCTATTAAAATGGAATTTGCCCCTGGAAGAAAATACACTTATAAAAATTGTAACAAAAAATGTATAAACCACTACATTCAGGGTCAGTTACTGAAAATTGCACTTGCATGTTTGCTGGATTGTACTGGCAATTTAGCAAATATATGGCTACAGAGTTCTTATCTTTTACTTCATAGGTTTTCATTTCCTCAACTCCTGAATCACATATACCAAACACCCATTATTTTTCTCTGTTTTGAAGTTAGGATGGGATGCCTGGTACAAATCTATGAGTTGTCCTTCCTATAACTCATCTCTCCTGAAACTGTTCCAGGCAGTCTTTTCACCATATCCAAGAGTTAAATATGATCCATCCATGTGACCTAATTCCCTGCCCTCTCAAGTTCCAGCAACATCAATAATATCTCAAAGAATTTTAAAATGACTATTTTTCAATATAAAACATGTTCATCGGTAAGAGTTCACTCCATTTCACTACTTCATTCAACTCTGCTAGAACAAAACCTTTCCTCATATCCCATATGTGTTAGTAAGTTTAAAATTCTAATCAGTATAAAAACATGACTTAGATTCTGTACTACATCCAAAGGATTATTTTTTTTTCAAATAAAACACAAAGCAATTTTAAAGTATTGGTTAAATAAGATAAATAAAAGAGTATCCCAGGAAAACACTGAACTAGGGGTATAGTTTTTCTCGGACATAACAGGGTTCCAAAGGGAGACTCCTACAGGAAAATCAATTACAAAATTTTGATGAGAAAGTAAAATTTCCTCTCTTAATAGTGATTGCTGAATGTAATTGGTTAGGTTAACATGTGGAAGTACCCTTTATATTCTTCTTTGTCTTAAAATTAATTAGTAATTACCATCAGTTTGAAAGAAATATGTAAGGTCTTCTACTCAGATTTCTTAATTATAGTGTCATTGACAGACATCCTGCCTAGGCTTGAACTCTTCATATAAAGAAGCTCATTGTCTCAAGTTACAAAGGATTTTCACATAGTCATTTTTATTTGATATAAAATCCCAACCCGTTGAGTGTTCTCATTTGTTTCAACCCAGTATATGATACTACAGTTACAGCAGAGACTTCACCAATATCTGGTTATTCTCTACTTCTGGAAAAAGTTGAAGAATGCATTTCTTATCCCCCCGCAATTAGGCAAGATCATGTTGTCACTATTTCTGCCTAATAATAATTAGAAATAATAATTGTAAATTACTGGTAATACATTGTAATAAGTTATATAAACCCATGAATTTAAGTGCTGAAGAGTAAAGGAGGAAGCTATTAAATCTTAATTTACTTGAAGGGACATTTTCAATAAGAGATGAAATAAGATGAGATTTAAAGAATAAGTTGTAGAGATGGGATGGTAAGAAGGGAAGAATATATATACTTTTGGAACACTACAAGATGATAACGGAATGAGAGTCTATGCTGTACACTGATAATCACACTACAATGGTGAAGCTAAACCACAGGATAGGTTCAAGTTTTTAGTTTATGAGGGAATGATGCAGAACAATGGTGGACTAAAATGAATAAAAGTATGAAGTATGAAAACAGATGATGGAATCAGAGAGAATATCCTAACCAGTCAAAGGCATTTAAGTTTTCTTCTCTAGGGAAGTGGGAGGAAGGTGATCACTTCACATTATGATATTTTTATGAATGTCTGTGAAACAGAAATGCTGTTATTTGTTAATTTGTTAATTTTAGTGAGTATAGAAAGACATTTCAAATCTTGGGAGAAAAAAAAATCTTTGGAGAGATCATAGATTTATATGGAAATCATCCAGTTCCCACATTAAAAGTTACAGTTTATACAGTAGGCCCACAGAGTCCAAACTGTGACCAGAGGACATGTATTAACAGTGTTCAATATGCCTACTTACATATTTTCTGTCTCTTTATTAGGTGGTATAAG
Source organism: Potos flavus (assembly GCA_028534135.1). Lineage (NCBI taxonomy): Eukaryota > Metazoa > Chordata > Mammalia > Carnivora > Procyonidae > Potos > Potos flavus. The sequence goes on from CM052883.1 coordinate 43,071,134, forward strand.
TGATATATGGCGATGATTTAAGAGAAGGCATGAAGGGAAACAAGAATAATAATAATAATAATAGTAATAGTAATAACCCTTAAACACTGCTGAAGAAACTAAATTTTCTTCTTTGGAGCATTTCCATTTGGTTATTCAACTGTATTTAATTTTTGGGAAAATACTATGGATTTTATTTTATTTTACTATGGATCTCTGGTGTCACGGTGTCAAAATGAAAGGAAGCAATGTGTTTAATCATAATATACTCTAAGTAAAATGACATACATAAATATATGCATATATTTTATTAGATAATTAAAAGACTTCTTAAAATTTTACTTACAATGAGAAGTAACATGGTATGTTTGAACTGATTAATTTGTGTTCAATGTTTGTCAGTGAAGTATCTATTGTTTGCATATTTATGGCAATGCTATTTCAGATTATCCATTTTTAAGATATATGATCCTTTACATGCATTTTAAAATCACTGGGTACTTCTCAGCACACATTATTAAGCCAGACCATGAATAAGTTTCTTAGATTTCACTGTTAACAATTTATGGGGTACATAATTAAAAAGCAGATGTCTGATAATTGACCAAAGGGAGCTGCTCACCCTGCTGCATCAGAGCAGAACTTCCACTCTCAGAATAAAAATAAGCTATGAAAGAACAAAAGCAATCTGTACAAGATCCCTGTTAGGAAATAATTCCCCAACAATTAATCTATGCAGTATCACTTTAATTTAAACAATACGCAACATACTCAAGTATTGTAAAAAATAATAAGACTACATTTCAAACACTGCTGTCTAATTTTTGAAAGTGTTTTCAAATTAGCCTCACATTTAGAAAATTCTGTAAAATGTTCAACATTGAAAAATTTGAAATGCAGACCACAGAAGAAATAATGCCCTTTCTGAATTTATCTTTTATGAATAACAGGAAATAGTTTTAAATTTCTGTAGAAATCTGGCTCTGTTTAATAATGATGGCCTTAATAAAAATGATCCTGAGAGCATCAAATCCTAATATAACACTGTATGTTAACTATATTGGAATTAAAGTAAAATAAAAATAAAAATAATTCTGGAAAATGTTGTGTTAAAAATAGGGAGTTCTCAATATTTCAAAGTAATTCATATTCTGAAGAGAAGAGTCCATATGAAAAATTCCCCTTCCATTATGACCAGTGCTTACAAATTAATTTTGATAAATGCCCAACAAAGTCAGCCTGTGTACTCTGAATTCCTCATTTCTTTAAAAGACAAAGAAGTATGTATACGTGTATACCCCATATTATAGGCAATATGAACTACTCAAAAATACCACTTTGAGGATATTCTTCCATTTTATATACTATTTAATACCTGTAAAATACATAAAATATTTAGTCATAAATTTTAACCTATTCACCATAACTGTTGTTTCATTTTCGCATTTTGTCCATATAAATACACAGAACTGGGAATAAATTTGTGTGTGGATGAGTGATCCAGACTCCTATAATATAGACATGTAGGAAAAAACTTGATTTGAAATCTTAGAAGAACAGTTAAAGATATTTTTTTCTCAACTAAGAGCAATCTGTTCCTATGACATTTCAAAATAGAAATACATTTGTATGTACATTAAAATGGTTTCAGAAAATTGCATTATTTTCATTAAGAAAAAGGAAAGCATTAAATATTAGAGATCTGTTTTAGATGTTAGATAAATAAAAATAATAAGCTTTAATAAACTAAAATATGCATATTGATGCTATTTTATAACAATATTCAAAATTAAATGGTATTTACAGACATGTACATATGTGGTAAATTATAAAGTCATAGAACTGATAAAAAAGTAAACATTGAGAATATGGTCTAGGAATGTCAGATGTTTAACTGGAAAGACTCTAAGGATGTTTACTGTTCTTTTTCTTAAACTATATACTAGGTGTTCAGGGGCTCCTACGATAGATAAACATCCCCCTCTCCACCATCAAATGTCTACACCTTAGTCTTTATGGAGCCTATGAATAAGTTACATGACATGGGAAAAGCCACTCTGCAGCTATAATTAAATTGATTGGGAATGGAAGAATATCCTGGGTTGTCTGGATGGGCCCAGTATGATCACAAGGACTCTTCTAAGTGAGACAGGGAGGAAAGGAGATTTAGTGTTAGAGTGATGCAGTTTAAGACTAGACTGCCCATATATGGTGTGGAAGAGAGAAGGGCCATGAATCAAAGGGTGTGGGCAACTTCTAGAAGCTGGAAAAGGTAAGAAAATAGATTCTCCCTTAGAGTCTCCAGAATGAACATAGCCCTGCCAATAACTTATTAATCCATCGAACCTCATTTCAGATTTCTGATCTCAGGTCTGTAGGATAATAAATTTGCATTGTTTGAAAGCTCCAAATTTCTTTGCAGCAGCAATAGGATACCAATAAACTGCTCCCCCACAGACCCATGTTTAGATCACATGTTAAGGGGCTACTTTAGGTTTTCATTTTTTAAGACATTCAAGGAAAGGACATTCTACACAATTTTATTCACTTAAACTTTGACTCTTTTTTGAAGATTTTAAATAAAAAACAAAAACATGAGCGACAGCAACAACAACAAAAAAAATTCATAGGGTAAAATACTTTTTCAGTGTCATATCAACAACTCATTGGTTGATATTATTAGATCCTTTTCTTATTTCTAAAATTACCAAAATTGAAAGTTCGAATTTATTTTAATTGCAAATTAAATCTAGACTCTTGTAGATTCCTATTCAAATTTAAGAAACTAATGAAGAAGTCCACTCCTCTGCCTACAGAAATTATCTAATGCATTAAATTTTTTTTATTGTACATATATTTTTATATTAAATATAATATGGACCAACGTTTTAAATTTGAGTTACATTATGGTCAGAAGATTTTTAGGAATGGACCAAATACATACATATTCCCATGCTCTAATGTATAAAAAATTAACCATCACTTTATATTCAGCATGTAACTACAAAGTAATCATGAATAGGAATTGTTCTTTTTCCTAGGTATATTTTTGCATGAATTTCAGCATTAAATATTTAGCTACCTACTGACTCGTAAGGCAGAATGTCACTATATTTTACATAGTAACCTGTCAATTTATCTGGTAATGACTGTCCCCCTACTTTTGTTAAGTGGAAGTGATGGACTTACTGAATATCATTCAAACTTCTCTTGTTATCCTGACAATCATTTCTCTTATTAGGAGCTTTATAATTATCTACTTGCCAGGTAAAAAAAAAAAAAAAAAAAAGTAACTGTATTTCAGATAATTTTTTTTTTTAATTGGGGATAAGGAAAACTCAAGAACATGAGGGCTTACATCTATTAGCTTAGGTGAAATAAATATTCAACATTTTCCAACAAAATTGGGAGAAGTAAAGATGCAGACTATTAGCGCTCCTGAGTCTAGATTACATTGGGTTCAACCTAATTAGGGCAGGGAAAGTGTTGGCCATATCATTTATACTTAGATCATTTATACTTAGATACTTATTTATAAATTTTAGTTTGCAAGTAAATTAATATAAGGAGCAGTTAAAAATGGATTTAACCATAAAACATATCTATATATTACCATGTTAGATATGTCAAATATTTATGTGTAAAGTATACTACAGTGATATAAAACAAGATATAATTATGCCAAAAATTTATGGCAAATGTTAAATCTTAAACCTTATAACACGTAGTTTTGCAATGAAGGCATTTTACAAATTAAATCATCTTGATATTTTTTCTGTAATCCAAATTTTTCAATTTACTTTTTTCATATCACTTCACTTATAATGTTCTGTACTCATTTCTGCCAGCCAAATCTTAAATATTTAAAAACTCAGCTCAGCTGTCACTTTCTTTTGGAAATCTTACCTATTTCCAAATATGTTCTTTTTGTTCCCTGTATTCTCATCAATGTCTTCTAATTATATTTATTTGGGTTATTGCTTCATCCCTAAAATACTTACCATGAAGCTTTATTAGTGAGATGTTCCTAACAAAGTCTGATATACTGAAACAAAGAGAATATTAAGTCAGATGCATTCTACATCATGACTTAATTAAGGAAAGTGTAAATGAATTCTTTCCTTCCAAAAGTGTGTATTTGGTAATTAACATTGGTGGGTTTTTTTGGTAAGTAACATCATTATACTTGAAAAATATATCTTATCCAATGTAAATTATGTTCAATTATAACATTAAATAGTGTTTCCACATAATAATTTAAATAATTGTTAAAGAAACACAATTTTTCCTGCTTCTCACAAACATGCATATAATGTTGAATAACAGTGACTTCATTTTAAAAGTCTAGAATATTGCATGGTAAGATGACATATTAAACATGCACCATTGGTTTTGAGGGTGATTAGTCAAGTTTCCCTTAACCAATGAACATTTTATACAACTTGGAAGTTATAAAACCCACCAAATTTGTTACTGAGAAAAACATTTGTAGTAAAATTTTATAGTGAGCTGTGATTTAATATGCAAAATTCAGACTGGCAGAACTTTTTTATAACCCAAATTATCGACTCATGTAAAATAAACTTTTATGAAGAAGTAATCACCTGTAGGTAGTCTTGATTTCAAACTCATATTTTTGATTTACTATACTGAAACAGAATACTGATCTATTAATGTCATCTTGTACCTCCCTCTTGAACAGGGCTTCTTACAGTCAGATTTCTTTCCCCAAGAATGAAAACGGGCAATAGATAAAGTAAAACTGTGATGTTAAGAATAATTGTGTTCTATATTAGCTTGTTCTTTCCACTCCCAGTCCTCATTTGATTCTAGCTTACTAAGGGAGAAAAAGAAAAGTCCATAGATATCCCCTCTATATTCTGTTTCAACTACTCCTTTTCTCATCACTTAAAGAGTCACTTAGTATAAGGTTATGCAAGACCTCCCAATGATCTCCAAATATATGTTTGGTTGTCCCAGTCATTGTACATCTTCATTGCATAAATAACATTATAAATGACAGAAAATGCAAACCAAAACCATGAGACACTATCTCACATTAGAATGGCTATTATAAAAAAGACAAGACATAGCAAGTGTTGGTAAGAATGTGGACAAAGGCAACCAGTACATATTTTTGATGGGAGTGTAAATTGATGCAACCACTATGGGAGCAAGTGTTAAGGTTCCTCAAAAAATTAAAAATAGAATACTATATTACCCAGCAATCCCACTTCTGAGTATATATCTGAAAGAAACAAAATCACCATCTCAAAATGATGTCTTCACTTCCTTGTTTATTTTTCCATTATTCACAATAACAAAGACATGGAAATAACCTCAGTGTCCCTTAATGGATAATAGATAACAAAAATGTCACACACACACACACACACACACACACACACACAAATATTATTTAGCCATAAAAAGAAGAAAATCTTGCCATTTGCACCAACATGGATGGACCATGAGGGCATTATGACAAGTTAAATAAGTTGAAGAAAAATATTGTATGGTCTCACTTATATGTGAAATCTGAAAAAGCTTAACTCACAGAAACAGAGAGTAGAATGGGGGTTGTCAGAGACTAAGGGTGGGAGAAATGGGAAATGTTAGTCGAAGGGTACATACTACCAGTTATAAAATGAGTATGTTCTAGGAATTTAAATGTACAGCATGGTACTCCAGTTAACAATATTGAAAGTTTCTAAGAGAGTTTATCTTAAATATTCTCACCATACACAGACAAAAATGGCAATTACATGAGGGGATAGAAATGTCAACTAACATTGTGGTAATAATTCTGCAATATATATGTGTATCAAATCATATTATACATCTTAAAGTTATACAATATTATATGCCAATTATATCTCAATAAATCAAAAATAAAGATATATGCAATTAAAGAAAACAGATGACACCTCAAAGGTTCCGTTAGTATACTATCTAGTCAAAAAGTCAAAAAATACTATATAGTCAAAAAGTCAAAAAATACTGTATAGTCAAAAAGTAAAATGAGATTGTATAACTAGAGAATGTGGTTCAAACCAATCAGGGTGATATCCAATGAACCATTAAAATAATTTGAGTAGAGTTGGAATCACAGTTCAGACTATGACATTTATACAGTTCCTGCATGGAGAGGAATTTGGTATGTTTGAATAACATTAAATAATGACTGCGTGGCTTGGAGTGGATTACACAATTGTAGCTGGTCAGTAAGGTCTGTGCTTGCCAGAAAATTCATGGGTCCTTCAGGCCACAGTAAGGATTTTGGAACTTACCCTGAATGCATAAAAGAGACTTTCCATATTTTAAAAACAGAATAGCCATCATCAATTTGTAAGATTATTCCGGCTTTGTCTGAAAAATATTTAATAAGGAGAAGGAGTGAAAACAGCAAGGAGTCTATTATTCAAATATATGATTGTTGCTTATACTAGAAGTTAGTGGAATTGATAAAATGGAAATTTAAAGTTTATTTAGAATGTACATTTCTTCTAAAATAAATCAAGTTGTATTCATCAAGCTGTATCATTATATTGAGGAATAGCATACCTACAATGAGAATAAAGTACAATAATAATTTAAAATGTATAACTTGAATTTTAATGATTATCCACATTCATGAAATTTACTGCAATGAAGTTACAGATCATGTTCATCCCTTTTAAAAGTTCTTTGCAGTTGTTGGCAATCCATTCCTCCTTCAATCTCTGATCTCAGATAAATAGATCTAATATTATCAGTATAGTTTAGTTTGTGTCTTATAGAAAAATAAGTAGAATGCACAATCATTTGGCATAAATGTATGCTGATTTATACATTTGTATATTTACAGATATATGTATATATGCACCTTATGAAATATATGTATTAGGATTATGAATCTAATGTTAAGTAGTGTATATGTTTTAAAGTAACATGCATATTGAAATTACCTAGAAGCCTGGGACTAAATAAAATTGATTAGTGCATTCTAAGTATATATAATACTCAGGTACTACATGTTAATAAACTTTCCAAAACGAATACATTATTACATCCTATCTTGCCTATGTAGGCAGTTGACCTGAGAATTTTATACAACAGTAACTCAAATAACAATAAAAAAATAAAGCCATAGGCTAGGTTGATGTAGCTTTCAGAAGAGTCAAATAAATCTAAGAATGGGAGTCATTATTTACCAAATTACTCAAAGTTTCAAAAATACAATGTATTGCAAACAATTTAAGCACTGAGGACATTTTAATATAAGTGTTTAAATTATTTTGGCACATGCAAGAAGCCCAATCATCAGAATTTTATAACTAAAAAGTCCTAGTAATTGGAATTTTTAAGCATAAGATTACAGTAAGTGCTGTTTTAGAGGAGGTAGTCAATCATAAAATATTACAATCATGCAGAGACAGAAAATATTCTAGCAATTTATCAACAAATATCCTGACTTGACAACTAGATTAAATAAATGAAAAAAATATAACAGGTTGGAGACAAGCCATCATGAAAGGAAACTTGCTAACTGAAGCTGAAATTAATGCCATTAAACATGATGTTTCAGAAGATTTGAGATTTAAACAAATAACAAATGAAAGCTCCCTGCTGTTGATGTACCAGAAGATAGAGATTAAATGGATAGGAAAAAATATATGAACAAACAATGTGGAATATGTGTGAATAGAGAATATAGTATATATGTATAATACAAATATATTTTATATATTTTATATATATATGTGTGTATGGTAATATATATATGACCAGTAGTATCTCAGAGTTTGTAATTAAGAAAAAGCAAAAAGAAATGAATCTTCATGATCCTTTTAAACCCTTAAGGCCAACACTCTTCATGAAAACACGGGATTGTTTTAAAACAGACTTTCACAAAGGTCTTAGAATGCTAACATTGAAATACTTATTTTGGTCTTTTCTTTGTCCCAAATCATCTGACCTTCCCTCCAACTAATATTTTTCAAAGTATACAAAGACACACATGTGTGTGCGTGCACGTGCATGCGCGCGCGCACACACACACACTGCCGGGAAATCAACGGTTTACATTTGTTTGCTTAGGACAGATGGATTTTTAGTCCATTATTCCAATGATAAATAGCACCATTAGTAAAGTTTGTTTTTTTTAAACTTATTAAAAATTTGCCTAAAGTACTTGAAGACTTGAAACCATAAAACTCCTAGAAGAAAAACCCAGGCAATAAGCTCCTTAGCATGGATAGGTCTTAATGATTTTTTGAGTCTGACACTAAAAGCAACAAAAGCAAAAATAAACAAGTGGGACTTTATCATACTAAAAAGCTTGGGCACAGCAAAGAAAATCAACAAAATAAAAAGGCAACTTACTAAGTGGGAGAAAATATTTGCAAATCATATACCTCATAAGGGGCTAATAACCAAAATATATAAAGAACACATACAACTGAATAGCAAAAAAAAAAAAAAAAAAAAAAATCCAATTTAAAAATGAGAGGATCGAAACAGACAATTTTCCAAAGAAGAGATACACATGGCACAAATACAATAAGACATTATGGCACAATACCCAAACAATACCATCATATTGAGCTGCATACATTCTCCTTCTTCATAGTAATTCTGATACAAATATAATTCTGTTACTGACTATACAAAACATCATTCATTAATATAGTGGGTAAACATTTATAGAGGACATACGTGATGCCTAACACTCTTAGATGCTGAGGATACAACGAAGAACAAGATAAATTCTTCATCTACATGGTGCTTATATTAAAATGGGGACACACAAAGTAAACAAATTTGTTTATAATATATACTAAATTTCTAATACTACCTCCTTAGAGGAGCTTTTACTGACCAAGCTCAAGAAAGAGTTGTAATTCACAATTACCTTACATTGCTTTTTACTTATAACTGTGTCTAGTTATACATAATATACTAATTTATTGCTTTAATCGGCTAATCTGATACCTGGCAGCTCAGGTCTCTCTCATGAGTTGTAAAAACAACAGGCCAAAAATGACAGTAACAATAAGGCCCTTAATCACTTATAGTGAAAATATAAACAAGAGGCTAGACTGGATAAAGTACCCACTATCCACCTCCACCCCTGCCCCCAAACACTGGGTCAGGTGGTTGAGCACAGATGTAGAGGCTGTTCCACTGCCAAGGAGTCCTATGTAAAAGACTCCTACAGCTGCAGTTTTATGGATTGTAAGTAGGGGATTGTAAGTAGGGAGAGGAAAGAGTAGGAAAAATGCTGAGTACTGAGTCAGAGTAGAGCATCTTTAAGTTTGCCCCTTCCCTCCAAAACTGTGATGTCAGCAAAGGCACCTGAGTAAGTCTTCTGCCTTAGGCCTCAACCAAGAAACCTCCAAATGAAATGCACTGGGACTAGGAATGTAAATAAAGTATAAAAGCATGACTGACCATAAGAGGTGGAGTCCTTGACTGCCACCCCCTTCGGAGACTACAGTGCAGTGGCATGCACCACGTCTGGTATGGGGAAACCAGCTTCCCCCGCGAGGATGTCAGATAAAGCTTTCATAATTGCCTGTGGTCAGGTCTGAAAAATCACATACATGTTTTTAACCAGAAGCCTGACTCCTCAAGAAGTATTTGAAGTGATAGCAGAATGAAGTGATGTCACTTTAAGAAATTCATTTATTCATAGAAGCATTTTATAGATTACTCATTATGTTCCATGTAGGTGCTAGAAGACCCTAATTTTATTCAAATTTGTGCAAGTCCAATAGTATTTATTATCATGAGATATAAATTCCCCCTTTGACGATATTTATTTAGCAACAATGTCAACAATAATAACAACAAATATACAGGACTTAATATTTGCTAGGCTTTATTCTAAGTACTTTAACGTACTGATTAACTGAATCTCTTAAGAACCTTATACAGAAGTTATCAATATTTTCATTTTGCATATAAGGAAACATAGATACAAAGAAACAGAATATGATGGTGGTAGACAGCAAATATGGTTACAAATTCTCCTAAAATACTTGCTGTATACCTTTGAATAACCTCGAACTTTTTGGGGGATGGATCAGTTATGTGATTTGTTTTGACTAATATATTAACAATTGTGATGCCAGAAGTTGTTTGTTCTCATGTCCTAGGAATCCTGCAGCTACTAACCTGTGATAAGCTAGGTCCATCCTGCTTAAAAATAATGGCCCAGTAATCCAAATTCACCAACCAAGGGCCAGCTAACTGTCACACACTTAAATTTTCTGTCATTTTGTGTCGGCATATTGTATATAAATGTTTATGTAAGTGAATTTAGCTGAGATCAGTAGAAGATCCCCCTAACATAATCCAATCCCAATTGCAGACACACAGATTATAATTCTTTACTGATTTAAGCCATCAAGTTTTGAAGAGTTAGTGGTAAATCAATAAATAATTTATCTCGTGGCAAATAACAAAACTTAAAAGATAATTATAGATAGCCCTTTAAAGTCAGGTTAACATGTTGACCTTTTCATATAATGTTGGAAAGGGAAAAATTATATAAAAATAAATAAAAGGTTAATTGTTTTCCTATACATCCACAATGAACAAGTAGCACTTGAAATTAAATTCACAATACCGTTAACATAAACACCTCCAAAAATGGAAGACTTAGATATAAGTTTCACAAATATACATGTAATATCTCTATAAGGAGAACTATAAAACTGATATATTAAATCAGGAAGAACTAAATAAGTGGAGAGCTATTACATGCTCATGGATAAGAAGACTCAATAATGTCAAGGTGTCAGTTCTTCCCAACTTTATCTATTAACTCAGTGCAATCCAAATATAAGTATAGCTAACTTATCTTTGATAAAGGAACAAAGGCAACGGAATGGAGCAAAGATGATCTCCAAGTGGTGCTGGAAAAATTAGACACCCACATGTTAAAAACAAAACAAGAATCTAGATACAGATCTTACACACTTTGTAAAATTAACTCAAAGTGGATCATAGATCTATAAAATGCAAAACCATAAAATTCCTAGAAGATAACATGATTTCTCATATATGACCTTGGGTAAGCCTTCTTAGATATAATACCATAGAAGAAATAATTGATAAGCTGGACTTCATTAAAATTAAAAACTTCTGTCTGGAAGAAAGAAAGAAGACAAGCCACAAAAGAAAAAGTTTGCAAAAGACACATCTGATAAAGGACTGCTACCCAAAATAGACAAAGAACACTTAAAACTCAAAAATAGGAAAACAACCCAATTTAAAAATGGGCCAAAGATCTTAACAGTCATTTCACCAAAGAAGATATACAGGTGGCAGATAAGCACATGACAACATGCTTCATGGAAATGCAAATTAAAGTAACCAAAAGATACCACTACAGACTTTATTGGACTAGTCAAAATCTGAAATACTCACACCAAATACAGGAAAGGATGTGGAGCAACGGAAACTCTCATACATTGCTGGTGAGAATGCAAAATGGTGCAGACACTTTGGAAGACAGTTTGGGGGCTTATTACAAAACTAAACATAGTCTTAAAACATTGTAGAACAAAATGGAGCCTCTCATGTCAAGCAGGAGCCTGTGTCAAGCAATGATGCAAGCAGGTAAGGTACTGCAGCTAGGAGATATCGCCCAGACCCACGTCAGCTGACACCCCAGAACTGAAAATGAGCGTAACCAAAAGGAGGTGTACAGAGACCAAAACTGATTAAATCCCTTTAAAAAGGGAAGGATTTTGGCAGCAAGCTGTCAGACTCTTCAGACTTGACCCCTCCGTGTTTAACCACTTAAGACAACGGCCACTGAAGGCTCTACCCAATTTATCTCCCAACAGAACTGAGATCCTTCACTGCTTGAACATCAGAAGCAATAAGTGCCAAGAGCTGACCTGGACCAGACCAAGGCCTTATCTCAACTGCAGGACCACAGATGGACTTCATGTTTGGTTTGTTAACTTCCTACATTCTTCTGTTATCTTTTTGTTGTGTGGCTTGTCTTCTGTCCCGCTCTGTGTGCTGCGTAACAAGCCAAGTTTAATCACATGGTGAACTGTCATTGAGTTTGGATCCTGAACCTACTTTATAATTGTGATTTAACTTTGCTTTATGATTGAATAAATCTGACACTGTGGAAAGACACAATTTATGCGTGCACCTTCATAGCGTGCTCATGACACACATAATCCAGCAATCAAACTCACGGTATTTACCCAAAAGAACTGAAAACTTTTATCTACACAACAACCCATTGATATTTATAGCAACTTTATTCATAATTGCCCAAACTTGAAAGCAACCAAGATGTCCTTTAGTAGATGAATAAACTGTGGTACCTCTAGACAATGGAATATTATTCAGCACTAAAAAGAAGAGAACTATCAAGCCATGAAAAGACATGGAGAATCCTTAAATGCCTATTATTAAGTCAAAGAAGCCAATCTGAAAAGTATGCTATTGTGATTTATAATAAGAAATATGTATTTTGTCTTAGTCCCCATTTCTGGCCCAGAGCTCCTAAGACTCTTGGAATTTCCTAAGTGACAGAAGCAATAAAAGTTACCTTTTGTTATGTTAATGATTGATACTTGGATTGTACCTTAGGAGGGGGACCAGTTGCCAGGAGAACTGGATGGAGTGTGAATAGAATGTTGGAATTTTCAGTTCTATCCCCTGATTTCCAAGGAGGGAATAGGGGCTGGAGGCTGAATCAATCACCAATGGATAAGGATTTAATCCATCGTGCCTATGTAATAAAGCCTCCATAAAAACCCCAAGGTAGGAAGGTGGTTCAGAGAACTTCCAAGTTGGTGAAACATGCTTCCAGTGCCACCATGCCAGGTCCAAACTCCATGGGGACAGAAGCTCCTTTGTTTGGGACCTCACTTTATGTATCTTTCCATCTGGTTATTGATTCATATCCTTTAATGTCTTTTTTTAATAAAATTCGTACTCTAGTGAGTGAATTAAGTTTCCTGAGTTCTATGAGCCACTCTAGCAAAATAATAAAACCTAAGGAATGGGTGATTAGAGCTTCTGATTTCTATCTGGGTCAGTCAGAAACACAAATGACAATCTGGACTTTTGACTGACATATGAAATGGAGGGTAATCTTGTGGGACTTAGCCCTTAACCTGTGGAATCTGATACTATCTCTGGGTATACAGTGTCATAATTGGTTGAATTACAAGACACTCAGCTGGTGTCAGAGAGTTGCTTGATGGTGTGGGGAAAAACTCCCCACACATTTGAATTTGGGTACAGAAGCCTTAGAAGGCCACAGGCTGTATGATTCCAATTATGTGACATTCTGGAAAATGCAAAATTATGGTGACAAAGTTTCAGTAGTTACCAGTGTTGAAGGGAGAAGAAGATTAACAGGCAGAGCACAAACACTTTTGAGGGCAGTGAAAATATTCTAGAAGGTACTGTAATGATGAATACATGCCATTATAAATTGGTCCAAACCCATAGAGTGTACAAGACCAAGGGTGAACTATAATATAATCTATGGGATTTGGTGATTCTGATGTGTCAATGTAGGTTCATTCTTGGTTAAAAAAAAAAAAATGTACCATTCTGGTAAGCGATATTAATAATGGGGAAGGCTATGCATGCTTGGGAGCAGGGGGTACATGGGACATCTCTATACTTTCCTCTCAATTTTCCTATAAACCTAGAACAACAAAGTCTTTAAAAATATGAAAAGTAGCCTTCATCATACATGAGGATATAAAAGAAAGCATACTCTGTACAATAAAGAAATAAATGAAAAATGAGTCATGTCTAAAAGGAGGAGATAACTCAAACACATTGAAAATTATTTTCTTTTTTGTGATCAAAGTACAATTTTGACAAAGTTTTGACTCTCAAAAAGTTATCTGACATTAGTGGAAAGAAATTCAATTTTATAAACTTTTGATAAAGATTGATTTATCCTCATGTAGTCTGCAAATATTTAAAGAACATATGGACAATGACTATATCACGACAACTATTCACAACTGCTTGGGACAAATTCTCTTAACTTAAAGCTGTGTTTAACATAAGGCTTGATAATTTATTAAAACAATTTGACAAGTAACAGGATTATTTAACTTGATCAATGCAGATCTTACTCATAAATATCCTTATTTTTCCAGGTCAAAGCAAAACTTACTGTTAGTATCTAAAAAACATTTCTTTTGACATTTATATTTAGGCCTTTCAAGAAACGTTCTTCAATTCTAATGTAAGAAGTAATTTGTAGATAAGAATTACACAAAGATTACAAATTATATATTATGAACTAAATTTATTTTTTAAATGTTTAGGTGTACTTAAATAGCATCAAATTAATTAATATAGAACTACTTTCTAATGGGCAGGTAAGTTTGCTCTCCAAAACTCTCCATGGAACCAATTATTAGAAACCTATTATATTCAAATTTCATTTGAGAATCAATTTTTTAACTAATCGCCTCACCTGTATTCCCCAAATTTGAAATAAAGTGTGATTCTAAGTTGGTAAGCTTATAAGTCAGTGTGATTAAAAGATCACTTCTGCATATCCCTTCAGTTATAAAATTCTATGGTGGGCATATTTATCACAATTTAGCCTCAGCACAGAAGTGATAATATATCTATATATTTTCTGTAATGATTTCGACGATAGGTGTAATAAATATGATCAAGGTTACCTACAAAATTTTTACACTGATGCAATTTTATTGCATTTTGCTGTTTGATAATAGTGATATTATACAGCAATATTTATTTTCTTAAGGGAAATATTTCCATCAATCAACAAGTTATTCTCTACTTATTTAGATCTTGGTGATGTCCTTTTAGCTACACAACATTTGGGGTCACCACTACACAACTGTTTTTAAGAGTTGCTAAAATTACGCCTCAGCATTTTGATGTCTGCTGCCTTTCCTCTAGGTCATGCTTTCATTTATTCTTGTTGATATTATAACAGTACATTGCATTCCCTATACCCTATTACTGATTATATTTCTTGAATATGAAGAAATGAAAGAAAGTAGAAAAAAATATATTGCATTTCCTCCCCCTATAATGTCAAAGGACCCAGACAGATGACACATATTCTGCCCCCACTCTCTCCAACTTCTTACTAATCACCCAATTTTTAAATAAGAGATGTTATATGTCACGCTCAATTCTGCAGGCTGTCTGTCACTTCAGTAATTTAGTCTTACAAATATTTCTATCATGGTAGTTCTGTGATGCCTTGTGAAATACACTCTTGCACAACCTCAAAATCTTCTTTAATTGCCTTCCTTTAGCTTTTCTTAAGCAGAAGAGAGGATCCATGGTGGCAAAGTGAGAGGCAGAAGAAGTTAGATATCTCTATCTTCTATATAACAAGACCATTTCAACTAAGTTAATTGCCCCAAGTCAAAATATAAATAAAAAGTAGAAATTTATTTTATGTACATATATTGGCATTGCTTTAAAAGAACTTTTATAACATATTAAATTATCTCAATTATTGAGAAGTCTGAACATTTGTTGAATCTGCTAAACAATTAAGCCAAGCTTAATTGTTTAGATATGTATATTCACTGAAATATCAAAATAAAGTGGTACATTCTAGAAGATTGAGGTAAAGTGTGAAGATCAGGTTATCTTAAAAGGACATATAACATTGTTATAAGGGATTCTGTTTCCAATAATGCTGAAATAGCTTCTTTAAAATTAACACTCAGCAGAGAATAACAAAAAATAATACATTTGAAAACATCACAGAACTACCACAACAGAAATATTTGTGAATTTAAATTACTGAAGCGAAGGGGAGCCTGGAGAATCAAGTGTGACATATAAGATCCCTTCTCTCATTTACACATTTTGTGATTAGAAAGAGCAGGAGAGCAGGGCGTCTGGGGTGGCTCAGTTGGTTAAGGATCCAACTCTTTATTTTGGCTCAGGTCATGGTCTCAGGGTCATGAGATCAAGCCCTGCATTGGGCTCCACGCATTCTGCAGGGAGTCTGCTTGAGATTCTTTCCCCTTCCCTCTCTCTCTGCCCCTTGCCCTGCTCACACATGCACTCTCTCTCTCAAATAAATAAATAAATCTTTAAGAAAAAAGAAAGAAAGAAGTAGGAGAGAGTGGCAGATAAGAAGATAAAAAGCTGGCCAGAGCTTTCCTCAACTACAGCTTTGGATAAATATTCAAGCTTAGGTCTGCCAAGTAGGAGGGACCCTATTAAATAGCTAAGGCTTTCAGAGAGGTCCTCAAATGCTCTACCTTAGAGAGGTATCAAAATAGAATAAAATAGATTGACTAACATAGAGACTAAAACTTACTTTTAAACCACTAAGCCCTAATTGTATCAAGGAATGGCTTCCTATCATAATTGCTTTCTAGAAGAAAAGTAAATCCTCTTGCTTTAAAAATGTCATCTAGAATCTAAAGTTTTCTTTTTACTTTTTCATACATAATATCTGGCAGTCCATAAAAAATAACTAGGCATGAAATAACCAAAAAAAGAAAAAAATAAAGCAAAACAAAATTTAAACAGCTAATATAAGTGGATACACAGGGATCCATTTAACAGACTTATGGCACAGATACGGATTTAAAAAATAAATGTGAGAATGTCAGCAATATAGTGGAATAAGAGATCTCTTGTTCATGTTTCCCTTTAGCAGCAATACTTTGACAACCATTCTTGGACAAACAAGGACCTTTGTGGGAACTTTGGGATCCAGGCAGTAGCTTGTGAAATGACGGTGGAGTTTAAGATCAAGGAGGGCTACTTTGAGAAGCTGCACCAACATAGCTGACTCACCAACCACGGTCCCAGCTATAGACCTGAAAATAGCTCCATATACCTGTGGACTTGTCTACATCCCCCCTTAGCCTTGGTCCTACCACCAGAAGTACTTGCCAAGGGAGCTGGTAGAAGTTATAATGCCATGCTTCGGGTAATAGGCCCATAGTCCTGGCTATGGACCCTGAAGTGGCCCATGACCTGGCTTCCATCCCTCTGAGATGCAGTTTTGGAGTCCGCAGAGGCAAGTCTACAGAACTTGGTCTGACTAGAGATTCTGAAATGGCCCTGTATCTGGATTCCAGCCAATATAGCTATCTTCCATAAGAAGTCCTGCTGGCCTAGAGTCTCATCAGGAGATATACCCGTTAGTGCCCCCCAGAGACAAGACAGCCAACCCTATTCTGATAATAGATCCTGACTTGGCTCCTACTACTCTTAGCCACAGTGAGAGCTGTTCTGCCTTCCCAAAGACCCCATAAAACATGTCCATCTGGGTCCCCAGAGGTAAGCCCACCAACCTCAGTCCCATTAAAGATCCTCAAATGGTCCTAAAACTTATTTCCAGCTCTTCCCAGCTAAGTCAAGGATCACTCTTGCATGCCCAGCAATCTGGCAGAAGACATACCCATTGGTGCCTCTTGAACCAGATGTGGAGACCTATATCCTGGCTATAGACCCTGAAGCAGCCCTGGGACTTGGTACCAGCTCCTGTAAGCCATGGTCTGCCCCTCCCAGGGACATACCCAGTGACTGGCATAAGCTCTTCAAAGATCTGACAGAAGCCACACATATCTGTGCACCCACGACAGCAGACTCTAAAATATCTCAGAGCCATTCAACTGAAAAAGGTCCTGGAGGAAGTCCCTTCCACCCAGATACCAGACAGGATCCACACCTACATAAGTCCCTGATACCAAGCCTGCCATCCACAGACCCTACTGTGGACACAGCAACAGACTCCAGTGTAACTGTGACCTGGCTCCAGTGACCCAACTCTAATTCAGTATAACTATGATTCTGGAGGTAATCTCATTTGGCAGGAGAAGGTCTTTCTTTACTTGTTTAAACCAGTCTGTAAAAACTGGAAAAAGGACATGCTCCTTCAAATGCACAGACATCAATGTAAGCCAGATGGATCAGGAAGAATCAGGCAAATATGACATCATCAAATGAAACTAATAAAGCCCCAGTTACTGACCAAAGAAATGGAGATCTATAAATTGTTTGACAAAGATTTCAAAATACTCATTTTAAAGAAACTCAATGAAATGCAAGAGAACATAGATAACTAACGAAATCAGGAAAGCAATACATGAAAAAAATGAAAAGTATAATACAGAAATAGAAACCATAAAAATATTTCAATTGAGAGCTTGAGCAGCAGACACAATCATGCAGAGTAAAGAATCAGCAAACTTGGAGACAAGTCATTTGAAATTAGCCAGATAGGGACCAAAAAGAAGAAGAAGAAGAAAAAAAAAAAGTAAGATGGGATGGTCATGATATTCACTGTATTGCTGTAGAATGGGGCAATTTTGGGTTACTGGTTATTTCTTACTTCTTGACCAGTGTGGTGATTATACAGAGATCTTCACTCTTTAGTCATCACTTCACCCATAAATTTAGAATTTATCTGTCTCAGTTTTATTGCCTCTTTGGACAGCAAGTTCTCCTTTGGAGGCATCTCTGCATGTGTGCTCCACAATGCTGCTGGATAGATTCCTCCATACATCTGCACAACTGTTCTGGGAATTTCCTTCACTGTTATGCTCTCTATTTTGTCTTTTTCCTGTGTTAAATTTTTCCTGGATGCTCTATCTTTCTCTTATATGTGCCTTCCCTTCTTTAAGAATGTCACATTCTTCAATTGCATCCTATAACTTAGTGTGTAGACTATAAATATTTTTGCAACTTTAGATGCTTAAAATATCTTTCATCAATTCCAATTTAATGATATTTACCTTCATTTAGAATTCCAAGTTGAGATTTTAAAGATACTTTACTCAAAAAAAAAAAAGATACTTTATTTGCTTTCGAGTGTCACTCTTACTCTTGAAAAATCTGATATCTTTCTTACTCCAAAATTTTTAAATGTCATCTTTAATGTATTTTTCTTATTTCCATCTTTGAATGCCAACAAATGAACAATCTTAATCCTTAGTGTTCTTTAACTACTCAATCACGTAACTTTCATTGGTTCTTTCTTAGTCATTGTGTTTATCACTCATAGAGCCTTTTACTGAAGAAACGTCTTTCACTCACATGAAATATGCATTACTTGTTAGTTTCCTCATCTCAATTTCTTCTCTTTATCATTCTGGATGTACTATTTTCTTATGATGTTGATTATTCTAGATGGACTGATCCTGTAAAAGGATTATCTTCTCAGATTATATGACTTTTTTTTTTTAAGATTTGTGTTTTAACAATAAGCCTTCCTTTGACCTCTCTACCAAGCACCACTCTACCATGTGTTTACACAGGAACTCAGATAATCTGGAAAATATTGATCTTGTATTGCATGAATTTAATATTACATCTAAAATAGTGTATCTTTTAAAAATATTTTCCTTGGTGTATTATAAAACTTATGAAAAGATCTTTTTATCCATTTATTAATTTTGGTCTCTGATTGCTTACAGATTTTACCAAAAATACCTGATGAGTTTTGACTGTCTATTCATATATAACAAGGGAAACAATTAAAAAGTCAGTACTTGCAGGAATTTGATCTTGGGGCAGAGGGTTCCCTCAGAGATAAATTCCTCAGATAACCTGTCTTGGGTCATGTTATCTTTGGTATTTATTAGACATTATCCAAAATCATGCTGCAACTTCTGCCCCCTTTCTCTGATAGTTTTTACAGAGATATATCTAAAATACGTTGTCTGAGCCTGTGGTTTTTTATTATTTTCATCCTGTTCTCTGTTGACACTACTATCAAAGTTTCACAAACATTCTGCTGTGGAAGAGCTTTTTCTAAAATCTCATATGATTTACACAGTTTTTAGTTTTAAGAAAGGTTCAAAGATTATTTCCATTTTATATATACTACCTGAGACCATATGAAAGAGATCCGAATGAATTACCTTTAAGTCATATGCCAAAGAGTAAACTATTCTAAGCATTACCAGTAAAGCCGAGATTCAAAGATTAAAGTTATTGTTTAACATTTTACTGGCAGCAACACTCAATTCATTAAGATAAGGAAAAATTATAAATGTAAAAAGATCACTAGGAAGGGATAAAACATTTATTATTTACAAACATAGTTATTGCCTACCTGGTAATCTAAAAAAAAAAAATCACAATTTGAATTAATGAGAGTTTTGTGAAACCTGGTTAGATGCGAGATCAATGAAAAAAATTAATATTTTTTAAAATACCAATTGTGCAGAAACTTCTAATTTCCTTAATTGTTTTTCCCCTCTTCTTCTTAAAGCACATAACCCCTAATTTTATTGTAGCAACTTGCCACTGTGGTTTAAAGACATATTATAAATGCTATTTGTAGCTAGTTCTGGCCATGTGGCAAATTTCTAACTAATGAACTATGAACAGAAGATTAGTGGGTGATTTCAGGAAGATTCTTTAAATTGAGGGCACATGCTCTTTCTGCCTTCTTTTATGCTTCCTGCCTGGAATGCAAATGAAATGGCTGGAACTGCAAAAATCATAATTTTCTTTGAAATAACCTTGAAAATGAAAGCCACAGATAATAGCATAACAGTCCAGAACAATCCAGACGAGGTTTCTGTTCTTGAAAACATTAGCCATTGACTGACAATCTGTACAATTCTTTTACATGTTTAAAACAGGACCACTTTTTTTAAACCACTATTTTCTCAATCTTGCTTTTGCATATATGAACTTAGCCAAAATAACCTTTAAAATAGCATAATTAGAAAAATAGAAAGTGGACTTAATTCACAACAGAAATTTACATTATAGTAAGATAATGGCTGAAAAATGGAATACAGATAATTTTGCTTATTTGCTTATATGGTCGAACATAATTTTTACAGTTTCTTTCACGTTTTTAGTGGGCATTTTGTCTCATTGATTCATTCTGTGCATTTGTTGACCATATCATTGAGGTACTGATATTTTTTGAATTTATTACAGAATGTCATAAAAACTCTGGCATGTAAGTTATTCTGTATATTCTATTTTTGGCAAAAATCTAGAATTCATATGCTTTTTTATTGTAAGTTTAATAAAGTTGAAAAGGCTTAATGGGTTACATAATCTCTTAATATTTTTTACTACTGTATCTGTCCAATGAGAGAAGACTTAGTTTATACTAAATAAATAATGTGACATAAAATACAGGCTAAGTTTGAAAATATAAAGTTCTCTATTCCTCCCTTTACCGAAGACTGCTGAAATTGATTGGTGCCTCCAGAATTTGAATTATTTCATACTCTTTAGGTAATTTGCATGAAGACAGACCTTAGACATATCCCACCAATTCACACATTCTGTTGACTCAGTTTTGCCTTATGTCATTTGAAAAGTGAATTTTTCTTTTATAATTCCCCATCATCCAAATACAAATACTTCGAAAAGAACTTCATATCCCTGTCACAGAATATTACTTCCTTGAAAATATTTTGCTAGGTTTGCAAATTGGTAACAAACTTAATTACTTATGGAATTTCTCAAATGGTGAATAAAAGCTGGATTACTTACATTATAATATTTGTTAAATTGTATATAAAAGTTTACTGGTTAAATTCCAATGTGAGTTAATGTTATGAATTTCAGCAAATATAGTTAAATTTTTAGCCAATAAAAACTAGATACAGGCTTTCTTTATTGTAATTACTATTAAAATGCCATTTTAAAGCATTATCTCTCACAAAAAATCTTTTTGATACTTCTGAAATATGTGTAGATGCATTCTTAGCTACGTACAAAATATTTTATCTTTGTATGTATCTCTTTATCCAAAATAAATTATTTAGAAATTGCTTATTAAAATAACTTTTTCAAATGATAAATCAACATTAGAAAAAAATAGTACCTTTGGAATTATCATTAAAATGACATCTGGTTGTTAAAGAAATAATAGGACTCAAATAGATCCTTGCCACATTGCAATGGACTCCCATTGCTTTAGAAATGAAAAGTAAAGATGAATTTTTAGAAAATAAACTCGCAGGAATTGCTGAAGTTTACATTTTCAAGTAGAAAATTCTTTTTAAAGACAACCTTCCATTAGGCCTTTATTTGCCTCATTTAATGATAAATACAATTTTAATTTTTAATGTCTTCCAAGATGCTAAATTGAAGTGACATTTGTTTATTGCTCTATAAACTATATTTTGAATAGACCGTGATCTTAAAGATAGGAATGTTTTAATTACAACCTGTCACTGTGCTTGGAGTTTAAGAATCAACCAATAAAACTTACTATCAGAGTCCATAAATTAATAAAGTAAAAATTTTATTAGTGGAAAAACTCAAAGTATGAAAAGAGTTGGCAGTTAATAGTATTTAACCAATGTTATTTAAAAAATATTTTTTTAAGATTTATTTATTTATTTATTTGACAGAGAGAGATCACAAGTAGGCAGTGAGGCAGGCAGAGAGGGGGAAGCAGGCTCCCTGCTGAGCAGAGAGCCCAATGCGGGCTCGATCCCAGGACCCGAGATCATGACCTGAGCTGAAGACAGAGGCTTTAACCCACTGAGCCACCCAGGTGCCCCTCTTAAAAAATATCTTAACCTATGATATTATTTTAGGTTTTAGCAGTAGGAAAATCTTTATGAGAGTGTATAAGGACAGTTATCTTTTTCCCACATTTTTGTAAATCTAAAGTTCTTTTTTCAAAATATGAATTATAAAAACAAAAGATGGTGAGATTAGACAATGCTCTCCTTTTTAAGTAGAATAGCAAAAGGACTTTACATAAATGGAATCATGTTCAAGGACTCATTCTAATGGATTTGAAGACCTGCTGTAAAGATAACATTTATCAATATAGTGTGGTATACATATAAAGATAGAGAAATAGATTTATAGAACATAATAAAAAGTATAGAAATAGACTCACAAATTTTAAAGTTCAAAGAAATTCAAGGGAGAAATGACAGACTTTTTAACCAATAATGCTGGACATTTGGATACTTGGATACAAAGAAAAACTGAGCTGTCATCCTTACCTTGTATCATATATAAAAATTAATTCAAAATGCCTAACAGACCTATTTGTAAAACCTAAATCTTAAGATGTATTAAGATGTGTAATTCTGAGTTCATACACTAGAATTTAAGGTGTACAACTGTGAATTCAAAAGGGCAGAGGAAGGCGTTCCCTCTATACTCAGTATGTTGAGAGTTTTTATTATGAATGGATGTTGAATTTGTTTAAATGCCTTATCTCCGTTAGTAAGATTTTTATCTTTCTTTTTTTAATGTGGTATATCACATTTACCAATTTATAGACATTTTAAAAAAAGATTTTATTTGTTTATTTGACACTGAGACATGGTGAGAGAGGGAATACAAGCAGGGAGATTGGGAGAGGGAGAAGCAGGCTTTCTCCTGAGCAGGGAGCCCGATGCAGGGCTTGATCCCAGGACACTGGGACCATGACCTGAGCCAAAGGCAGACGCTTAATGACTGAGCCACCCAGGTGCCCCCCCAATTAATAGACATTGACACATCCTTGCATCTTTGAAATAAAACCTACTTGATCATGGGAAATGATCCTTTTAATCTACTGTTGAATTTGGTTAATATTTTTTGAGGATTTTGGCATCTATGTTCCTCAGAGATATTGGCCTGTAATTTTCTTTTCTTGAAGTGCTTTTGTCTGCTTTTTGTTTTGTTTTGTTTTTAATTGGGGAAATACTGGTCTCTTGAAATGAATTTGGAAGTGTTCTACCCTTGTAGGTGTTTATTGCTATAAACTTCTCTCCTAGAATTGCTATTGCTGTAGCTCATAACTTTTGGTATGCTGTAGTTCCATTTTCAATTGTCAAGTGAAAAAAGAAAAATACCCTAGTTATTTTCTTACAAAATAAAATTGTAAAAAAAAATAATTTGTGGAGGGAACATTTAATAAAGATCCAAAAAATATAAGCACCCTCCAAAAAAAAAAGATAAAAACACATTATAGTATTTTAAAATGTCCATTGAATTTATAAAACTATAAAGGAAAGCAAGGACATAATTACCATTACATGTAGATAATGGTCATATCAGGGTTTGGGAGCTTTGAGATACGCTATCTGAAGGACTCTCTAATGACTGGAAAGTCTATTTATTGATATAAGTGGTGGTTACTTCTTCAGCTTGTAAATATTCATGAAGGTCACTGTATGTGAAGCTTTGTGTTATATTTTACATTAAAAAAGGGTTTTTGACCAACAGCATTCAAGGAAGTAAAGCATACAGCTCATATAATCTATAGTAAAGCCAATGACCCCCCTGGGATGAAACCTTGAAATGTGGGTAGCTAAAAACCTTAGCCAATATCTTGTCACAGAAAGCCAACTGATGACAATGCTGTCACTGCAACTGCCATTGGCATTATCACTGTTACAACCATGACTGCTAGAAAAAGAAGTCCATGGTTTGCCTTACTGCCACTACCCATGCTTCGTCATTCTCTCCAGATTCAGAATCTTGCTAGGAATGCCTAAATGCTCATGCCTAAATCACATGCCTATCTATATTATAGTTCACATAGCTCATATAGATCCAAATCCATTCATATGTTCTGAGGTGGAAGGCAGGCCTTGTCTCCCTTGAATAATTATACTGTGGGGAATTCCCAATTAATATGTATAATTATTAGGCTCTAAAATCTACGTCGTGGAATAGACCTGACAACTTTTATCTCCCTATAGACATTAGTTAAAAAGGAAGTAGAGAAGTTATGAGCAGAAGTGTAATCGTGTTAGAAGGAGATGGATTGGTGACACACAGATAATTAGAAGATCTTACTAATGTATGTGGCCACAGCCAATTTCTCTGGGAACTTAAGGTGTTAGATCTTATTAACAGGAAAGCCCAGCATTATAGGGAGAAAAATCAAAACACAAGTCGTGCCCTGGGGCAGACTAAAGAATGCAATGGAAAGGGTGTCTGGAGTGACACTGAGGATATCTGTAAAACCCAAAGGCCCTGAAGGCTGCAATATGGATTTTATCATTTATACAATATTATAATGGAAAGAAACTGATATGTTTGAAGAGAAAGGTTATATGAAAACATAATACTTTATGTTGACTCATTTTATAATATTTTATCATTTTAAGAAACTATTCTTTTATTGCTAGTTGACTCAGTTTAGGATGAATGTCCGCTGGATATAATCAAAGATTTTTTTCATATCTACTGGGACTACCAGGATGTCTCTTTTATTTAACTGCTGATACAATATACTATATAAATATTCATATATTTTCTAATATTTATTTCCTAATTTTTATCAGTCCTCAGAGTCCTGGGAAATATCTGCTTCATAATAACACCTTATACATTCAAAATGTTGTTAAATTGTATTTGTTAGTGTTCTATTTTGGATTTGAGCGTCTAATGTACTTATGACTGAAATTGTTCTAGTTTTTGATATATTTGTCAGTTTCTGTTAACAAGTTTAGTGAAGCTTTATAAGATAAATTATCTAAATTTTCATCTTTTTTCTCCATTCTATGAGCAATAAGAATTATGTCTCTTTAAACAGTATAAAAACTCTACCAATAGAAAATAAAATGTCTGGGTCAGTTTCTTGTCTATTAGCATATTTGCCCAGCCTCCTTCAACAGTCCTTCAAATCTATCTGTCTTCTTTTATGTTCAAGCTTTTCTTGACAGTCAATAAAATATAAACCACTTGGATGATCGCTCTGCCTCCCAGATTTCTGCCTTCTATCCCCTGATCCAAATTATCACTCCTCTCCTATGTCAGAAACTTTTCCACTAACATCAAGACTTGACCAACATTCTTTTTAAAAAATAATCCCTCTCCCCATGTCCACCAGCCCAGAATGCTTCTTTGAATATTTCTTCTACCTTATATCATTCCTATCCTTAACTAAAATTTGTGTGTCAACTAAGACTATTGCTTTCACTGCAGCCACACGGCATCTACCTTGGTGTCAGGAGATAGGGTTATGTATTTTACTTCCTTTCCAATGCTAGTTCTTTATTATTCTTCTATATTCTTGTTATCTGCTTCTTTAAACCTCATTCCACACAGCTCCCCATTCACTTCTTATGATTAGTATATAAACCCACTGCCCTCTAAGTAACTCTGAATTCACTTATTCACTGAATATTTTCTCTCCCCCATAGGATTTTCCTACCCAAATCAAATGCTGCCAAGAGTCTGAGTGACTTTATTATTCTATGGACAGTATATCCAATCCTCTTTTCACCCTGTTTCTTGACTTCCTCATAAATTTAATTCTTGATCTCACCAACAGCTTCTACAGTCACACATTTTAACTTGCTAACATAAGAAATGGTTTCCCCTTCTAAATTACTTTTTAAGCATTTATTTCTTTTAAAGATTTTTTAAAATTTATCTTTGTGAGAGAGCACACATGCACGCACGCCCATGAGTGGGGGGAGGGGCAGAGGGAGAAGCAGATCCCCACTGAGCAGGGAGCCCAATGTAAGACTTGATCCCAGGACCCTGGGATCATGACCTGAGCTGAAGGCAGATGCCTAACCAACTGAGCCACCCAGGCATCCTAAGTATTTATTTCAATATGTGTATTCAGATACTCTAATTATATATTTTTTCTTGATTTTTCTCCCTATTTATCAATCCTCTTTCTCTTTCCCTTCACTTTATGAATTCTTTAGATCATTTACTCTTAATTAAGATATATCAAGATTCCTCAACACTGGTTCCTTAAGTTCCACCTAATTAGCAAAAGCCTAGCACTGATGGATGCATATATTGTCATCCATATATGAACACACAAGCCATTATACTAGTGAAAATAATACAAGCTGTAAGTGTTATAGCCATTATAAATTTATTGTCTACAAGTGAGTTCTCAAAACTCCCAGGAAGTATCCCTTATTTACTGAATGAGATCAGCTTCTCATTGTTATCAAAGAGGATTTAAACCTTTCCACTTCCCTCATCTCTGACCAATGCAAGGCCCTTCAGGAAAAAAAAAAAAATGTAGTCATATGACATGGACTCTCAAGTTTCCATCAACTTTAAACTACCTGCTTTGGATCTACCATCTCCAACTCAAATCATATTACAATAGCTAAATACTCCACCTCTTTTCTGAATCTCATTCCCGCCAGGTTTCTCAGAGACAGTATAATTTGAATGATCATCATCTTTCCTTTGTTTCCCTTTCCTTTTCCCCCTCTCAACTGAGTTTTTGGCCATTAGTATTAATATCAGTGCAGTCTTCCATTCAGATTGAACCAACCAAACGATAAAAGTTTTACAAAAGCTTCCTGTCCTTCATATATCCAGAAATAGGTGTTCACTCTTTCTCTTCTTCATCTCCTACTGTTAATCATATGACCACAATATAGCTTTACAACTCTGATTTGTATGCAATCATAAAAGTCTCTTATATGTTACTAAGTCCAGTAAATAAAATTCGGCCTTCCATTACTTCATTATTAGGAGACTTTAAGGCAGTTGGCCAACCACTCCTCTCTGAAACACTGTCCTCTCTTGGTTTCTGTGATGCCACATTAATACAGACAGCATTTAGTTAGACTTAAAATGTGAAAGTAAAGAATCTGAAAGCAAATGTCATCAATGTACTACCCTTTACACTATGGATTGTAACAATATGTTTTATACTCTTGAATAAAACTAGCATCTGAAAATATAAAAAATGCAACAAAAAAAGACTCTAAAATATATGTTACAAACATTAATGATTGAATGTGAATACAAAATGAGAATAAAAAAGAACATATGTATATACACACTCGTAACTCAAAAGAAGAGGCTAAAAAGGGCTAATGTGATACTCGTGTACTAAGAACTGAGAAGTATGGCTACCTCAATCCTCCGCACATAAAATACTAAAATTATTTCACATTGTCATATTAAATAAAATAGCTGTAAGTACAATGATGATTAGCAATCCTAAAAATAAGTTCATATATCTTTCTGGAATGACATTTTTCAGAAGATCTGAAATGAACCAAACCAATTACCTTAGTAGATATGAAGAAACTTAGTTACTTAAATTCTCGGAACAAGTTTATTCATGTAATTTTTAAATGTTAATGTCTATATAACTTAATTTTCATACATGGCAGAGTTAGATAGTTATAGTACAGCTTTTTGAAATACCGGTTAAGGAATATTTAAGATGCTCAAAACCTAAAAATCACTGATACCATTATATGGAAATGGCATATTTTAAACTGATAAAGTATAGCAATTAAGAAGCAAAAATTGCTTAATCATTATCAATTTTCCTTAGAGAAGAAATATGAAATTGAATTTAGTTGAGACAAATTTTTCCCAAATGAGTTGCAAAGTAAAATGCAGATACTTTAAAAGAATATAAATTATTAATAAAAAAAGAATATAAATTATTTAATATCCTTCTCTGTAGTTTTTCTTTTCTAGTTATAAAATGTGATGTTTACAGAACCTGAGAGGTTTTATTTTGTGATGGCAACCCTTTGATAAAACTCATCATCTTAACTATCATATTAAAAACAAAATCAGAGTCTTAGATAGACTGTTAAAATGTACATCTAAAACTAATGTATGGTGACTAACATAACATAATAAAAAACAAAACAAAACAAGACAAAAAAAACAAACACCAAAAATTAGTCTAGTATGACATTGGTAATCTGGGAGTAGAAATATTTTTTGTTGTTGCTGAATCATGACAATAACTTTAATTTCCACAGTGAAACAAAAAATGATAACGACTCACATTGAATGATTTGTTTGCTCATATCAGTATTATTCTAATAATTTTACATGTTTTAATTATTTCTTAAAACAACCCAATGATATACTTCCTCTTCCTCCCACCCCTCTTCCTCTCTTTTGTTTTTCTTCTTCCTACTATCATTTCCAGTTCATGTGGAAAATTTAAGTTACTTAATAAGTTACAAATGAAAAGTGAATTATGGAAAAGATTAAGTTACCCAAGTTTGGACAATCAGTATGGAATGTGGTTAATGTTGGGCTCTGCCTCCTGAGAACCTATGTTTAGTCACCACACTGCCCGTTTCACCACAGAATACAGAGATCAGTGAAATTTTCCGCTATGTATGTAAATTTAACATAGAAAAACAACTGTTTAACAGCACGTTAGAGAGATTTTACTTTAAAAACTTTGCCCAAAACAATTCTTTATTCTTTTAGGAGGGAAAAATTGATATAAAATATAAATTCACACCTATATCTATATAGATACCGGAGAAAATGTCAGGGTATATAATGAAATGGTGCTAAGTACTCAGAAAGTATTAAAACAGAATTTGCAGATTTGTTTTTTCAGTTATCCTTCCCAATTATACAGATGACACATATTATTTTTTAGTTAATTGTGAAAAAGCAGTCATACAAAAATCCCCTATTTCATTCAATAGGTGTGTTCAAACTATAAGAAGAATTAATGCAAAATCAAATATCCATCTCAGGATTTTTAAGATTTGTAGTTTTACACAAAACTTATAAATATTTGTGCGTTTTGGGGGTTGAGCGCTTTCTCAGTTTTCATCATATTTTTTTCAGTGAGGTTTCTGGCTAGTAAAGGATGAGAACTGTGTTTACTAATGTGAGGAACAAAGCTTATTAGGTGAATGATTTCCAAATAGCTGTTTTAGTGATGTTCATTTAATGTGCTACCACACAGATGATGACAGATCTTGACTGCACTGCTAAGCCAAATTGCTAGACCTTATTGAGTCTTAAAAAAAAAAAAGCAGGTGAATAAAGACATTCTTTGATTATGTAATATAGGAATAATCAAGTCACTTGAGCTGTGTCTTAGCTCAAATGTAAAATGACTAGATTTGATAAGGTCAGTTCCTGTATAGATTGATGTGGGTTACTAAGAAATCAATGGCACAAGAATTATTGAACAAGTTAATAAGTAATCAATGATGTCAGCCATGATATAGGACTTATGCCAGCTCTGAATGAGATAGGAAATATTCCAGACTTGACAACATTAACATTCTACAGTTGCAGTTTAATTTGACAAAAATTATATATAACTCCCTGGTCTATCTGCCATCATTTATTTAATATCCAAAGTATTTAACATAAAAATATATTGAATAATTACAAAATATTAATATAAGCCAGACATAATTCTAGGTGCTTTAGATGTGGACAAATTTATGATGTAGGCACTATTAGAATTCCCATTTTCAAAAGATTCATGTTTGGAATTTCTCATTTCTTCTATTTTAAAGGAATTGTCATTTTGTGAGGAAAGTCCTAACAGGCTGATTTCATTTGGGAACCTAATTTTTAATCCATTTAGCCCATTACCAATTCTTGTAAGTATTTAAGATGAATTCTGGGGGGGGGGGGGGCGGGAAACACTTCTCTAATCTCCAGATATCTATTTGTGGAGTATGCAGCTCCTGGTTTTGAGGGTCATTTACATATATGTACCAAAATGATCATACTTTGTGGATATAGCAAAAACAATAGTTTATGTGACTATAAAACAACAATTATATTTCACATTTAAAAGACTACATTAGCTTTTATCTCAGTCTTACGTATTGTAGAGCATAGTTATGTTTTAAAAACTGGAATTTTGTAGTAGCTTGGCCAAATCTTCCCTAAGCCACTTGTACATTTAACCAAAAATAGGAAAGTAACAGAAAAAATTAAAATTCTTTGTGCTCTCAAGCGTACACCACAGTATAAATCAGAGAGTTTGGCAATTCAATGAAGAAAGGCAAGGCAATGTCACTGTGTGCTCAAATGATCCAGGAAAAATGGAAAGAATCCTTATCCAGAATACAATTATTGCTCTTGTATTTCCAACTCAAACATTCTATCTCTACTTACTATGTCAGCCTATCTAAATGCAAATTATTTAAATGTAAATGTAATGAATTTTATAATTTTAATTTTTCTTTCTTTAAATTGAGGGATAAATTTGCAAGAGTTGCCAAATTCTGTGCCACATTACAAAAGTCAAGAAATTTTGCTTTGTTGCTTTCACTTTATAGAAACCATGACTTCCATGTGGGAGCAGAGGAGATCGAAGGTATTTTATTAGAGGTTTTAAAATTATATTTACCAAATTAAATCAACAGTAATTTACTCAGCAACAATAAGAGCCAAAAGTAACAATTTTATTCCAAAAGGTCAATTGTATTTTACTGGTTTGATTTTACCTAGGATGGGGAGATTGTTTACTTGAGGTTCATTTTATTCAGCTCCAACCAAGGGAATCTACTGAAATGTTTATTTTGTGAGATTCTTTTAAAGGTTGATGCAATTGTTACTGATAGATTCAAGATCTATAATTGTATGAAGTCTCCAGAAATGCATTTATGCCTGCATGAAAACAACCTTTACAGATGCAAGTTCTGGATGCTATCTGGGACATTCTACTCTATTATATAGAGTAATTTTATTATTTCAATGAAATGGCATTAAATTTATATCTGAATTATCCTTTAAGTAATTAAACAAGGTCCAT
The DNA here is from genome assembly GCA_028534135.1 of Potos flavus. Lineage (NCBI taxonomy): Eukaryota > Metazoa > Chordata > Mammalia > Carnivora > Procyonidae > Potos > Potos flavus. The sequence continues at coordinate 43,102,542 of CM052883.1, forward strand.
AAAGATTATGATTAAAATTACCATGTGTGATTTATGAAAAAATTAAAAGTAAAATTTTGACTTACTACAGTTTTGAAATCAGTTCTTAGAAAAATACATATAATACCATTGCTTATTTATTTTGAGTACATAATACTGGCCTAAAAGTAAACATAATGAATCAGGAAAAAATTTTAAACTTTAGTAACAAATACATAATATTCTGGGATTATTCTGATATCTAATGAGCTACATTTTTATATTTTTTCATCAAAAATAAACAGAATAGGAAGGGCAAAAAGATTCCGTTATCAAAGTAATTAGTTTCATATCTTTTTATGACTTTAAGTCAAGAAATGAATTACATTTTGAACTTTTACTTTCCAAAGGAGCTATATTCATTTATAATTGCCTATAATATTAATTTCAGAATTTAACTTCTGTGCTCTATACATGCATTTCTTTATAAACATAATCTATAAAACAATATATTACGGACATAAAACGTTCATATGTTCTCTAAAATCAGTTTATATTCAATTAATATTTTAATTTAAAATCAATCTATCCATCTATTTATGTTATCTACTTACCAATCAATCTATCTTTCTATAAAACCTAATAGTTATCTATTTGGACTCTGTCCAAGAGATAAAACAAATTTTAAAAGTATAATATTTATGAAAATTAATTAGTGGCATTAATGAGAGATGGTATCAACATCACTAAAATTCCTAAGAGAATACTGTTCTAAGCATAAGCCAATCTAAAATACATGAAAATGTCTCAAAGTCCTCCTTTCCTGTTTATGTCCCCCAAAGCACTCACCTATGCTATAGCTTCCTGTCACAAATAAAAGTATAATTTTAAAAGATTTAAAAAAATACATTTTGGGTAGCTATAAATAAATGTGGAAACTAAAAGAATAACATTTGTCAAAAACCAAAAAAGATAGTTTCAACCTTTTCTTCATTCTTACAAGAATAATGTTGACATTTCAGCTATTCATTTATGCTGTGCTTCACTGTTCATGTAAGAATAATGTTGATTTCTCCTAAAAATTGTTATGAAAACAATCAGATGTTTATTCACAATTTCAATTTACTATTGAAAAGTAGTGATAAATATTGATCAATTCGAATACATTAGTTTACCTATTTTTTCCAACTCATTTCAGTTGAAATGAACACAAGAGGGAATAAAAACTTTAGTTTATTATAGTGGACCTTTTAACTTCTTGTGAATAAATAATGACATATAGTGTAGACTGTATTTATTTTGGACCAAAGCTATTTCCCATTTTAATCATGTGTCTTTTGTAAAACCACTGTTCATTTGCAGTCAACTGTTTTCTGCAATGTAAATTGAATCTCCTGCCAAAGCAAGTCCACTTTCAACTTAAAACTGTGTGTATGAGCGCATGAGACAGAAAATCAGAATTCCTATGGTAGGTACATTGTTTAATTAGTCTGGAGATTTTGATAAATCCTCAATACGTTGGGTTCAAGAACAATCGAAACCCATTTTTTTGACAGAGAATTGTCCTTACCTAAAAACATTCTTTCAGAACCTAGATGTCCATCAACAGATGAATGGATAAAGAAGATGTGGTATATATACACAATGGAATACTATGCAGCCATCAAGAGAAATAAAATCTTGCCATTTGCAACGACGTGGATGGAACTGGAGGGTATTATGCTAAGCTAAGTAAGTCAATCAGAGAAAGACAATTATCATGTGATCTCTCTGATATGAAGAATTTGAGAGGCAGGGTGGGGAGTTCTGGGGGGTGGGAGAGGGAAATGAAACAAGAGGGGATCAGGAAGGAGACAAACTATAAGAGACTCCTAAACTCATGAAACAAACTGAGGGTGGCTGGGGGGTAGGGGCGGGTAGGGATAGGGTGGTTGGGTTATGGACATTGAGGAGGGTATGTGCTATGGTAAGTGCTGTGAAATGTGTAAGCCTGAGGATCCACAGACATGTACCCTGGGGCAAATAATACATTATGTGTTAATTAAAAAATAAAAAATAAAAAAAATGAAAAAAAACATTCTTTCACAATTGCTACTTATACACTGTTGAAATTAGAATTAATAGGCAATATATTTGGCTAGAAAGTGGCATAACAAAATAACTATTTTGCATCATGGGTGTGTGAGTTTGGGTATAAATAAATAAAAGAAAGAAAATAAGCCAAGTATTGGGATATTGCACAATGTAATAGTTTCAGTTGTCTTTGTTTCCAAGGGATGGAAACAGCAATTTCTGTGTCCTAACTCAAGCTAAAATGTCACAGAAAATTGCATTTCATAACGACAAGCCAGAAAAATAGTGCATATCATAACTGTTAGAAGTTTTATTTAAGCATCTTCAACACACTTTATGAGCTGCACAGATGTTTTAAAATAAGGACAATAAATACAATTGAGTTTCATAATTAAAAATAAAATGTCACATGCTTTAACAGTGCAGTGATCTTATGAAGGAATATCATGAAAGTGTTAACCAATCTAATAATTAGGTCCATTCTTAATTATGTAGGTGTTCTTAGATGATTACTAAGATTTTTTTTGCAGTAAATCATTAGAAATATATAATTTTTGGGGTTACTTGCTCCCAGGACTTCTTTTGATCACACTTTATATCAAATATTATTTTAATATTGAATTATTAATAAACTTACATATTAGCTTTGGCCCATATTCTGCTCACAGGTCGTAAATGTATACAGAATTTGCCTTAAACACCATAAACCTATGTATAATATAACGCCTGCATTTCCCTGTTACCTAGCTGAAATTCTTTCTTGTAAGGAACACTGTTATATGATATAAATAATGCCCTTTGACTACTTTTTCCATATTGACTCTGTGAAATCAGGTCATCACATGAACTTAGTGAATACCAAGAGTCCCTGCATGTTCAGTGTTGGATTGCACATGCTGATACCAACTGCTGCCTATCAATAGAGTTAACTTACCTCATGAACAGAGTAAACTATGCAGTTTATGGCCTTCAAACTTTATACCATAATATAAATACAGATAAATTGAATTGTAAAACAATACTGAATCTTAGTCTAAGATTATATGTTTACTTTATACTCTGGTACACATCAAAGAGATAACTGAATGTTAAAAATTGGGGTTGAAGTGCCAATCAATAGAATATTCTAACTTGAACTGAGAAGTATACAGAAGTTAAGAGCAGAGACTCGAATCTCACTCCAAATCCTATTTCTACCACTTACTAGCTGTGGGTACTTGGGGAAAAGTACTTAATCTTTTTAGGCCTCAGCTTTCTAACCTATATACAGAGATAAAAGAAGTACTTACATGCTGTTATAATGATTGAGCTATTTTGGAGAAGTATCTAGAGCCTGGCATATAGTAAAGCTAAAAAGATTTTTGTTAAGCCAAATTGAGTTTTAAAACAGGGATCATGCTTACAAAATTAAGATTGAAGAGTCTTGGGCATATTTCTGACACACTTAAGAGGAATTGAGAAAAAATTACTGAAAAAGGAAGATATGTGAAAAATGCTGATGCAGGACATTTAACAGGATTAACCAACGACATAACAAAACAAAATTGTAAAACAAAGCAAAACCATCTACATTTTCTATCATTTAATATTTGTATCTATATACATATGTCTATTTGTCAACGAGGTCCTGTGAGTGGGTCTTAATCCAATATGACTTGTGTTCTTTTAGGAATAGAGGCAGGGATACCAAGATGGTCATGCACAGGAAAAAAAAAAAAAAGGTCATTTTGAGATACAGCAAGTTGGCAGCCATCTGCAAGCCAATGATTGATAGAGACCTTAGGAGAAAAAAAGACTTTGTCAACCCCTTGATCTCGGACTTCTAGCTTCCAAAACTGTGAAAAAATACAATAGTCCTCCCTTATCTGTGGTTTTGCCTTCTATGGTTTCACTTACTCATACTCGACTATGGTCCAGAAGCAGAGTTTCCTCATTCTGACATATCAGAAAGCTAGTAATACTTTAACACTATGTCACTTGGCCTATGTATTCACCTGACTTATGTCATCACATAGGCATTTTATCATCTCATACCATCACAAGAATGGTGAGTACAGTACAATAAGATATTTTGAGAGAAAGATCACATTCACATAACTTTTATTACAGCATATTGTCATAATTATTCAATTTTATTGTTGTTGTTAATCTCTTATATGCCTAATTTATAAACTAAACTTAATCATAGTTATATATGTATAGAAAAAAAGTAATATTTATAGGATTCAGTACTATCCATGGTTTCAGGCACCCACTGGGGATCTTGGAATGGATTATGCACAGATAAGGGAAGGGACTACTTTAACTGTTATTTAAGCCACCCAATTTGTAGAATTGTTATGACAGCCCCAGAAAACTAATAAAGATGCTATTTGATTATATTACCAAGTGAATGAGTATGGATAGAAAGGAGAAAATATCTTCTTTATAAACATTTAGACATTTATTGGTAAGATGGAAAAAGAAGGTTGAGGGGAATGGACAGGTCATGATCTCAGGGTCCTGGGATCGAGCCCCGCATCAGGCTTTCTGCTCAGCGGGTAGCCTGCTTCCCCCTCTTTCTGTGCCTGCCTCTCTGCCTACTTGTGAATTCTCCCTCTCTGTCAAATAAATGAATAAAATCTTTAAAAAAAAGTCTTTAAAAAAAAGAAAATGTAGATAAAAAATAACTGATTATCTATGCTTTGGACTTCAGCACCATTATTTCTGTCTGAAGGGATGGGATAAAACAATCTGCCCCTCTCCCACTATTGAAGCAATTACCCTACTGTATTTTTCATTCATCTCTTGAGGCAATGACAATTATTGTTACATTCAAAGAAAAGAATTGGTTAGAAGAAGGTATGCAAGATGGGCTGATAATAGATATCTGATTATTGCTCAATAGGTTTTTTAGGAAGTAAAATATACAATTACCTATAGAAAAGATAATATTGACTGATCATGATCTCTTGATCTAATAAAATTCTATTTGCCTTCATGGCTATTAGGTTGTAAGGGATCCTGAATGAGAAGGCTGAAGGAACTTAATTAATGTGGATAATTATATACCTCACTTCTTTACTACATCACTGCTGATAAACTGATTATAAAGTGACCTTCCGAACACATGTAAACATGTTTGAATACTCTATGTCATATTTTATGTCCCTATTCTTTCATAGATTTTGGCTTGTATTCTTTGAACTTTCCTCATCCACAATCTTTTTTTTTTTTAATTTAATTTTGTTTAAATTCAATTAATTAACATATAGCATATTACTAGTTTCAAAGGTAGAGTTCAGTGATTCATCAGTTGCCTATGACAGCCAGTGCATTACAACACATGCCCTCCTTAATGCCCATCACCCACATCTGCAAAGGCAAGGGAAACAAAAACAAAAATGAACTATTGAGACTTCAAGATAAAAAGCTTTTGCACAGCAAAGGAAACAATTGACAAAACCAAAAGACAATCTACAGAATGGGAGAAGATATTTACAAATGTCTTAACAGATAAAGGGCTAGTATCCTCATCCACAATCTTGCTTGTTGCCTCTTATTTATGATTAAGGCGAACACGACAGGGCACTTGATAGAACATTTAATAAAACAATGGCTCAATTTACAGAACTGGTTATTTTACATACAGACCCCACCATAGAGCGCCTGGGTGGCTCAGTCGGTTAAACATCTGCCTTCGGCTCAGGTCATGATCAGAGGGTGTTGGGATGGAGCCCCACACTGGGCTCCTTCCTCAGCAGGGAGCATGCTTTTCCCTCTCCCTCTGCTGCTCCCCCTGCTTGTGCTTTCTTTCAAAAAGTTTAAAAATAAATCTTATATGACCAAATAAAATATAATAGTGAGCAAAACTTCAAGCGACTATCTATTGATTTATCTATATATGTATGCGTGTATACATAATAAGCACACATAGCATGTACTTCATATACTCTTTTCAGTTCATATTACTTTTGAATTCTGTCTTTCTATTTGACAAATGGAAACACAGAAACATATGCGTACTACAGACTTATCTACAAACCTGGAAATTCTTGTTATTGGTTTTCGCTAAATATTATTAGAGCAATTGATAGTGAGGTTTCAGATTGAATATTGAAAAGGTAATAATAATGTTTTATATTTATTTCTGTTTTAAGTGAGTTCATAAAACATACACATATTTACTATTAAATCAGTTCACTTTTCATATGAGTATACTAATACAATTCCTGCATGTCAAAATAATGTCTGGTGCTATTCTTATTTTTCTTTAAGATTTATTTATTTATTTTAGTGGGGGTTGGGCAGAGGGAGAGGAAGAGAATTTCAAGCAGACTCCCCGCAAGTACAGAGCATGACACAAGACTCAATCCCATAACCTGAAATCATGACCTGAGCAGAAATCAAGAGTCACACGTAAGTGAGACCATATGTGGAGCATAAGGAAAAACATGGAGGACATTGTGAGACGGAAGGGAGGGGTGAATTGGAGGAAATCGGAGGCGCGATGAACCATGACAGACTGTGAACTCTGAGCAACAGACTGAGGGTTTTGGAGGGGTGGGGGTGGGGGGTTGGGCGAGCCTGGTGGTGGGTATTGAGGAGGGCACGTATTGCATGGAGCACTGGGTGTGGTACATGAACAATGAATCTTGTAACACTGAAAAAATAAAAGTATTTGGGGGGAAAAAAAAAAGAAATTAAGAGTCAGATGTTTAACCAACTGAGCCACCCAGGCACCTGTTTGGTACTATTCTTAAGTGTGATTTTGCTTTTGGCTGTCAGATTGTCTTTATCCTTATATTCATTCATTTATTTATTTTCTCTCTTTCTCTCTTTTCTTCTCCTTTTCTCTCCCTCTCCCTCTGATGTTATTCACAAAATATTCCTCGTTCACATTTTTTTTAACAAATCAATATTCCTCATGGGGGACTACCCCTGTGAATCAGAAAGAAAGAAAATAACTTCTCTCAAATTTTTCCTTTGGAAATGGAAGAACATGACACAAGTAGGCCAATAAGAATACTCCACCTTTCTGACCATATGGTTTGTTTTGAAGATATACACATGCTTCAAGTAGGACTAGAGTTTGTTATAAAAATTTCTTCCAAATCTATAGAAAAAGATTGATCCTTTAACTAGGGTGACTAAACAGGAAATGACATGTATTAGGTTCCTATGGCTATTCCCCATGAATTCAGGGGCTTAAAACAGCACAAATTTGTCATCCCACAGTTTTGGAGTTTAGAAATCTAAAGTGAATGAGGCTGTGTTCCTTATGGAGGTTTCAGGGGACATATTTTCCTTGCTTTTTCAGCTGCTAAAGGTCACCTGCATTTCTTGCCTCCTGTCCCTCCACACTTTTGTTTCTGTTATCACATTTCCTTCTCTGACTCTGATCCTCCAGTCTTCCTCTTAGTAGTACCCTTGTGATTATATCTGGCTTATCCAGATAAACCTCGATAACCTCTTTATCTCAGGATCCTTAACTTAATTACATCTACAAAGTCTGGTTTACCTGGCTTAGTCGTTAAGCAACTGCCTTCAGCTCAGGTCATGATTCCAGGGTCCCAAGATCTAGTCCCACATCAGGCTCCCTGTTCGGCAGGGAGTCAGCTTCTACTTCTGCCCCCCCCCCCTTCATGCCTGCTTTATCTCACTCTCTCTCAAATAAAACATTCTTAAAAAATTTTTAAAAATCAAAAAAAAAATTAAAAAAAATCAAACTCTGGTTTACCATGTAAAGTAATGTTTCCACAGATACAGACAAAGGTAGGGAGTGGCAGTTTATGGGGGAGACATTATGTAGCATACCTTATCAAAGGGATATTACACTTTTTAGGAAAAGAGAACTCTTTTTTTAAAAAAAGATCTTATTTATTAGAGAGAGAGAGAGCACGCATGAGTAGGGGAGGTGCTGAGCAGGGAGCCCAATGTGGGGCTCGATCCCAGGACCCCAAGATCATGACCTGAGCCAAAAGCAGATGCTCAACCAACTGACCCACCCAGGCACTCCAGAAAAGAGAACTCTTGTGAGAGAATGACAGAATTTTAATACCGTTAGTTGAGTCACTGGAGCACTCATATGTGAAGTTAGCACCACACCTGGACTCTCACTTAATTTTTTCAACTTTCCCCCCAACATTGGATGGGGTTTTCTGCACTTTAAATAAAAGCAGTTTAATTAATACCCTGAACAATCATAGGCCTACCTATATCTTTAGCTTTATCTTCTGCTTCTGTTACTCTTGCTCTAATTCACATTTGCCTTTCTCCTATTTCAACATTCCTCACCCTTTCACCTCAGGACCTTAAGACACATGATATTTTGTCCACCTGAGTTTCTCTCCCTCCCACCTTCTCCTAGACAGTCCCTGGCTGTCCATCTTTTCCTTTAAATATCACTTCCATAGGAAAACCCTTCTTGAACACATAGATTAATTTGAGTAAATACATGCTTTGGAGCATCTTCAGTTTCTTTACAATAGCACAACTAAAGTCAGTTAACATTGGATTTGTTTTTAACTACTAAGTTTACTACTAAATTGAAAGTTCTATAAGGGCACAATTACCATGTCTGTAATTTAACTGCTATATCCTCAACCCTTGACACACATAGGCACTCAATAGTCAAAAGCAAAAGGAAATCACATCATGGTCAGAGATCTGCTCTTAGGTTGAATGTATCAAACATAAACCAATTCAGAATTTCAGAGATAATTCTGATTTACTAACTTAAATAAATGACTGAGATTTAAAATAAAGTGCCTGAAGTAATAATATTATTACTTGAGCACATTAACCTTTGGTGAACTAGACAATCCCAATGTATAGTCAATGTTCCAGACCAATGGCTTTTTCTGAAATCAAGGCAAATCCTTAACAATCTTGTGAAATGCTACTGATATTTTTAAAGCTAACTGAAACAGAGCAGAATGAGTAGTAAAATTGTAATTCAGCTCCTGTGTTAGCCAAGTAGATACACTCTCATTTCTTCTTTTTCATAGTTGATTTGCACAGTTGGGTTCCCTGATTTCTGAAAAGGGGGGAACACCAAAAATATCAACTAGAATTCTTGTAACAGTAGGTTTTTTGATTGATATCCTACCATTCCAAATCTAAGAGTTTGTAGAAAGTAGTAATTATTGTAGATGTCAGGTGTCCCAGGGAGCAAATAAGCGAGAAAAATAGATGTGCTAAGATTTTTTTTCATTCAGCAAAGAGAGGATGTCATTTTGGTGACAGGAGCCAAACTAAGAGTCATTTGAGTTTCTCAGGTTTTTTCATTCTTCAATTAACTTTTACCTTGACTACTAAATTAGCTCTCTATCTAATTTTATCTACCAAAATGTTGTTAGACTTTTCCCACGTACAATTCAGGTTTTAAATGGTAACATAAAGAACAAAATAAAATATCTGTTGTTAATGGCATGTTATAATACTGTCCAAAACTACTAGTGCCTGTGCTCTTGCCACACCAATAACTTTTTCCTTATAATCACTATATTGATATTTCAAGTTTTTTTTTTTCTAAAGACTATTTGAATTGCTTTTAGGTATATTCTCTGATGCCCCGACCTAAGGTAATAATATAATCTTGTCTTCTAATACATTAGAATGTAAACATCCTGAGTGGAAAGAACATATGTCTTATTCACAGTTTTACTTGTAATGTCTAGCACTGAGATTAGAACAGAGTTGGCCCCCAGCCACTATTTTGTTGGGTAAACAAATGCTTGCAAGAGTGAATGAATACATGATTATTGAATTTTTTTTATTGTTAGTATAAGAATGAAATCTATAAAAATAACACCAAATCAAGTCAGACTAAGTTTTTGATTTGGACATAAAAATCCCAGGGCACTCTTGGAATAGGTTAAGTTCTCTGGCTAATTCATTCTTGAAAAGAATTGACTTATTAATATTAATGTATTTCTAATTATACAAATACTTGTATAAATATTCAACCACCGTCGCAGTAAAATCTCTGGACTCATAATTTGGAAATTTTCTCTAAGACTATCTAGAAAAGTTTGAAAAATTGTATAAAGTTGAAGCCAGCAAAGATCAACTGGTGGATGGTTGAGTTAAGCATTTCCTACATATTAGAACACTGACAAATTATGGCAAAGATGACTTCATCCCCGACAAGGGTATTTTTTTCCCCAGTGTTTTGCCAAGGTACTGGATGAAAGAAAAGCATGGTATAGATGGCCAACTGATATAAACTATGACCATTCCCTATTTAACATTCATTCTTCACTTCTGTGCCATCGACATCTCATTCTTCTTTAAATGTTGAGACAACTTAAGGTTCAATGCTGAAATGCTCTTGCCATAACATTTCAATTTTTTTGCCATAATTCAAAAGTATGTATAATAGACACATTTTAGATTTGAGTAAATTAATAACAAACACATTCTTCTGGAATATTTTTAAGATGACATAAAATAAAATAGAAAATATCTGTCTAATCAAAACAGATGTGCAATTCCCTAAACCACTCATTAGATTTTAATTCTTTTCTAAAACATTAAAGCATTTGTTTCATATAATAACTATGATAAAACAGTTTTATTGGCCCAGTGTTTACAATACAATTCTATAGACAGCATCTCTATTTTAAAAGATGCATTTAAGCATATTACATTGGAATTGAAAGGAAAACTTAACTTCCTGGGCATTTTTAAACTTAACAGACTATATCTTAAAATATGCCAACAAAAGAAAAGAAAGGTTAAGAAAAGAACAAAAGAAAAATGGATTTAAATCTTTTTCTAGGGGTGCCTGGGTGGCTCAGTGGGTTAAAAGCCTCTGCCTTCGGCTCAGGTTATGATCCCAGGGTCCTGGGATCGAGCCCCACATCGGGCTCTTTGCTCAGCAGGAAGCCTGCTTCCCCCTCTCCCTCTGCCTGCCTCTCTGCCTACTTGTGATCTCTCTCTGTCAAATAAATAAATAAAATCTTTAAAAAAATCTTTTTCTAAACTTGAGGGTTTTCACTTGTTTGTTTGTTTTGGGTAAGAGCACACTTAGAGTCTACAAACCAAAACATTTTAGTGTTCGCTATAAAATAATGGTTCATGTTGCAGGTTTCATTGCACTGTTTATGCAATAATTTTTGTCTTTTACATCCTTTTTGAAACACTTCTATATTTTTTCCAGATATCCTTCCTTTTAAAACACAATATCACATGAAAAGAAAAAGAGATCAGATCTAATATTTTAATACTCTACTCAAACAGCAGTTATGATTAATAAATTGTTAGAATGTCCATGGGACAAAATTAGACTGTGACAGAAGTGTTTTAGGACACTGAGTACAAAACAACATTAGGTGGCAATCCCTTTTTTCCAACTAAGAATTGTTCTGAAAGACAAAGGGAAAATAGGCAAGCTAACAGAGAGACGCAGCTTAATCCACTCACAATCATTTGCGTTCATAAGGTATTTTTAATTTTGTTGTTCGGTTTTTTGCTTTATTGGAAAAAGAGAAATGTTATTAGAATACAATTCAAATCTACTGATTTGTAGTTCATAAAAGATATATGTTACAGATGAGGAATTAATTTTCTTATTTGTCGTTCTCTTTATAATTAACGTTTGTTAGGGAATTGGATCTCCATTGAATTATTTATATCATAAATTTTATACTTATTTTGAGATTTTATTGCTACCATTTTAACTCAATTTGTATTGCCCATACATTAGGTAAAAACAACCAAGAGAAAATTGTGTTCTTATTGTTATTGTTTTTTTGTTATCTTGACAAGTTTAGTGATTGTCTGATTCCTAACCCAGGACATATGACTTAGAAAGGGGAGAAAAGTACTTTTTCTCTTTCAGTTTGAGAAACCCGTAATTAAGACTTTATTATGTGTATATCTGTTATTTCATGTTAGCGAATCTATATCCAAATTAATAAAATTAGCAGCATATTTTAGCAGATATGCATTCTCTAAAAAAATGGGATTTTTTTATTCATCTGATAAAATATACTAACTGGACCATGTATATTTTTTAGAATGAAGCCACTTTTGAATTTGCATAACATTTATTATTAATGTTTACCTTAGTAACTAATAATCACAACATCTAAAACAGTAAGCTTTATTGATATTAAAGTGTATATTATGTAGGCTAAATAATATGTTCACATTAAATATTTCTTTTATATCCATTGTTAAGTATGAATAGAAATTCGAGTATATAATTCATATTCCGTTAAAATGGCATTTGTTAGAACTTTTCCCTCCTTAATTTTTACATTATACTTTTCCTTTTTTCTTTCAAAATCTTTTTTTGTTTCTTTTTATTGAGAGAGAGAGAGAGAAAGCGAGACAGAACATGTATGCATAGGGAGAGGGAGAGAAGCAGACACTGCTGACCACAGAGCCTGAGGTGGGGCTTGATCTCACAACCCTGAGATGAGAACCTGAGCCTAAACCAAGAGTCTGAGGCTTAACTGACTCAGCCACCGAGGCGCTCCTCAAAATTCTTTAATATAAATATTGACCGTGTACTCAAAATATGCCTAAAAAATAATTGAAATTATTTTGATACATTTAAGCATGCCATTTTATTTGACCAGATCTGGTAACAATTAAGATAAATAATCACAAAAAGTTATTTAGGTTCAGTCAACAAAACATTATAGCCACTCTCTAGCAAAGGGTTAAACTGATACCACCCCACACAGATACGAATATTGTGTTTCTCTCTGTCTCTCTCTTTTGATCTGTGTGAAATCATGCAACATGGCACTGCTGGTGCAGGGGCAGTAGATCCTGGCTGGTGGTGTCCTGAGTTGGCAGTGTCATTCTGAGAGCACTATCAATCTGTTGGCTGACTGGATATACACAGAAGATTGAAAAAATAAGTACATATTTGGGTAAAATAGTGGCCAGATTCTTCAATACTGCAGAAAGGAATTACAAATACAAAAAGGGTAAGGTTAGAATAAGCCATGTGAGATTAAACAATAATTTGAAGTATAAATTTAAACCCAGTTAAGATAGGTAGGTAGATAGAAATAGTTGTTTGTATGTGTAATTTTGACCTCTGTCTAATAAGAGGGTCTGGAAACAATGTCAACGTCCAAATACAAATGAGCATATCTAATGTTCATAAATTGGATTTTAAATACCATTTTCTATAAAAAGGTACCAAGGCTTATTGGATTTCTGGACTTTGACAGGATAAGGACAAGATGATTCAGGAATATCTGAGCCAGAGCCCCTGGCATCCACTACTATCTGCTTCTTTGAGTTTGACCATTTTAAATACTTCATGTAAGTGGAATCACGTGTTATTTGTCTTTCTATGACTGGCTTATCGCATGAAGTTCTTCAAGTTGTGACATAGATAGAATTTCCTTCTTTTTAAGGCTAAAAAATATTTCATTGTATGTATATAGCACATTTTGTTCAACCATTCATCTGTCAGTGGACATTTGTCCTGGTTCCATATCTTGAATATTATGAATAATTCTGTAATGTGCATGGAAGTAAGAATATCTCTTCCCAGATCCTAACTTCAATTCTTTTTGTATACCAAGAAGTAGATTTGCTAGGTCCAAAAGGTAGTTCTATTTTTTAGTTTTTTGAGAAACCTTCATACTGTTTTCCATAGTTGCTGTACTATTTTTATTCCCACAAACAGCATATAAGTGCTCCAATTTCTCCATAACCTCGCAACACTTGTTTTTTATTGCTTTGATAATAGCCATTCTAATAGGCACATGCCTGAGATATGCATGCTGATGTGTATCACGAGTTCTATAGAAGAATGAAAGTAGAATTAGCACAAACCTAGAAATACTTCAAATTTCCATCAACAGAGAAACACACATGTAAATTCTGGCATGTTTCCTAAAATGGTTAATAAATGCATGAATGAAAATGAGTAACTGCTGCTACATGCAAAAACATGGATGAATCCATGTCATTAAGCTAAAGGCCAAAAGATAAATTGCATACTACATGATTCCAGTAACAGAAGTTAGAAATAGGCAAAATGAATCTGAGTACAGAAGTCAGGATAACTACCTTTGTCGTAGGGACACTAGTGACAGAGAAAGATGGGCAGCACTTTTGGAACACTGGTCATAACTAGGGTATTATGTAGTTAGGCAACATCGGCGGCGGGGGGGGGGGGAAGATAAATCTTTGGTGGTATCAATCGATAATAATCGCATATAAAATGATCTAAACATGCAAGGCAGAGAGTATAAAATAAACCATAGAACTATTATTAACAAAAACTATTAAAAAATAACCCAGTAATTAGTGAAGAACTTTACAATTATTGCTATTTTTATCATGCATCTCTGTCCTCTCATGTGTAATCTTAATTCATAAAAGAATAACTAAAGCATCATAATTACATAATTCATATCCATGATATAGTGGAACAACATTATCTGTTGAATTATACAGCAAAATGTATTAAACAAAGACAAATATTAATGACAATTAGATGACTAAATTAATTAACCACAAAATTGGTTCTAAAATTGTAATAACTGCTGTTTTTCTTTGAAAAAAATTTCCAAATAAATTTTACTTTTCTAAAACCACTTGATATAGAGTTTTAATCATATATTTATATCCTTGTATCACCTACTGGAATGTTATTCTTTGATAGTAGGGTTTATATTGTATGCATTTTATGTACATTGCATTGAGTGCAACCTAGATTTAATTGGGTCTGGAATAAGTAAAACGACAATACAACCAAAGAAGATGTTTTATAGTACTTTTGCAAGCTGAGATAAAAAATATTTACTACTTATTGAGCAACTAATATGTGAGAAAACAGTGCATATATTATTTCATTCTATTTCTACTTTACTGAAAAGGAAAGTGAATCTCAGTGAAGTTATGCCATCTGCTGAATGTCATAAAAGCTGATAAGAGAAAGGAGAATTTATATTCATATCTAACTTAAAATTCCATATTTTAAATATTATGCCCTATCTTCACAGTTTGAGAAATCTTGCTTGAAATCAAAAGCTGTGGTCAGTGAGCCTTTTCAAATTTGCTTCCAGACTCTAATCTACCTACATTTACAAACATAGAAAAAGCCCAAGTACCTCCACAAACAGCTGGAGAAACATTACAGAGGTTGAGAGGTTTACCTTTTATAGCTTTCGCATTATTTAGAATATGACATTTCTGAGAAAGACATGATTTTAAATATGGATGTTAAGCAACTATGGGCTCACAGTCTCTTCAATTAGTTTATCAGCTTTGATAGAAATAATTGACTATATTGTCATCTAAGCTTGGAATTTTGAATGGTATGAGAAAAAAATCAAAAAAGCCATAAAACATAATGAAATAAAAATATTAATAAAAATGTTTAAAGACTTTATTGAAACTATTGTTTAATACATACTAGACAAACAGAATAAGGTAGATGAATGTTGGCATATCTGGTATCATTTCTTATCTTAACTGAAAATGTACTTATAATTATATGTTAATCATTTTGTAAAATATATAGAATTCAAAGCAGATTATAAGGTATTTTATCACACATTAATCAGATGAGTGGAATAAATATTCATTCTCTAAGTTAATTTTTAAATTATATGTACTAGGTAACCCTACTTGGCAATCCATTCGAGATTCTGATTCCTTGTGTGCTTAGATTACTTATGCAGAGTTTCTCACAGCTAGTGGGTGTAAGAGTGACTCAGACTCATTATTGAAAATGCAACTTCTTCATCCTTAGGGTGAGGTCTTGTTTAGCTATTTTGTGGTAGTCAATTTGAGGATGACATTATGAGAAATACCATTTTTCATTACCTTCCCCTAGGATAAAGTGAGCACATCTAGTATGCTTACTGAAAAAAATTGTTCAGTTAGTTGAATGAACAAATTATACAGATAAGATTTGCCAATTTAGTGAAAATAGTCATGTTAAACTGAGTTGGCTAAACTTTAGTAAGCCTTTTTCCCTCCTAACGGACTCCCAGACGTAGACTCACCCAACCTCAACAGGCACTAGAATACAAACAACCTTTCCTACTATTCCTTCCAGGGAAAAACATTCCCTAATCAACTGTCTGATCCCACCACCTGTTCTTTCCTTTTCTAGCCTTGTTTACTTCTCCTTCTGTTCCTATGAAAAGAAAGCCTCTCTGCTAGAACTTAGAGACACTATTGGAGTGTTCTCCCTATTCCAAAGGTCCTCTTCACCCAACTGCAATAGTCTTTTGGAATAAAGTCTCTACCTATTTTTTATTGAGATGTAATGAACATATAACATAATGTTAGTTTCAGGTGTAAAACATGCTCATTTGATATTTGAATATAACATGAATGACCACCACAATAATTCTAGTTATCATCACCCCACAGTTATAATTTTTTTCTGTGATGAGATCTACTTGTGATTTTAATATCTACTCCCTTAGCAACTTTCGAATATACAACACAATATTATTAACTATAGTCATTTGTTGTATTTTATATTCCTATTATTTTACAATTGAAAGTTTAGATTTTTTGAGCACTTTCACTTATTTTGCTCATCTTCTACCCCCCCGCCACTGCCAGTCTGTCAATCAACAATCTATTATTTGTATCTATGAATTGTTTCTTTAAAATTTCATATATATGTGAGATCATATGGTATTTTTCTTTTTCTGACTTATTTTACCTATAATAATGCCCTCACAGCCCATCCATGTTCTTGCAAAGATCAATGGAACAGAAGAGAGAGCTCAGAAATGAACCCACACATATATGGTTAATTAATCTGTCACGAAGGAGCCAAGAATATACGATAGAAAAAGGATGCTCTCTAAGAAATGGTGCTAGGAAAACTGGACAGCCATAAGCAAAAGAAGGAAACTGAATCCCCGTCTTATACCATACACAAAAACTAACTTGAAATGGTTTATAGACTGAAATATAACACCTGAAACCAAAAACTCCTAGAAGAAAACATAGGAGGTAAGCTCTTTGACATCAGGTTTGGTGGTGATTTCTTGTGTTGACACCAAAAGCAAAGGCAACAAAAGCAAAAAATAAACAGGTGGAACATCACACTAAAATGCTTCTGCACAGCAAAGGAAACCATCAACAAAATGAAAGGCAACCTACCAAGTGGGACTAAACATTTACAAATCATATATATGATGAAGGGTTAATATCCAAGATATATAAATAACTCCTACAACTCAACTGCAAAAAAAGTGATTAAAAATGGGCAGAGGATTGAATATACCTATTTTTCCAAAAAAAGAAACACAGATGGCCATCAGGGACATGAAAAGATGCTCAACATCAGTACTCAGCAGGAAAATGCAAGTCAAAACCACAGTGACGTATTACCTCACACATGTTAAAATGGCTATTATCAAAAAGACAAAAAATAAGTTGGCAAAAATGTAAAGAAAAGTGAACACTTGTACAAGGTTGCTCAGAATATAAATTGGCATAGCCACTGTGAAAAACAGTATGGAGATGCCTCGAAATATTAAAACCAAGAACGAGAACTACCATACGATCCAACGATTCCATTTCTGGGTATTTATCCAAAGAAAACTAAAACATTGACTCAAAAAGATATGTACACCCTCATGTTCACTGCAGCATTATTTACAATAGCCAAGACATGGATGCAACCTAATCATCCAGCCTTCAAATGGTTTACTTGTAATCTGCACATAGGTAAGTTATACCTATTAAAGTTTTTAACAGGCAGTGGAACCTTTGCTTGTCAGAGCATAAGGTCAATATATTGTATAATGCAACATAATGGCACAATGTCCAAGAAGACAAAACATCTGTTTCTGGCCAATCATTTAGAGATACATGTGCTTATGTTTAGACTACTAAATTGTTAGATAAAGGTTCTACACAGACACACCAGATGAAATAAAAATGCAGATAAGAAGTGAAAATTTCATCAATAAACTAGTATCTTTCTATTATGTTCAGTTAGAGATGTGGAACATAAGGAATAAACTAACATTTTCTCATTATGAAGTTTCATTGTTCTTACTAGAGTAGTGAAGTATAGATATAGTGAAATATCAGACTTTTTGGAAACGTCTTTGAAATAGGAACACATCAAAAAAGATAAAGAAAATTGTCCTTACCAGATTGTATCATGTGTATAGAGGACAGCATATTGAGGGATTTGTAGAATAATTTCTCTTAGGAGTTTTAAAGCATTTCAAAGTAATTTTTATGTATGTCAGCAAGTTTAATCTTGATATTAAATTTGTAAACTAAATAAAACACGTTATATATAGTTGCTCATTTTATAGCAAATGAAACTGATCCCAGTTTAATTGGTCTTATAATGAATTTCCAACAGTTCTAGGTTTGATTAAGATCTCAGGATTTTAATATTTAGAACTGTACTACTACACAGTGTCATTGCTCTATGTGTTTGTATACACACAGAAATGTGTAAAATAACAATATTTTATGGTATCAGTACTTGTCATAAAACATTGTCATGTGGCAATGTCATTGTCATGGGTAGAGTGGGCTTTTTTTTTTTCAGGCCAATATTTATCACTACTGAAAGATAAAGGAAACGTCTGAATGCTATAAACATACAATATAGATTTATTTTCCCTTAAATATATTGGTGAGAATGTTAAATGACATTAGCAAAGAAGAAAACTGTTCCATTTTAATAAGTGTATAGCAACAAGGTTTGGATCAAAATACTTATTTGGTTTAATCTGACATTTTCCCCAGGAAATTGTTTCTTAAACATTAAGCCTAACTGGTAAGAGATTTTCATAACGGCATTCCCAAAGTAATAATTGTTGGAGAGTTTTCACAAACATTCTTTTAAAAGTGTGTAATTACTATTTCATGGATTTTTTTTAAAGCAGCAGGTTAAATTGTGTTATAAATGCAATAAGTTATGTGTGGATATATCCTTTCTAGATTTTGAATTTCCCAAATTTCTGGTTAAATATCCAAGTTATTCTCAATTCTTCAGGAAGTATTAAACACATTTCTTTATTAGCAAATTTCAAATGTTTGTCTATAGTCTTGGAAAGTAACAAGAGATCTATGTTAGTTCAATTTCTTTCAGAAATAATTTCATTTCTAGTTGTCCAAGATGTGTTAAATGTAGTACTTCAATAGGGTTCGGGACCATATGGCTTTATTGAAATAATGACAGTTACACCAGTGAAATGTTCCATAGTAAAAGAACTTGTTAGCTTTGACCCAATGTAACACTTTGACAAGGAAAACACAAGCTCCTCTATATGAAAGGAGTCACTGATTAATCCTTCCCTTCTATGTTTTCTTATATACCCGTTAACTTTTACTTATGTTTATAAAGTAAAATCAAGCATTACCCTCGGGATACTGATCTGGAAGATCTGAGAGGTATACTGCTTTCATAGACAAACACAAGCATTGTGGAGATAGATATAAAATCAATTCAGAGCAGGTGCAATCCTCAGAGGGAAGGTTAATTCAGTAAATATTTACTGAATGGCTACTGTATGTTAGTAACTGTTCTAGGTTTAAGAGATTAAAAGACCAGACCTCAAGAGTTCAGGGAAGAGTAGCACAGACAGAAAAGCAAACAGATAATTTCTGCTGACAGTAACATCATGGCAATTTTTTTCTGTTCCAAATACAAAACTTTTTCCATCTCCCATTAAAATATCCTTGAGCATACAGAAAAATCAAAGTCTGGCAAGAGCACTGAATGTTTTCTATTGCCTGAAGAAGTTTTCCACTAAATGAATGATTAGAAAGATTGAATTTAGAATACGGTCTTAATTACTCATTGCATGCCATATGCTTAACCAGAATAGGGAGACAGTACCAAAAGAAGTTTGATGTAATTGACTCCACCATTTATCTGTGCATCAATCCAGAATGCACAGGCTGCAATGACAAAAACAAAAACAAAAATATTTCCCTTCCAAGGAATGTATAGAAAAGCAAAGCAACAGGTGTATTTGACACTAAAATGATAGAGGGGAAAAAAATATCTGAGCTGCTCAGACATTCCCTAGTAGCCCCTACTATGGTATAAGTGTTCAAACAAAACTGCTCAACAGGCAAAACTGTAAACAATAGAGAGCAAGAGGTTAAAAATGGGAGGAAGCATCATAAATAATATATAATTGTTTAAGGATAGGTCTTGTAAATGAAGTGTTTGTTCCCGGGCAGCAGGCCACCCGGAGCCAAAAAGTTAATGGAACTTCGGTAACAGAGTAGTTTGTAGGAGAAGTGATAGTAATCTAGTCTCTAAGAAGAATGGTAACAATGAATGGTTAGATCTATATAGACCTGGAGATTGTCAATTTCTGTCTAGACTGGGAGCAGCTTTTACTTTAATCTAGACTATTATGTCATCAAACAAGACTATGAACATATAATTGATACATAATCCAATTTTTCAACAGAATATATGGGTTTTTATGTGAAATATCCCAATTTCAACAATGTCATTAAATACGGATGTATAGCATTATGTGGGGCTAATAGTGTAGACCATTCAAAACCTATCTGCAAGCTATATTTGGCTTATGGGACACAGTTTCGAACTTCTATTATAGGATACAGTCTTTTATATTATAATGAGACTATTAATAATAAGAAGAATACCAATAGCTGAGAAATAAAAGACATTTTAGAAGTGCCACTGTTCTAAAGACTTTATATTTAGTCCTCACAAAAACAGACTGAGAAGCACAGACACATAAATGTTAAGTAACTTGCCCAAAGTTACCTACATAGGAAGGATGGAACACTTGGATCACATTTGACCTTAAATCCTAATGATAGATGCCTGGGTTGAGAATAGGCAAAGTCCCAAATAAGTCTAGTAGACCCTAGATAGATATACACATGTTAACTACTGGAACCTAAGCTAAGGTCTATGTAGAGTAATCGGCTACAGTTTTAAATCTGAGTCAAAAATCCTGGTGACCAAGGATACTTTATCTATTATCAAAGACTAGGTCAGATAAACATATCCTTTATCAGAGACAAATTAAGAAGAAATAATTAGTGGCATTGAAAATTTTTTAATGAACAACTTTTCTTTAAATGCAGAAAAAATACTTCATTATTAAAAATGCTCATTTGCTAAAAAGATACATAAATGAAAGCATACATAAATAAACCAGACTCAAAATACATTCACAGTGTACAATCCCATTTATATGGCATTATGGGAAAGGGAAAGCCATAGTAAGTAAAAAGAGATCAGAAGTTTCCAGAAGTTTGGCATGAGAGGAGACATTGATCCAGACAAATTTTGGGGAATAAGGTAAGTGCTGTATATCTTCATTGTGACAACCATTTCACAGCAAGGCAGAGTAATTTTGTGTTTTAAACTAAAATAACTTTAGAAAAAAATGTCTTTTGATCAGTTACTATAAATTATTACCATGCCGTTTAAGGCACTCTATAGTTCAATCTCTCCCTACATCCTCGACCTCATCTCTCATCTTTTGGTTTGGTCATTTTGCTACAGATGCAGTATGTTCTTTCTGCTCCTTTGAAATGATAACTACCTTAGGGCCAGAACAAACTGCTGGCAGCATTTCAAAGGGCTAAGTTTTCCTATCCAGTTCTTGGCATAAATGCCCTTTCTTCTTAGAGGCCAGGGGTGAACATTTCCCCACCCAAATGGTTATCTTATTTCATCCTCTTTTAGATTCTTTGTTATTTAGTTAACTTGTTTAATTATACATAAGTATATAAATTTCTCAAAATACTTTCAGAGATAACACAAAAATGTTTCACTTAAAATAACAAAAATAACAACTTTGGTGTTCTTGACATATTTAATTTTTTCATTATATTCCATCTGTGTCCCAGAACAAGAAAATGAACATTGTAGGAACAATATCTTTATCTGTTATGTACACAATCATACGTTGATATATTATACATTCTATGTTTTTAATCATATTTCTATGATATGCATTATAGACCACTATGTTACACATTATGCATTATCTTATATATTATGCATTTATGAACTAAATAAAATGTATTTTTATTTGCCAAATTGTGAATTACATATTCTATAAGTCGGAGTAGAAATTAGCAAGCTATAGTCAAATCGGGGCATGTCAGATGTTTTCGTAAATAAATTTTTATTAGAACACTGACACCCATTAATTTATGTATTGGGCTGTCTTCATGCTACAAAGACAGTAATGGTTAGTTGCAAAGAGATCATACAGCCCTTCCACCTGGAATATGTAGCATCCAGACCTTTATAAAAACAGTTTGCCAGCCCATATCCTAGACTATTAGATCTTTTTCTTTCTTATCTATATATCTGCCTATATGCGTTTATAATTGCATTATATAGATATAAAAATACAGGTATGTTTCTTTAGTTATGCCACGATTTTTTCCTCAAATGGGTTATTATAGAAAAACAAAAACAAATAAAAACACTCTCCTCTTTGACATCCCTAAGTCCACTTTACCTTCTAAATATCAAGCTCCAAAGAAAGAAATCATGCCAACCACCCTGCTTAAAAATCTTGTTTTTTTTCCCCTTTATACTTAGAAGAAATCAATAACCCTTATCCCGATTACAATCCTATACAGTCTTCCACAATGCTCCAAACTGACCCTTTTCCTCTGACTCCATTTATCACTCATGCCATATCCCTTTCTTCTCTCTTCCTGGGATACTCTTCCCACAATCTTTCCATAGTGAGGATTTCTTGTCATTCAGATCTTGGCATAAAAGTTATCTTCTCAAAGACTTCCTTGTCTACCCAACATGAAAATAAAAGTCCAATGGAATTAAAGGATTTTTTTTTGTCCTCTCCTGTTCTCTTCCATACCAATAATATCAGAACAATGACTGACCTTGTCTGTCTAAAAAATCTACTTTGTAGAAAAGTATTCAACTTGTTTTTGTATACTACTATTTCTATACATGTAGTTGATTAACCAGTAAATATTAATAATGCAGCATTAAAATAATTTAAGACGACTTGTTCAACATTTGTGATATATGCAACTTTCTGAAATATCAGTTCTATATTTTGATTTCTCACGTCAAAGTATCATTCAGGTATTTTTTTTTCCTCAGCAAGTTCAAATGTCTAGTATATTTCTGATAATTTAGGTATCTATTAATTTTTCTTCACAATTATAACAATCAGGAAGGAAATAATACTAAGGGATAATAATTTTTATAGTCATGGGACTATATTCTTTTGAGGTGGGATCAAATTTTTTATGTTTATATATGTAATGTTATAGCTTTCACCTTTCAATGGATAAGTTTCTTCTCATGACTAGTTCTCTTTTCATTAATTTGCTGCTGAGAATTTGTATTCTGAAATCTAAATTCTTATTAAGTCTCAGTAAAATTTTGTATCATCTATACTTTTAACAAATTCTGTACTTAAACCCTATGAGGATAATTACCATATCTGATATGTTCTCCTTTAATTCTCAGTATCCAGCTATGGGCCTGACACACAATGGTTTCTCAGTAAAAACTTTTTATGTGAATGAAAAAACACCTTTATATGTTATCTCATTTTTAATATTTTTGTCTTCTCTTATGCTCTTCATAATTTTCTCAGGATAATCAACTATCTCATTTTTCATAGTTAATTGTATTCATCGACTTGATTGGGCTACAGGGTGCTCACTTATTTGGTTAAACTTTCTGTGAGACTGTTTCTGGGTGAGATTAACATTTGAATCAGTGGACTTCATAACATAGATTACCCTCCCCAGTATAGATGGGTCCCATCCAATCCAATGAAGTTCTTACTATCACAAAAAGGCCAAGTAAGGGAGAATTCTATCTTACCGTCTTAGAGCGGGATATTGGGCTTCTCCAACCTTAGACTCAGAATAGGACTGAAACTTACACCATTCTCTTGGTCCTCAGGCCTTGGGTAGAACTATAGCATCAGCTCTCCTGGGTCTCCAGCCTGCCTACCACAGATCCTGAGACTCATCAGAATCTTTAATTGTATAAGTCAATGCCTTTTAATAAATGAAAAAATATATAATCTTATTGGTTCTGTTTCTCTGGAACATACAACTAATGAATTATTAATGTGAATATCTGTCATAATAAGTTGATGCTTTACTGTGAGCAGTGAGTTTATCTTTATCACAGCCCTTTTAATTTTCTCTCTTCTCTTACAGAAGTCCTTTACCTTCATATAACCATGTACTTTTAGTCTTTCATCTATTTTTTTTCTTTATGATGTCCTATTGTTGTTATATACATGTAAAGACTTCTTATACCAACTATTTCAGGATGGAAATTACTGGAAGATTTGTCTATATATCATGTCAAGTCAATCCTGTATGCTTTCCTTTTGATTCTTTATGGGAATACTTTCATTTGCATTGGAGTGCATTTTATAATTTCCTAATTTTGTTTATATATCATGTAAGCTTAAGATATCTCTCTAGGTCCATCACTTATCAGCAGGCAGTTTAACTATTCTAAGCATCCACAGTGATTTAATTGTAGTTCTCTCTGAAACAAAGAGAATGGAAGGTAGTTATTCACAGTCCATGGCCTAGTTTCTAGAGCTAATCAGAAATTAATTTAATTTGGCTTTAATGGATTATGTTAGTTTTTCCTACAACAGTCTCACTGCAATCACAGCAAAAATAAGTATCCTGGAGTTGGTAATTTTTATATTTTAGATAAACATTAAAAAAAATCTCCTAATTCCTAAGATGACTCTTTCCCCTTGGTGACTTTCTTTTCTGACCTTACCACATGATCTTTTACATATGAATTCCCCACTGGTCAATTTTGTCTGAGTTCATAGTTACTGAAAACGTAAAGAAATCCTTTACTTCAGCAATTCTTCAGCTATTCTGGCAGTGGCATGGCTGACCAATCTCTACAGTACCAGATTTGGTCAAAATCTGAACAAATATAATTGCAAACAGGACTCAGATTTTTGGTTGTAAATAAAACATTGTCATTTATCACAATTTATTTCAAATCAGTGTGCTAATTAAGAAATGTTTCTCAAACTAGTAGAAAATTGTTTTATTCAATTGAATTTTATTCAATTTCCACTGCTGTTGTAGAGTTTTGTTCATTGCTAGGGGCAGGGGGAGGTGAGTGGGGGCATGGGTTAAATGGGTGATGGGGATTAAGGAGTGCACTTGTTGTGATGAGCCGTGGGTGTTGTATATAAGTGATGAATCACTAAATTCTACAGCTGAAACGAGTATTACACTGTATGTTAAGTGGAATTTAAATAAAAATTTGAAAAAAAATAAGAAAAAATTCAGGCATGAATAGAAGTACTATATAATCATGGAAAAATGTTGGAGTAAGTATAATTTACTCTTTAAGCATCATAAACTGAGACTCAAAATATTAATATAAGGAGCTCAAGGAAATTGACAGCATGGACTTTTAATTTTAAATTTTATTTTTTCAGTGTTCCAAAATTCATTGTTCATGCACCACACCCAGTGCTCCATGCAATACGTGCCCTCCTTCAATACCAGGTGGTGGGTATTGAGCATGGACTATTTTAATGCAGACTTTCAGTCTCCAAAGTAGGTGTTCTCAATTAAATCATCCTATCTATAAATTTTCTTTTATGTTATACATTTTAAGGAGGATTACGGTAAGTAAATATTTTAATTGATAGAATGACTCATTAAATTCCTTCTTGCTGAATGATGCAAAGTTTATCACATATATGTAGTGAAAAGAAGGGCTATGTGTACCCCAATGTTCATAGCAGCAATGTCCACAATCACCAAACTGTGGAAAGGGTCAAGATGCCCTTCAACAGATGAATGGATAAAGTTATGGTCCATATTTACAATGGAATATTACACCTCCATCAGAAAGGATAAATACCCAACTTTTGTATCAACATGGACGGGACTGGAGGAGATTATGCTAAGTGAAATAGGTCAAGCAGAGAAAGTCAATTATCATATGGTTTCACTTAAATTGTGGAGCATAAGGAATAACATGGAGGACGTTAGGAGAAGTAAAGGAAAAGTGAATTGGGAGAAATTGGAGGGAGAGACAAATAATAAGACACTGTGGACTCAGAAACAAACTGAGGGTTTTGGAAGGGAGGGGGTGGGGAGACGGGCAAGCCTGGTGGTGGGTATTAAGGAGGGCACGTATTGCACGGAGCACTGGGCATGGCACATAAACAATGAATCTTGGAACCCTGAAAAAATAAAATAAAATAAAATAATAAAAAAAAGGAACATTAGCGTATCAAAGCCAAATTCCACACAAAGTCATAATAAGAGGAAGGAAAATAAAGAGCAGAATAACACACTTTACAATGATAATTAATCAGAAAGATGTGCCGCCCCCCCAAAAAAAAAACCACAGGGAAAAATTGTAACCTACTATTTCAAAAGCATTAAAAGACAGTGTGGTGGGTTGTTTCAAAAAAAAAAAGTTTATCATATATAAACACAAATGTATATTCTATAAATATGATATTGCTTTTTATTAAAATAAACACAAACCTTTAGTATTTTTTGTATTATGATTAGGGATCTCCCCTCCCACTTTTTTATATCTCTAATGTACACTAAGATATAACTATAGCAATGATTGATGAATGTTTCATAGTTACAAATAGGATAAAATAACTTGCTTCTTGGACAATATATTACTTTCTATATTTATATACAAGTTCTCACTTCTTGGCTTTTCTTAATATCTCCTCTTATATCTCTTATAAGTACTTCCACATGGAGCTGCCTTTGACCTTAATTTCTGGATTAAAACTTCAAGAGAGGATATATAAATGTGAATTAAAGTTGCTGCTCTCATTGAATATTCAATTAAGATTTTTAGGGAGGGGGAAATGGTTTACATGAAATACCATAAAAGACAATGAAACATACTATTTTGAATACAAAATTATGAAAATACTTGCTGTAAAAATTATATAAGGATAATCTTTTGAAAATTAAGTCATAAAATTAGCATATGATGAAATAAACTAGAGAAAACTTAGAACTAAAATCAGACTATTGTGCAGTAGGATTTGATCACAATCACACATATGTACCTTCACCTATCTAAATCATGTGGCTCAAAAAATGAGGGGAAAAAAAGTAAGAGTAAGGTTACTATTTATTAGCCAATAAATGATTTAAATATGAGGGTTATCAACTGAAAAGATGCTAAATATCTAGGACGCTTAGGAGGCCCAGTTGTTTAAGCATCTGCCTTCAGTTCAAGTCATGATCTCAGGGTCCTGGGATCCAGTCCCACATAGGGCTCTTTGCTCAGCACAGAGACTGCTTCTTCTTCTGCCCCTCCCCCAAAACACGTGCACGCATGCGCTCTCTGACAAATAAATATAATCTTAAAAAAAAGATATTAAATACCCGACCAAGCATTGTACATGCACAGGCCAAGACATTATAAACATAAACTCCTCATTATTGTGTAGACTTTATATAAACATAGCATCTTGGTCCCTTGTCATTGAACATTAATTAATACAACTTTTTTTTGATTCGATGATCACAAAGAAAATTGATACAGTCAGTTGCCTGCCTTTACATTGATGTGGCATAAAAAAGAAACCAGAAAAAGCTGATATTAGAAGCAGTCTGTGAAAGACAAACTAATAAACACAAATATATTGAATTGTATGAATATGTAGATGTGAGTATGGATGTGGATGTCCATATGTGATGTAGCTTATCTTATAAACAGTATCTAAGAAAATGTAAATGAAGAAGGACATTAATAATTTGCCTTGCTCTGAAAAGCATTCTTAATTCCATGGCTAGTGTTTTAATATAACATTTCAACTAATTTAATATAATGTGCCATTCATAAGTCTCCTGTGAATCATTAAGGAAATATTTAACCTAGTGATTGAGATATTAATAGAGGAAAATTACTTCCTGCAGTAATAGCCCTGCATTGTTTGTGAATGACATTGATAATATGATAAACTCTTCCTTAACTTTAGTTTACTGATTGTGATAAAGTTATATAGAAAGAAATTCCCAAAGCCTTTTCAAAGTGAAAAAAACAATTGTTCCATCACCTTTACTGTGGACAGTAATATACCACCTCATTAATCATTTTTTTTTTTAACTATGCCAATTTGTACCCTAGTTTTCAGGCGTAGAACATCACTATCTCATTGGAGTTGATTGACAGTTCTGGCAAAGTAAATTCTCTAGAGCATCTTTAGAGAAATAGAATTGAAAACTCCAAAAATATGGAATATTTAACTATTAGCAATAGAAGTATAATCTTCTATTCCATCTTCTACAACTTAGGAACACGGAATGAAAAGAACATCACAACTCACATTTCAGAATTTAAATAGTTCACATTTAAAACAGTTTCAGAAAGCAAGTTGGATGTTGGAATATAAAACTAGGAAAAGGCGACTAAAAGAAGGTGTTTCAGATTTGCAATTTACAGATAGATACAGGGTAGTTTTTAGAAAAGCTCTCATGCATTTATCTCCCTCTTCTTATTTCTTTCACCAACTCTTCTGAAGGCATATATATCATGAGTAAAGCACTTAAGAAAGTCTCTCATTTCAAACTGATGCAATTGAGTGTAGAAGATAGAAAAAAAAATGAAAGGGACAATGAAGAATCAGAAACAACCTAAATATTCACAAAGAGGGGATTGGATAAATAGTTATATACAGATCTTCCTTGACTTATAATAGAGTTATGTTCTGATAAACCACTGTAAATGAAAATATTGTAAGTTGCAAATGCATTTCACACACCTAACCTACTGAGCATCAGAGCTTAGCCTAGCCTACCTTAAATGTGCTCAGTACACTTCTATTAGCCTGCACTTGGGCAATATCATCTAATACAAAGCCTGCTTTATAATGAAGTGCTGAATATCTCATGCAATTTATAGAATACTGAAAGTGAAAAACAGAGTGATCATATAGGTATAAAATGATTTTTTAAGCATATCAGTTGTTTATTCTCAGGATAGTGTGGCTGACTGGGAGCTGTAGCCTATGTCACTGCCCCACATCACGAGAGAGCATTACACTGCATATCTCCAGACCAGAAAAAGTTCAAAATTCGGAAACTGTAGTTTTCTACCGAACATGTATCACTTTCACACCATCACAAAGCGGAAAAATCATAAGGCAAACCATTGTTAAGTCAGGAACTGTCTGTATTCATATAATAAAAGAGGATACTACATTAAAATAAAGTATTACTATATGTTTCTCATGGATAAGCCTCAAAACTGAAAGACAAATTTTAAACAAAATTAAAGATGATATATATAGCTTGGATGCCATTTGTATAAAAATTTAAAACATGCAAACAATATTAAATATTATTTGTGGATATAATTCTAGTAGTAAGAGGAAAAAAACCTAATAAGTAATCATAAACTACCAATTGAGATACTGGCTTTTTCTGGAGAAGGCAAAAAAGGAATGCATTTAGATATGGGTGGCAGTTTGAAGTGTTTCTATAATTTTGTGTGTTTTTGAAATAAAATTTCAAAATTTGAAACAAATGAAGTATAAACATTTGTTCAAGTTGAGATGTAAGAGTTATGACATTGTACTGTTTCCCTATTGTTTGAAATAGTTCATAAAATTAAGAGAAAAATATTTGAAATTTACACAAATATATATGTAAATGTATTTTTTAAAGATTTTTTTTTTTATGTTCTAGCATACTAACTAAAGTCTAAATACAAATATGTTAGGGTTTGGTTCTTTACACTAATATAACACAAAAAAAGCTAAAATCTAAAAAATAATATATAAGTAGCATATTTCTGTTTTGAAAGAAATTGAGATTAAGTTCTTGACTAGCAAAGACAACTGTAACTTAAATACAAGAATTATTATCCAACATAATTTTATTTAAAGAATAATATACATTAAAGCTACACAGATTTTTATGCCTTAATCACCCAGTCATTCATGAATTCAAGTAATGAAAAATGAAGTTACTGGGTAGAATTATAAATTATAGTTTTTATATTATTCACTATCCTGTCATTTCTGGTCAAAGGTACTGAAAGTAAAATGATAGAATTATGACATTTTCTTATGAGGACTAAAGTTTAAATAAGAAACAATGAAATGTTACCATCTGCCCTATTTCACCATGACCTATGAATAATGAAGAAGTCTATTATTTTTGTTTCAATTATAATAGATAAATTAAGACTATTCCACAAAGGTAAAATGATATAATTGGAGAATGTCAATATTCCACTACAAGTCTCGCAATATTCCATTTACTTTTCCATGCACTGTCATCATACATATCCTGAAAGAAATCTCTCTTCCCATGTTCTGCCCTCAGCTCCCCCTCCCCCTTAGGGGGGATATCTGATATTTTCTGTTTTGGTTTTCAAATTAAATGAGTTTTGCCCATTGAGGTTATAATGAACCAAAGGTTTAAGTAGTCAAGTACTTAGTTACTGATGAATTAAATCTGCCTATTCGAACAGTTCCATTCCCACTGAGCTATAGATTTAGGTGATTATTCTCTGGTTTCTTACCATTCAGTTTCTCCTCTCTTTCCCTATGATCCTCTGTGTTATTTCTTATATTCCACATATGATCTCCAAAGATATACAAATGGCCAACAGACACATGAAAAAATACTCCACATCACTAGTCATCAGGGAACTACAAATCAAAACCACAATGAGGTACCACCTCACATCAGTTAGAATGGCTAAAATTAACAAGACAAGGAACAACAAACATTGGCAAGGATGTGGAGAAAGGGGAATCCTCTTACACTGTTAGTGGGAATACAAACTGGTACAGCCACTCTGGAAAACAGTATGGAGGTTCCTCAGGAAGTTAAAAATAGAGCTACTCTATGACCCAGCAATTCTACTAATGGATTTTTACCCCAAAGATACAGATGTAGCGAAAAGAAAGGGTGCCTGCACCCCAATATCCATAGCAGCAATGTCCACAATAGCCAAACTGTGGAAGGAGCCAAGATGTCCTTCAACAGATGAATGGATAAAGAAGATGTGGTTCATATATACATTATTTTACTTTTAAGAGCTGTTTCTAGGAAACGTGTGGGTGTCAGGATTGCTGGGCCTTGGCTTCAAAGCAGTTTATGAGACAAGATCCTAAGGCTAACTACATAAGAGAGACCAAATACTTGATAAATGGACTGTGTATCATTAAATCAGCAAGACATGAACATTAACCTGTGATCTTGGCATAAAAATGATGGACAGGCAGGCATAGGAAAGATAATATAGTCTTAGACAGGGCCAAAGAATAAAGCTCAAATAGAAGGAAAATTCACAAGAACGAGATTTAAATAAATTGGGAATAGAGATAAGTACAGCAGTTGAGTAATTTTGCTTTCCCCCCCCCGCCAGAAGCATTCATCTCTTTTACATATATTTTGATATATTCTTATAACCATAACATGCAATTTCCTATCTGACCGCTTGAGTACCAAGAATATGTACTTATCAACTAATCTTTAGAAAGTATATGTGGAATGTAAAACTTTCTAATGTGTTTACACTGATAAATATTTGATCATCTCCTTTAAAATGTCATTCTCAGTTTTAAATATAGATATGTATATGTTTTACTTATAATCTCCAATATAATGTGAAGTAATATAGCTTTATTATAACATTTTATTATAACATTTTTAATGTGTAGCAGCTACCTCTCTTTACTCTTCCAAGTCTAATTTTTTCCTTCATGGGTACACTTGTATCAATTAATAAGCTCCTCACATTTCCTCACACCCAGTTTAAATAAAGCTAATAATTTATTTATACCCTTTTCAATGTAATAAAACATTAATTACATTTTCTAGAGGGTATTTGTCCTCCTTGTGTCTTTAAAAGTATCCTGAGAACTGATTAACTGCCTAAGGTGACTTTAAAATACAATCTAAAATGTAAAAACTAAGAAGAAAAAAGTAGTTAATATCCAAAAAGTATTTGCTACAGCTAAATGTTAATTAAGTTGTTCAAGTAACATTTTCATTTTCACTATTTCTTACTAATGCTTTTGCCTTGATATTTTTCAATACTCAGGAATTAATTTTGTGACATTGATTTTAAAATCATCATAAGCATAACCTTCTCTCCTAACTGAAAAAAATTTTTGTAAAATATTTAAGAATATAAAAGGGGGTATTTATAGTGATAGTATTAAAAACTCAAGATTTTAGACTAGCATCTAACTGTTCACAAAAAGAAAAAAAGTCATATGTGAAATTTTGAAACATTAATAAAGTGAATTAGAAAGGTTTTTTGCCCCGAATGCATGGGAATATCTTCTATGTCCACCTGTACCTTAAAAATGCTTTTGGAAAATCTGACTGGCATTCAGGAGGAAAGAGTTTAGGCTTACAAAAAAAGGAAAAAGTGAGAGTAGTTCTTCTCGCTGCTGGAAGAAGGAACTATCTTCCTCTTAGAAGAGGACTCTAGAAGTCAGAGGAAGAACGCACACTTAAGAGAGCAAAGTAACTCTGGTTTTTGGTTTGGCTACCACATAGAGACTGAGAAGGGAAAGAGCATGAGAGGTATCTGGAGAAGAGAACACAGTCTTAATTTTAATGAAAACCTAATCAAAAATATCATTTAAGTTCAGTACAAATGAAGTTCCTTAAGAAACTTACTTCTAATATTCCTTAAAAATTTAGCAAATATACATGCCTATGCCCAACATACCAATAGCCCAATTATTATTCACAGTTCCAATCTTCATATCCAAGTTCTGACAATTTTTCAACACTTCTTAAAAATTTCCATTGAGTTACGATAGTTTTAAAGAGGTGTTGACCTCTCCCATTATAATTAAATCTTTCCAATTAGTTCTGACACCTATAGTCATGGTAAAGAAGTCAAATACGTCTTTTCTTATAATAGAATATTAACATTGAAGATATGTTTCATTCTCAAGTGGCTTTTTTCTCTATTCCTCTTTCATATTCATCCCACTTCGTTTGCTTTTAAATAGTATATGTATTATCTTATACCTAATCTATTACCTCTTTCATTGTCAATTCCTCTCAATCCCTACTTTCCTTTCCCTACCTATATATCATGAAATTAATAAAGTAATTGGTTTCCACCTAATCAAGGACATGAAGTCTGCTCCTCAAAATAATTTAAACAAAGTCATTTTCTATGTTAGCACCTCCTTGTTTGTTTTAGAAATCATGAAAAAAAAAAATAACTGTGGTAAATCTGCCTCACCTTACTGCTAGTGTCACTTTTCTGGGCTTTTGAAATGGTAACTTATGACAGTAAAACAGCATAGCCCTGTCCCAAACACACATTTAAGCTTGCAATCATCAAGGTAGGAAAATTCTCTGCAGAGGACATATATAACGTATGTAGAATTTATAACAAATGTAGAATTGCTGCTGAGTGTATCAGTGCTTTCTGAAACAAACAAACAAAATCACAGGTGGTTTTTTAATGTCCCAAAATTACTCTAAAAAATGTGTTTTTGGTTTTTTTGGGTGTGTGGTTTGTTTTCTGTGTTTTCTTTTTTTTAACAGATATGACATTTGAGTGTAATAAAATGGATTTTGTATTGCCAATCAAGGCAAATGTGAGACACATATCACTCTCAGTTATCCTGGGAAGGACACAATGTGTTCCTGGATATAAGTGCCTCACACTATAGGTTGTTGTACCCAGGTCTCTATTTCCATTAGGGAGGCACTGCTTTCAGAGTTAATTTCTAGTATCTCAGACCCCTTATTCCTAGCAGCAAAGAAAGAGTAACAAACGTTATGAGTGATTCTGGAAAAAGAATGGACATTGTTCATCCCTTTTCTTCTTCCTTCCTTCCTGCTTTAAGAATTGTTACCCACAAAAGTCCACATACTGGGCTGCCTATTGAAATTTTACTGGAATAGGCCCCTATAACGAAAATCATAAATTTACCCAACATATTTTGGTCTGATAAGATAAATCAACTTAATTCTAAGGCACAATATTAGCAAGTCTCTTAGCTATTAGACTTAAAGCCACATTTTCGAACCTAGCTTTTGTCAATCAAGTGCTGCTTTGGTCTTCAATATGCTCAAATTTTATACTCTAAATATCTCAGTTGTTCAGATCTTAGCCAGGAAAATAGGACTATTATTTATTGGTTAAATAAATCCCCATTTCTGTTCATTTAGGCTAGGGATATTGAGAGAGAGATTTAGAGAGGAATGTGGGGATTATAACAATCCTTTATCAGAACAGGAAAATTTGATAGCATGTTCTTGTGATTGAAGCTGGTATAATTGAGCAGTTAGTTTCTGCTGCTGTGTAGCTGAGGCCTTTAGCCTGAGGCCAAGGATATTTTGATCTTAGCTTGAGATTGCAGTTTATGGAAATGTCCTTCAGCAAATGTCTGGGCCACCCAGATGTAAACACAGAACTTGGGCTCCTTATGCCTAAGGCAAGTGTGAGCTACTCGGCTTGCACCAGCTGCATGAGGCTTCCTTCATGGGAACCTCAAAACATCAAAGTACTGCTTTCGATGCAAGTGGTAATGATTCAGCTATTGGGGAAAGAGAACTTTTCCTGTACACAGTGCATTTGGACATAATAGGGCAGAGGAGGTGTGCCTGGGTGGCTCAGTTGGTTAAGCATCTGCCTTAGACTCGGGTCATGATCCTGGAGTCCCAAGCTTGAGCCCCACATTGGCCTCCCTGCTCAGCAGGAAGTCTGCTTCTCCCTTTGCTCCTCCCTCACCCCTGCTTCTGCTTTCTCTTTCCCTCCTCTCTAATAAGTAAATAAAAATCTTTAATAGGTGAAACCAATTTAGAGGAATTTCAGAGAAAAGATTGGGGATATCATCATAACCTACTCAAAGATTTCTTGATAAGCTTCAAAGTGACACTTTTATGGTGGTGGGAGAGGTCACAAGGAACTTTTTGTATTGTGGAGAAGCATGGCCAAGAAATGTATGAAATTAAGACTCTAAGGGAAGGCTGAACAAAGACAGGGCATATATAGAGAGGACAATAATGGATCACTAGATTTTGGGATTAATGGGCTAATAATATATTTTGCGTATAATTGTTCAACTTATGAAAGTAAACGTAAAAAACTTTCAGATTTTTTGGCATATCACAAGGATATTTTCTGTGGGAGTTTAAGTACTTATTTGATACATATAATTTACTGAATTTGTTATTTAATATTAATGAAATTAAATATTTATTAATATTTAATACTTTTTACAAATTATACAGGCTAATCCTCAAAACACATAACGCTCTTGTTTTATATTCAAGGTGATAATATGCTGTGAAGTAAAGAACATAATTAACTCAACCTTTTGCCTTTTGATTCTTTATGTATATATTATTGTTTAGAATTATTTTAAGAATTTAAATTTTAATTTAATTGTGAACAGAGAGAGCATTATCTTTTAAATGCTCTAATTTAATCCTGAATAAAAATAGGTTTAAGTTAGAGGAGCAAGAAGCATGTCCAAATATATTGCCAATGAGTACAATCGCTAAAGAATTTCAGTTGCTCTGAAAAGCTTAGCTATACAAGTCTATAGAACACAGAGATCAAATACATTTATTAGATGAATGTTGAAAGCTTTATAAAAACCTATTTCTCCTACTCAGACCTACCTATCCTCTCTTAGGGGGCATGGCTTCTGTAAGAAGCATAACTATGAGAGTCAATACTGCTCAGCCTTTAGGATTTGCATATTTACCTCTTCCCTGTTGGATTTTAATATTTTTATTACTGTTGCTTAATGGCTTAATTTCCCCATAGTTTTCTGTAAAATAAACTAAGCAGAAAATTAATATTTATAAAATAAAATCAATTTGACTACAAATAAAAGGGAAATGGTGATTACTCTTAATCTCAATTTCTAAAACAGGCCTGGAAAAACATGGTAAAGATTTCACAACTCTTATGGCTGCAACTAATTTGTGTTTATTATTACAATGCAAAAATTTAAAACCAACACAAAAACAACTCTACATCTTTTTAATGCATTTCTTGCTGTATTTGACTGGAAAAAGTAGCAATAGGACTGGAAAAAGTAGCAATAGCATTTTTAGTTCAGTAATCTGTTGGATTATTTTCCAGCAGAGCAACATGAAAGAAAGGCAAAAACACCCAATAGGTAGATCTTATGAATTGAAGAGATTCCTGATGGAAGACTACACTGGGCACTAGGGTTAAAACAACTTCAGAATTTTTCCTGTGGAAAGTGAAATACAGAGAGATCAGGAACAAAGAGAAGCAAACAGAAAAATGATAATTAAAGATCTTTAAATACATATGAGTTTACATAAACCAAGAGGTACTCTGGGCAGATCTGAAGAGAAGTACCACCATTGTTAATCTCTAAATCAGCAAAAAAGAGTACTTTTATTTTGCTCTCTAAGAGAGGGAATGGAATTAGTAGAATTTTCCTCAGAAAATGGACAGTCCAGTACCACAAATTCTTGTTAAGTGAACCCTCCCAAACGATTAAGGTTGGCAAATTGTCGACAACTCTAATACTGATTAAGTTACCAATGAATGAAAAAGAAGGATGGCTCTAACAGCTGGTGAAAATGTTTCTTTATTAAATGCTATATGAAAATTAGATTGATATAGTCTTAAACTCCCCATTCATTATTTGTTAGAATGGAATATATGAAATCTGTGGGAGTTGAAATCATTCTGGAGATGCTGAGGTAGCTCTGTTCCTGCCTGATGAAACATTTCTGAAGCAGTTCAAGAAGATACATGATTCTTTATCTTCTGTGGGAGCACACTCCTAGATTGACTATAGATTGTTCATGTGAGTGCTATAGGTTAAAAAGACTGAAAATCAGGGGAATAAGACCCCAGTGTTTTCCCAGCAGTGGCTCTCCAAAGGGAGACATTGTTTAGAATTCCAAGCACATGGTTCTAATAAAAATAAATTGTATTCGGATTTATTTTGTTTCTAAGTTTTCTAAAGATAATGTATCCCTTTATTGTCTCCATCCCTCAGCTGTCCCATTTTGATACATCACTGATTCCCTTCACTCTCATTTTAATACTAGCCAATTTGCCCAGATGTTCTTTTTTCAACCTTCTATTTATTCTTCTCCAAATCTGTTTCTAATCTATTTTGTCAGAATTTCATATTCTTTGGGCAATATTTCATAAATGGGTAGGGGTTCCTGCATTAAAATGTATGCATGTAGTCCATACATTATTTTTCCATGGCTGTTTAGGTAAAGCTTTAGACTAAGGTCTCTTCAATTACCCAATTTGATTCATTCAGTTTAGGTTAATGGCCTTGTATATTCAATAATGTCTTTCATGTCTTCAGTGACAATCTATAAAATCAGAAGCATCACTGGCTCACATTGAACTCCTAATATCATTATAATATCCATTATAAATGGATTTCTCGATATCCATTTTTCTTTCATTCTCCTTCCTACCAATCTCAAACTTCCTTTTGGATATCTCACAGATTCATTTTGAGTTTCACCCTCAGGTCCACGGGTTAAGCTAATTTAAGCCAAATATAGTGAAATTGGGCAGAATAGACAAATATTGCAGTAGTGGGCATATGTTATAAATAGAATGTTTGTGTCCTCCCCAAATTGGTTGTGCTGAAATCTAATTCCCAGTACAACACTATCAGGAGGTGGAGACTTTAGGAGGTAATCAAGTCATTATGGTGGAGTCCTTATGAATTGGATTAGTGTCTATGAGATGACGACAGAGAGCTAGCCACATGAGAATGAAGAGTCTGCAAACAGGAAGAGGTCCCTCACCAGAACTGTACCATGCTGGTACCCCGATCTCAAGCCTTGGGAATGAAAAGAAATAAATTTCTGTTATTTATAAGCCACCCAGTTGAAGGTACCTTCTATAGCATCCCAAAGTTATTAAGAGCATGTGACATAAAATTTATTAATAATGAGTCAAAATTTGTGTAAGGAATGCAGCATCAAAGACTTTTTATTTCCTAAATAGAATCTTGGAAGTATAAAAACGAGTTGCAAGTCATCTTGTGATAAATAAATAAAAAAAAATGGAGCCTGTGTTAGAATGAAGACAACATATTTGAAGGCAGAATACTAAGATATAAATTAGACACTGATGATATCATTTAGCCCCTGTAGTAAGTTTTACCTGAAATACAGATATTTTCTGCTTATGAACTAACACTATTTATTCTGTTTAAATAGCAAACTTGCACTGAATGCTCTAAGCATTTTTCAAATATTATAATAAACATCAAACAAACCTCTAAGATTTTATGATTATTATTATATCTATTTACAGATGAAGAAACTTTCCTCAAATCCTATACCTGGTTAGTAAAGGAACTGGAATTCAAAACCCAACAATCTGACTCCAGGGCTTGAATCATTAAGTGCTTTCTTAGAGCTGCCAAATCAATTCTATTACAGCAAGCATTCTTATGACTTGATCATTTTCATCTCTTACTTCAAAATGACTGCATCTTTTTCTTAAATTACATTATCTCTTGGCGTTCACTATCTACTTTTTGTTCCCTGAAGCAGTTGATCTTTTAAAAATGTATTTGAGGGATTTTTTTTCT
Source organism: Potos flavus (assembly GCA_028534135.1). NCBI lineage: Eukaryota > Metazoa > Chordata > Mammalia > Carnivora > Procyonidae > Potos > Potos flavus. The sequence continues at coordinate 43,141,088 of CM052883.1, forward strand.
TTAGTTGTGTTTTATGTTTATTTTTGTTTTCTTCCTCTTTTCTTCCATCCCATCTCTCATTTATAAATTATTGGATTCTTCATTTGGGGAAGTAATCTTTTTGGAGCTATTTTCATTTATTATTTTTGTTTCTTCTTCCTATTCATCATTTGTAAAATTAAGTCAGGATGGTTACTTTCTAAATAAACAACAATTTTAGAGCAGGCTTCTCAGAGCATTTCAATATGCATATGAGCATCACTGGATTTTTACATTTAGGTATTCATCTCTAGGTTTGGATTATACGAAATCAATATACATATTGTGTTATTTGGAAACAGATATTGAACATAGAGAACTAGGAAAATCACTTTATTACTTTATGGAGGATATAACTGGTTGATAGACATAGATCTATAGTAGCTACTGGCTAAAAGAAATAGATCCCTATCTACCTACCTACCTACCTACCATTAAAGTATTTAGACAAGGAAACTATAGACTGAGGTGGTTCTAATGCCTTGGTAGCCTACATAAGCAAAACAAAATTTAAGCCAAAGTCAATGCACTCAAATTTGAGAAAGTGAAACTTAGGAACAATCAATCCAGCTAACCAGGTTTTCCCAAATAAGGTAAACTATTTAAGCCATAATTAGTGAAAAAATTTCTTTGCTTTGTTTCTATCACTTCTGTATAAAAACTTTGTACCTACCTTCTATTGGTGGAGTACTCCTAACCATTTTTGGATTGGTACTACCCAATTCAAATCAATGTTTAAATAAATACTCCTAAATTTTAATGTGCTTCAGTTCACCTTTTAAAACTACTTTTTTTTGGATCCCTTATTGCTTTTACTGAGCATATTGTTTAAGTATATTTTGTGTTCAAGAATATGCTCCTTTAAATTTAGATACATTTGTAATTGCAAATTGTGGAAATTATACCAGAGAAGAGTCTTACCATACGCAGGGGTTATGGTAGGTTATAAAAATATCCCTTTTATGAATGCCTGACAAATCTCCAAAATTTTCTGACCATCAGCTGAAAGTTATCCCTTCTACAGTATACTTGGATTTTATTCTATGCCCAATTTATGAAGGTGGGTTTCATCTACAATTCACCAAAATGTTTCCCTTAGGGTGATTTTACCCTGTATAAGATAGCCTGATTCCAGATATGTAGTACAATCATGAATATTTCTCTCTTTTTTCTTCTACTACATCTCCCCAAGGCTATGAAATTTTGCAATTAAAATCAGTTTTGGCTCTCAAGCACTGTGAAATTAGTCTGTCACAGTTTTATGAATGCTGACAAAATACACAAGATACCTACATGAAAGAAAAGGTCTTTACAACTAACCTATGGCAATAAAGTAGCTAGTGTTAATGTTTTTACCAGTTCCTAAAGCCCAAATTCTCACAAGGCAACATGAAGTAGAAAAGGTTAATCCCGGGTGCATTACAGCAGAGGGACCCTGAGCATAAGGAAGCCGAATCTTTTATAGTAGGCAAAAAATTGAATTGACAAGGCAGGAAACAACAAACGTTGGGAAGGATGTGGAGAAAGGGGAACCCTCTTACACTGTTGGTGGGAATGCAAGTTAGTGCAGCCACTTTGGAAAACAGTATGGAAGTTCCTCAAAAAATTAAAAATAGAGCTACCCTATGACCCAGCAATTACACTATTGGGTAATTACCCCAAAGATACAGATGTAGTGAAAAGAAGGGGCACATGCACCCCAATGTTCATAGCAGCAATGTCCACAATGGCCAAACTATGGAAGGAGCTGAGATGCTTTTCAACAGACGAATGGATAAAGAAGATGTGGTCCATATACAACGGAATATTACTCAGCTATCAGAGAGGATGAATACCCACCTTTTGAATCGACAAGCATGGAACTGGAGGCAATTAAGCTAAGTGAAATAAGTCAAGCAGAGAAAGACAATTGTCATGGTTTCACGTATATGTGGAACATAAGGAATAGCATGGAGGACATTAGGAGAAGGAAGGGAAAAATGAAGGGGGGACTCAGAGGGGGAGACTATGGACTACAGGAAACAACACGAGGGTTTCCTAGGGGAGGAGGTGGGAGGATGGGTAACCCGGTAATGGGTACTAAGGAGGGCACGTATTAGATGGAGCACTGGGTGTTATATGCAAACAATGAATCATGGAACACTACATCAAAAACTAATGATGTACTGTATGGTGACTAACATAATAAAATATAATTTAAAAAAAAAAGAGTCACTATCTTTATAATCCTGAATAGCACATGAACCTGCCCTTTTCTCTAAAAGAAGACAATACTTTTCTCTTCCAAGATTGTTAACTATAGAAAAATAGTTTATAGAAAAATGTATTTATGTATTATAAAATATAATAATTTATAGAAAAATATTTGAACATATTTTTTACAACAAAGATAGTGCTACTCACAAGACACACACAAATGTAGGAGAATCACAGAAAATCATCTCACAATATGGGCTAGCTGTCCATTCTCTCTCTGAGCCTGACATTCTCTTAATTCCATTATATAGGTTTCTTCGGAAGCAGATCTGTGATTCGATCATGACACATTACAGTTGGGACTCATATCAACAATATGGCAGAATTCACTGAGAATTCATTGTATAAACTTCAAGTCTTCAAAATATTAACAATCTAAATTTAAAGGTGGAAAATTGAAGCAATTTCTGCATGCATATGTAAAATATCCTAAAATTGGTTTCTAAAGTATTTTTCTATTTTATTTTTGAAAATGAAAATCTCACTTAAAATTGAATGAGTCTTTGCAGAAATACTTTATTTAATAAAGACCCGTTTTCTTTTTATTTTCTAGCAGCCTCTCAATTGCTGATGTGTTTAGCAGTTGTCAGGATATTGGTACTGCTCCATTTTATCCCAAAGAGATTTTTTTAACTTACATTCTTATTAAATATTCAATTTTTGTATAACTGAAAAATTCTTTATCATAATTAAACATAAATGGTTTGGGTATTTCTTATATTTCGCTGACTACTGGTACAAAGAAATATTCTACTTGCTTACAATGGTATTTATCATTCTTTAAAGTAATTCTATTCCATTAAGGTAAACATTTTTGTCCACGCTCATCTAACAACTTTTTTATTACTAGATGATTGCTATGTTTTGGGTTCTGGACCCAATTCCAATTGTGTAGGTAAGTGGATTTCTTCACCCCACCAAGCAATTCGTAGACACCAGCTGAGTGTCCTGCAATTCAACACAATTCTGATGCTATGTAATTAGAGATAGCATCAGATCCCATGAGTTAAGAGTTCAGTCCCACAAAACTACCTTCCCCCCACCCCTGCACTTGAAATGCCAGTTACAAGCCAAGGTTGTCCCCTGTGCTTCTGACTGACTAGCTATTGATTAGATGTTCCAGCAACTCCTTCCTTGAATTTGATTAATTTGCAAAAGCAACTCACAGAACTCAGCAAATATTTTACATACTAGGTTACCAGTTTATTATAAAAGCATATGACTCAGGAACAGCCAAGTATAAGAGATGCATAGGGCAAGGTTGGAGAAAAGGCCTCCATGACCTCTCAGGGCGCACCACCTCAACTTTGAAGTTTTCAGAACCCATCCTTTGGAGTTCTTATGGAGGCTTTATTGCATGGGCATGATTAATTAAATAATTGGCTATTGGTGATTGATATAACCTCCAGCCCCTCTCCCCTTCCTGGAAATCAGGGACTGGACCTCTCTTTCACCCCTCTATTCATGCTGGGTTCCCTTGACAATCAGCCCCTATTCTTAGATGCTTTCCAAGTTACCTCATTAACATAAATCCAGTTGTGGTGGAAAGAAGTTTGTTACGAATAACTAGCCACCCATTTCACCTTTGACTCTGCAACAATTTCAGTAGCTGGAAATGAAACAATTATGACAAAAGTTACTCCCATTGCTCTTATGCCTTAGGAAATCCCATGAGTTTTGGGATCTTTGATCTAGGATGGTGGATGAAGATCAAATATATGTGTGACATATATTTTGGTCATCTGAATGGCCAAATATATACTTCTTATAAATCACAATATTGCACTATGATATTTTTTCATAATCCACATTCTCAAATATCCATATTTTCCTCAAGGTTGAAGTCATTCTACAACAGATGGTCAAAATCTGTCTTCAACAGCTGTCATATGGTACTTTCTTTCTCTCCAGGTGCATTTATTTGTTGGCTTTCACCTGTGAATTCTGGAAATCCCATTGGGCTGAATTAAACAAGTGTAACAGAGCTTGTAAGGAAAGCCTAACTAAAAAAGAATTTGTGTTAACAAGGTTGTTAGACACTTATCTATTTTGAAATACTAGCTATATTTTCATCTTTGTGTTGTCATACCCACACTAACACTATGCCTTGCCATTATTGTTAATTTTTGACGCTGTTAGGCAAAACAAGTTTAGCTTTCTGCTAACATGCCCCAAAGTATTTATACTGAGAAAACACCCACTGCTCCGAATACATAGCAATGACTAAAAAGAAATGTGAAAAGAAGGAACCAGAAAGGCATAGCCGAGTTTCAACACAAGGATACATTCTTACTAAAAAAAAAAAAAAAAAAAAAAAAAAAAAAAATCACAAAACATTGAGTGGTACTAACCTCTGGTTGATAAATAGGATGTGGTACTAGACAATATGATTCCTCTGGGGAAAAGGGGAGTGACTGTCCACATAGATGAGGAAAGGAAAGGCAGTAGTGAATCCCTTCTTTTGATAAAAGAAAAATGCTGAGAAACAAAAGTATAGCAATATACTGACCTGAGTTAAGGCTTTGTCAAAAACCAGGGGCCAAAAGAGATGGTGAAGACAGCCGGGAAACCATTACCTGAGCTATGCTGTGTATTCTCCTCATGCTGAATCTATGGTATCACCAATATGCAGAGAGTAATAACTTCTAAAAGCATGATTATAAGATCAAGTTCTATATTACGGTTTAGGGAATGTGTGATGAGAAACTTCAGCTCTGCTAGGTAGAAGGAGTGTGTACAAAAAAATGAAAGATAAGAGGGTCTGCAGGGAGGGAGGAAAGATAATAAAGACACGGAGACAGATTTAGAGATGAAAGGAAAAATTCCTCATAAAAAATGTGTTTACAAGTAAAAATTTAAGACATAGGAAAACAAGGAGAAAGAAAACTAATATTAATAAATAGGAATTAATCTGTAATGGAAATGGGATTTCCCTAGAGACACGACTTATTATATATAAATATAGTAAGTATTGAGATAATCAAAATGAAAAAGCTAAAAAAAAAGCCACGATTTTAAACAAATTTTGAAAAATAAAAAATGTATAAACTGCAAAGACAAGATTAGGCATATATTTGTAAGAATATATTAGAAATTTAGGAAAAGGAAATTAGTCATAAAGAAATATTATAGGTCAATAAATTCTGTGCTTGATACATCAAAGATTCAAGGAGTGAATTACAGTAGTAAAACTAAACTTTTGATATCTTCTGTGGTGACTTTATGATGAAGTTTTTTTCATGAAGTCTATTTGAGCACTCATGTTAACCAATAGGAACATTTATGTTAGCCAATTTGAACAGCTTGAAGCCAGTTTGAACATTCTATCTTAATATATATTAGCCCTTTAATAGGTAAAAAAAAAAAAAAAAAAAAGACCTTATGATTCAAAGTAAATCAAAAGGCCACATTGTAACCTGACTTCCCAAATACCTGTTGCCTTTTATTCAAGGATATCTGCTTTACTTCCTCCATGCCCACTCCAACCCGTATCTTTTAACATCTATGTTTATCTTGTCTTGCCTGCTCTCTAGTCTGCTGCAGATAGGATCTTTACAGACAAGTAAACTTAGCCTGTTAAATGATGATAATGTGAAATTTCTGGGTAGCCTAAAATAATTATAGGAAATAACTGCATGACCATGAAATCTTTGTGTAAAAATCACACCCTCAGTAATACCTGATGACCAAGAATATCAAAACTGGGTGACAAGGTTAAAATCCACATGTCAGCAGGCTGCATCCCTTTCTGGAAACCCTAGGGAAGAATGTTCCCTGCCTTTTCCAGCTTCCAGAGGCTGTCGACTCCCTTGCCTCAAGGGACCCCTTCCTTCCTGAAAGCTGGCAATGACCTCCCATGGCTTTCTCACGTCATACTATGCTAACGATTGACTCTTCTCCCTTCCTCTTCCACATGTGAGGAACATTTGTGATTACATGAGGCTCACCAAGAGAAACTAGGATAATTTTCTCATCTTAAAGTCAGTTGATTAGCAAACTAAACTCCATCTGCAACCTTAACCCCCTTGCCATGTAACGTAATATATTTATGGGTTTCAGGGATTAGGATATGGACATCTTTGGGGGCTTATTGTCTCTCTTACCATATAGTGCTTGTTAATGTTCTGCCTTATCAAAACACACATTTCAGGTCTTTTTTACCCTTAAAGATCCTAAAATTCCCGACTACATGGACATGTCGTAGACCTTGACCGATTAATAGATTATCCATTGCTTTAAATTTCTCTTCCATTTCTGTAGACTAATATTTTTTGTTGTTTTATAATTTAACTATCATAAATGTAGGTCAAAATAAAAATAATTGTAACACTATATAAAATATTGCCACCACTTTAAAGTACTAGTAGTAAATTAGGTTCAGGCAGAACAATAGAAGATTATGTGGAACCATCAGGCAGCAGGATTAGGAAGCCCTGAATACTGCAGTAAAAAATCAGGAAAGAATATTTAGAAGTGAAACAGAGGCCCAGAACTTCTTGAGTATAAAAGATAAACTTTGCCTAAAAAACTGTTTTTAATCCATTAAGAGATTTTATTTCTATTTAAGATCACCACAACCTTAGAATTGTACCATCTGTTCTATTTGGTTGAACCATTTGGAATATATCACAAATAGAGAAATAAATACCACGGCTTATGTCCCTGTTAATATTTGTCACTCTGAATACATTTCCTACTGCTTCCTACACCCAACCCTGATGGCTGACAGATACAATTTGTCACTACTTTTGAATGTTGGTTTATCTTTTTCACATGTTTAAGAAAGAAGTTTGCTTTAAAAAAAGAAAAAAGTAAAATTTTCTTCATGTACAAGAACTGAATCTCTTGAGACTAATGGTAACCTAGCTTCAAAATCATTATAGAAGTTCTGCTTCTATAATCTGATCAGAATCACGAATGGTTTTGAAACACATAATTGAGAAACCCATTAAAAAGAGTATGAAATATTCATATCATTTGATAAATCTATTAACTTACTAAAAGCATGTAAGATGCCCTTCTAGTATTCTTCACTCTGTGTTGTAAGTGTACATTTACATTAAAATCTCTCAAAATCAGAAACATTTTGATCTTTTTTTGGCTCCTCAGTGCATATATAGCACAGACTCACCTATACTATAGATATGGGTCTGCATTTATATATATTATATATATAATATTTGTAAATTAAAATGAAACGCATAAATGAATAAATGAATACCTCTAAATTTATCTTTTTAGCAGTGTCTGGTTTGAAAACTTGGTGGTGATCATGTTCACCAAAACTTTTCAGTTATTTCATTCTGTTTGCATATGATTTAGCATAGCTTGTGATAAACAAAGCAGAGAAAGAAACATAACCACCCATTCCATAAATCTAGAACAGAACTGCTAGTTTAATTTATAGTATATTAAGGACAGTAGTATTGCCAAGGGGCAGAACTACTTAAATTACTGTCTAGGTATCCATAATAATCCTGCATGACAAGCTCAAATGTCTTTATTCACTCTAATTCAGAGTTTTCCTCTTTCTTAAATTTTCTCTATTTGCATATGTTGATGAATATATGTGTGTGTACATATGTGTACTTTTTTAATATGTTGTCAAAATTTATTTATACAAAACAAATCCTATGATGTCTGGGATTTGGGGTTCAATTCAGAATTATCCAGTGGGGTATGGGAGGTGATTATTAGGGCATATAGATAAAAAAAATACTGGTCATGGTTGATAATTATTGAGCTGGTTCATTATGACATGTAGGTTCTTTTTGCTACTTTCTCTGCTTTTATGTTTGAAATTTTTAATTAGATGTTAAAATATGTCAAGTCCTGTAAATACTAAAAACAAAACAAAACAAAAACATTTTTTATATCCTAATATTGCTTTCCTTGCTATATTCAAATGCCTGGATGAAATTTGGGTTATATTGTACTTTAGGCTCAGCAACTTTTTCTCTTATTTATCCTAGTGTATGGTCATTTATTTGTCCTCACATGCTGGTGGAGACTGAGAAAGAACAGAGAAGACCTGGTTAATTTTCCACATGTTTCAGTATAGTTAAATTCACCCACATGATTTTGCCTGGTGCTCTGCTGGAGGAAAATGAAGGATGTTGTTAGCAAAGTAAGTGAGAATTTTAAAGATAACAGTACAACAAAGAACATTCAGAGGACATGAGTTTGGGGCAAATATAAAAGTAAAAAGAACACTGACAGTTACTGGACAAGCTTGGAAAATACCAATTTTACTGGAGGGAAATTTGCATTAAGAGAGGAGAAAACTGACACTTGACCTTTAATTGGGAATATAAATGTAAAGCATTACCTTTTTAAGTTGATATGTGCAGTCTCAGGCTAAAGAAGTCAAAACATGTTATTCCTTTAAAACTACTTCATTTTTTTTTTTTTACTATTGCAATTTAATAATGGAAATAAACCCTCTGTTAGAATTTAATTTAGGAAAACAGAAATGGAGGAGTGTAATAAGACGGTGTATCTATAAGGCTGAAAAATAATAAATCAATAGATTCTTAATTTACTAATATGGAACTACATAATTTATGTGTTTACTTTAAATTTTAATTTTAAATCCCAATACCATAGCCACAGAAATAGAGAAATAAATATGGGAAGCAAATTGGAAAGAGTAAAATAGGAGCATCTGGATGGCTCAGTTAGTTGAGCAGCCAACTTTTGGTTTTGGCTCAGGTCATGATCTGAGAGGTCCTGAGATCCAGCCCCACATTTGTTGTTCTCCCCACTCAGCAGGGAGTCTGTTTCCCCTCTTCTTCTCCCTCTCCCCCTAACCTCCCACCCTTGCACTCTCTCAATCTCCCTAAAATAAAAAAATATTTTTTTTAAAAAATTAGTGAAGTAGACCAAGAAATGAAAGAAAAAAAGGGGGAGAATGTATGTTACGGTTTCTTTCAGAGGTTTCCTAAATATTAGATAAATGACCCTTGGCACTCTGTGCTTTTCTCTGGTTTGTGAACTTCAGATAAGTATTATCATACAGCTTTTGAAATGCTAAGAAGTTATTTTTCCTGAATAAAGAGAATATGGCTTACTTTTTTCCATCCAGTTCCTAGCACAGTGTGCTTCACACACAGTATGACTTAAAATCTGAAACACACAACCATTTATAGCTAAAGTTGCTGTTTCTCCATACATTTCATAGAATGAAAATTAATTCCATATTCAAACAGTAATGTAAAGCAATAAAATTTGGAATAAAAACAAATATAAACATATGAAAATTAAAAGAAAGCACAAAGTCTAAGAACATACAAATTAGTGATTTTATTGCAGATACTCCGAATTTTGCTCCAGGAAATGAGATAGTAAATTGTTTATTATTTTCAATCTATACAATGGGACTTTATTTATATACTAAATATTCTTTGGCTGATTCTTATGTTAGACATTGTTCAGAGGAAATAAAAGTCTTGTCTTGTGCAACTTGTATCCATATCTTGTGGGGGAAAAAACAGATGAACGGGTAAGTCACAACTCACTATGAGGTCAGGTAATTATTAGGTGTTGCAAACTTAGTGAAAACATGAGAGGACAGAGAGAGAGAAAGAGAGTGGAGATAATTATAGGTTCAATGAACTTTAAATCAGAAACAGAAGAATATTGGCAATCTCATGTGGTTCAACTTTGTATATTATATTGAGTGCTCAGATAACGCCTTTCTTATGTGGCAAAAGTTGAGCGGATATAGAACTGAGGGAAAAAGCAACATCCATTTCTTTAGAAGAGCATTTCAGATGGAAAGAACAAATACAAAAGGCTTGGAGTCTAGAGCAGGCATGGTATTTTTCATAAGAGACTAAGTGTGGCTTGAACGGAATGAGAAAGAAGAGTTGTGAGAAATGATGTCAAGGGGGTCACAAAGAAATTAGAGATTTCTCCGTGAGAAATTTGGATTGCTATTCTAACTGTAATGGAAAGTTTTGGAAAGCTTTTGAGAAGTTTTAAGTGGAGATGTGAGATAAGTAGTTACATATTTTAAAATAGTAACTCTGGGTTTTATGTACAGAACAGACTGTATAATGTACAAGAATGGAAAAAGGATCGAGTTGTTAGGTTATTTTAGTGGCCTATGTGAGAGGCGATGGTGGCTTGAATCAGAATAGTATTGGTAGAAGAGATAAGAACCAGGGAAGAAAGAGATATATTATGTAGGTAGACAGAATTTATCGTTGAATAGATTGTAAAACATGAGGAAACATGAAAAGTTAAGTGATTCTAGGTTTAGGGGCCTGAGTTAATGAAGGCAACATTTCCTGAATTGGGGAACATCATTTATGGAGCAAGTTTGGGAGGGAAATTGAGAATCAGTTTGCCCATGTTAAGTTTACATGAGTCTTGAGATAATGGAAGAAGTTGGAAATGGAGAGATAAATATAGGGAGAGTCACCTTTGTTTAGATAGAATTTGAAGTTACCAGCTTGGGTGAGTGAGCCAGGGAAGCGAGTCTTGATAGAGATGAGGACTAGGTCTTATGTCAATACAATGCATAGAGATAGAAAGATGAGGACTATGTACTAAAGACTACTTGAGGAAAAACCAGAGGAGGACAAAGGTGAAGGTGTGCTAACTTAAAAGACAGAAGTATGTATCATTTCATATTTTTCTCTGAACTCCTGAAAAACATTAGGTATCTATTTTTGTCAATATATATAAAGATTTTTCCTTGCCCATTTAAAAAGGGATCTTAAATTCTAGGAAGAAGTTGTGCAAATTATGCAGTTATGCATTTAAATGCAACCCTATGCAGAAGTTATACGATAGGTATGTATATGTAACGTATAGGTTAGAGTGGCACAAAAGAGGGAGATATTAGCCTGTTATGCCATACTTTGAATCCAATCCACTAATTGGATTCTTTTCATCCACATGATTTGTCCTCTTGTTTGTTTCTTAGTCCCAACTGTAATATCTGAGAGGAAAAAATTATCTTTATTTGGGCTTCCTCCCATCCTCTCTCTTTTTATACAAACTTAAATGTAGTTTACTTAGATGTCTTTTATCTCCATATTGTCATCAGTTAACAAACATGCTTCAAAGTAGATCTGCTGAACCTGGTATTTTCTCTACACACCTGTGTTAATTCATAACGTATTTCACCCTATGTGACTTCATATTGATGGCATGCAATCACAAAATTATTTAATGGCTAGCATAGCAATGCTAAAGTTGGAAGAAAGAGAATCAGGAACAAAATCCTGAGAAATGATTATTAATTACTTGGTTTGGATGGCAAGCACTTTTGGGGAACTCAGTTACTTTTATGTGGTTTGTGTGATAGTAGTGACTCCTCCTCACATTTTTATATATTGCTTTGTTTTCATAATGCATGATGAAATAGTAAAAGGCAGAGAAGTTGCATCAGAGACCTCAATAGGAAGCATTTTTTCCCTCTTGCTAGCTACGGGATATTGTTTACCTGAGAAACGTGGCTTAGCAGCTATAAGGCTCAGTTTTCTTAACTACTAAAATGAGGAAAATTAAACTGGATTATATCTGCCCCTAAAATTTTATGTAAGGGTATGTAAAAATGTCTCGTAGACACTAAAATACAGCAAAAAAAATGTTTTTTATAGCATTTACTAAATGATTTTGTACTTCAGGCATATGTTATGACCCATGCGTATCTGATTTCATAAACATCGAGCTAAATCCCAGTATGGTTTTACTTAAATTTGATCAGAAAAAGTATGACTTCTTTCTTGTTAGGTACACGTTTCTTGGTAGTAGGTCATTGCTTACAGTAGCATTTGCAGATTCCATAAGGACAGGTCTTAGAGCCTTTCTTGAAAAGCTGCTTTTGTTTTTATGCTCTTAATTTATAAAGCATATGAATTACAGGTGAGTTTATCCCAATGTTTTGTTATTGAGAATATAATAGGCTTCTCTTCCACATATGAGGCTTGAAAAAAGCCATTGAAGGGCTGTGCTAACTTTATGATAACGGAAGTAATCTATGAAGTAAAAGAAGAGAAATAGAAAAACTGCACACATTTAAGTGATTCAAGTATATACTCATGTTCCCTTGAAATATTGAACAAGTTTTCAATGAGTTGTTTTGGTTTTATCTCCTAATACGAGAAAAATCTCCTCAAAACTTCAGACAATTGTTTTACATGGAAAAAGAAAACGGTGAGTATGAAAAGATATACTGAAAATTAACTGAACAGTAACAATGCCTAAATATTTAATTTGGTGCTGATGAAACAGCAAGTGTGAAAGTATAATTTAAAAGCAATGATTTTATTTTTCAGGTTATACAGGAATGGGATATTATGTAGACTTACCACCAGTCTGGCTTTCTGCAGATAAAATATCTCTATTGAAACTACATTAAGTAAGTGCAGAAAATAACTATGCAGAAAGATCAGACATATATACCAAATAAATATCCCTTAATTATTTTTAAATGGAAATTAAAAATTTTTTAAATAGAAGGTACTTCTGAATTTTGGAGTTAATTGAAAAATTGCAGGTATATTTGTTACAACTGTAAAAAAAACAGAGATACCTCGTTCTCAAAGAAGAAATTTTACTTCTTTCAGGGAAAGAACAACAACAACAACACTCTCATGAAGCAGTGATTTGTATTTTTTATCTTATATCCTTAGAGGTAGAGAAATGGCTGAGTTGGTACCTTGCTATGATTTTACGTATGCATATATTTATAAATTGTTCATAGTTCCCATAGTGATACTGTATGTATATTCTAAGTAACACTCATAAAAATGAAAGGTGAGAATAAAAAACTTTTTAATTTTTATTCTTTTTGCATTTTGCTCTCAATTATGGTTTTATTTGAGCAACATAATGTAATGATACATTATTTCTGAAAATCTGAATTTAATTTTTTTGTGATAAATCAAAGTAATTTAAGTTCAATTTATTTCAGTAGCTGATGTTGATGGTGATCAGAGATAAAAAGGATACTTGCACAAGTCCCCAAATGCAAATGAAAAATGTACATTTCTGAAAACAGGAGAGTATTTTTAAAAACTCTATCTCAACATGCTCTATCCATATAACGGTGGACTTGTTTTGAAAGGAGCCTCTTTTTAGTAAGTCTCCTTTAGCTTAGAGGTACATATTTTAGCTTTAGCTTAGAGGTTCATCATTTAAAAAAAAAAAGTCTGCAAGGCAGCAACTACTGACAGTGAGCCATCATCACTAAAGATGTCAGTAAATTTGGAAATATCTTTCTATAAAAGAAAAATAACACCAGTTTAAGTTCAATATGAGCTATCCAGTAAACTCAGTGACAGAAAAACTTTTCAGGGACACTACCTAGTATATTACTGATACTGTATATAATCTAATTTCTTATTTTTATAAGTGTAACCATATTGATTATATAGATTACATTTAAAAATGCTTTAAGTTGTCATGATGCATTGAGTAAGACCACTTCTACTCCTTATTGCACCTTGTGCTATTTCTTTACTGAAAGAAGTGAAACACAGCAGTCAGATATATGTACTCAGTAAGTGTACTATAGAGTAGAATATTAAATGTATTTATTGAATTCTTCTCATACTTCATTTGAAATAGTGAATATAGTAAGGAGCTCTAGTATTCTCATTCTACATCCCAATATAGTGTACATAGTATATAAATTCTGGGAAATATTATTTTGATTTCCTTGAGATAATTAATTTTGATTTTCTAGTTTCAAAACAAAATTAAGTTGGACTTCCATTTCCATACAATGAACCAGATTCACCCTTCTACCTGAAACAACAGTAAAGGAAGATATGAAACACCAAGCCTCAGACAGAGGACAGTAATCCCTAAGAGACAGACAAGAAAACATTGAAAGCCCTACTCTTGCCTCAGTTTACTGCACGAACAGCATTTGCAGCCTGTGTGTTACAGAAGGGAAAAACGAGGTGGAGTTCAGTGGATTCCTTCCACTGAATAGATGAAACTGATTGAGGAGCCCAAGAGTATTTGAGCTCATATGACATAGTACAAGAGAAGAGAAACTTGCACAGAAAGAGAACTCCGGAGTTACGTAGTAGGCATCTTTCATGTATTCAACAGAGTAGTAGTGAGCAAATGTATGTGAAAAGAACTACCCAAAGTCAAGGAAAGAACCAAATTTAAAAGTATTAGGTGGAACAGTACCTGGTGCTCACACATAGTAGAGAAGAGAGCCTATTCCTACCACCTAGGAAATCTCACAATTCGTGGATATTGGTTAGATTACTTAGAATAGTATTGCCATGCTTGTGGGACTAATGACCAGTAGACTCATTATTCTCAATAAGGGACTATTTTTGCTCCAAAGGATATTTGGCAATTTCTGAAGATGCCTGGATGTCACCAACAGGAGGGGGTTTCTACTGGCATCTAGAGGTAGAGGCTAGGGGTGCTAAATCATCTTCATTGTACCGGCAGGCCACCTTCCTCCCCTCCAGCTGCCAAATCACCATGACAACAACAAAGTTTCATCTGGCTCAAATGTCCATAGTATTAAGGTCAGGAAACCCTGTCCTAGGCTAAACACTACTTAGGTCCTGCCAACCAAATTTTAAAGAGATCTGAAGAAATCACACTATTTCTCAATAAATATACTATGTCCCAGAACATCAAAGGTATTTGTAAAAATTCAAAAATAGCCAGTGTCCAGCAAGGTAAAATCCACAACATATTGCATACAATTAAATAAATTATCAGCATATAAAGCAGAAAAATAACTCATAATGAAGTGAACAAATAATTTAAACCAACCTACAACTGACAAATACATTAGAATTACATGCAAAATATTTTGAAATATCTTTCAAAAATAAGGATCAAATACTCTTCCAGACATATGAAAGCTGATTTTATCACCAATACTGTTTCCACAGCAAAATCCTATGAGTGATTTTTCATATCTGACCATAGGCAATTATCCAGGGGGCTTATTGTAGAAAACTATCTACACAAGATTCATACTGAATTTAAAAAGTTAACTCAAAATGGATCATAGACCTACATATGACACTTAGAACTATATGACTTCCAGGGAACATACAGGATAAAACCTATGTAATCTTAAATTATATCAAAAAATTCTTAGATACAATACCAAAAGCCTAGTTATTTATTTGACAGAGAGACAGAGAGAACACAGCAGGGGAAGTGGGAGAGGGAAAAGCAGGCTTCCCGCAGGGTAGGGAGCCCAATGCGGGGCTCAATCCCAGAACCCTGGGATCATGACCTGGGCCAGAGGCAGAGGCTTAAGGACTGAGCCACCCAGGCGCCCCCTGGGGTTTGTTGTTTGTTTTTTTAATATTTGAGAGAGAGAGTGTGCATGCATGCACATGAGTTGGGGGTAGGGGCAGAGGAAGAGAGAAAATCTCTAGCAGACTCCCCAGTAAGCATGGAGCCTGACATGGGAGTTGATCCCATGACCCCAAGATCATGACCCGAGCCAAAATCAAGAGCTGGTTGCCCAACTGACTGAGTGAGCCATCCAGGCACACCTAAAGCTTCTGTTCTTTGAAATTATGAAGGTATCTCTTCCTAAGTCTCAAAAACAACAGCAACAACAAATACTTGCTTTCTCTCTATATATATGCATACACATATGTATCTATGTATATATTATTGCATGTTGTTGTTGTTGTATATTTTCTTTTCAGAATTTACTTCGGATAACTTTGAGCTTCCTGCTTTATCCAAGATTGACTGCCATGGACATTGGCTGTTGCTGTCCTGTATTTCTGCTAACTAATACACATTCAGGGTTACATATATCTGTCAGTTTTACAAAGCTGGAGTTCGCCATTTTTGTTTTTGGTTTTCTATTTCTCATTGTTTGGGTTATTTCAAGGGGAGAAGGAGGAAGTATCATCTTTCCCAACTACTCTGAGACAGGAGATCTCAAAAAAGACCTTAAAATTTAAGGGCAATAGGCTTAAGAGCTGAGGAACTTAAGGCATGGAACAGTTAAGTTCAGGGATGCAAAAGAGAAGAAGAGTACTGAAGGGATATAGGACAGAGAATTGAAAGACATTAATTTCAGACTTCAAAAGACTATGATTTTTTTATCGATAGCAAGAACATACATTTTCAGATTTCAAATAACCTTATAAATATTTTGGTATTTCATAATCTCCTACACATTTATAAAATATATCCCTCCCTCTCTAAACTTTCAACTATTTACCTGGTTCAAAAGTTTTAGAAACTCATTTTTTCTAGCTTCAGTTTTTCCCTCTTGAATACATCCCCTGCACTTGCAGTCAGAAAATTTTAAATGTAATTTTTACTTTATAGGTCCTCTGTTAAAGGCACTTCAGTAATTCCCCATTGTTTATAGAATCCTTAAAATTATAGTATACAATTCAAAACATCCACTAAACTTTTTTTTTTTCATCCACTAAATTTTCTTAAGATCTCCTACTGTTGTCTCACATTTACCTATCCCTACAGCACAATACTTGAAGATCCTGGCACATAATATGCTAATCCTTAACTATGCATTTCTTTCTGCCTAGAATCCCCTCAAATATTTTTCTCCCTTTACTTATCCTTCATAACTAATTTCAGGTTTCACTTTTCTTTGAGAATCTTGCCTAAATGTTTTCTTTGTATTACTGCTTACCAAGGATGCCTCAAGATTAGTGAGGTACTGGTCAAAGTATCTGTCAATATTTACATCTTAATAGACACTACATTTTCTGAGTTGGAAAAATGTACTTACAGCTTTTACCCCTGTGCACCTGAAGTATAGTAAGCACTCAACATGCTCTTGATCTAAACTGTTATAATATTATTGGCAAAAAACTTTAACTGATTGAACATGTTGAAATAAGGTATAAGTCCATGTTGATTAGAAGACAAATTTACTACCAGGAAAGCACAATTTTATCATATTATGTTGTGCAAATAGAGTAAGTGTGATTCAGGAGGCACATTTGGAGAAACAGCTAAATGTGATGATTGCTACTGGAAATTTTTATTTTTGTGACAGCAAAAATAAGATAAGCCAAGATTAGTGCTGTCCTTCCACTAATTGAAATACTGATACTTTCATCTGTACAAGTTATGGTACATTCAAATGGGCAAGGATGATGCTGGCATATCATTAATTTCATTAATACCATAAAAGTAGTTTCTTTTGTGCTTTTCCAAATAATAAAATAAGGAGAGGCTTGGGTTTAGTTGTTATTAAACTAAAGAAGGTATAATCAACTTACAACTCTAGAAAAAGATTAATATAGGAGATGTTTTTATATTAATCAGAGAGGAATTCTATTCACAGTAAAACTGTATGCTTGCAAGTTTACATTTTTATTCTATTATACTTGGTGCTCCTCGTTACATGGAAGGAAACCCATGAACTAGGATTGCTGAAGTGATTGCTCTCTTTGAGGAATAGCTTTAAAAAAACAGATGGCTAAGGAACCAAGCTTGTTATAGAGTTGACACCAATAATGAACCAGTGAAACCATATTTAGGTTAAATTTAAAAAAAGGCCTCAACACAAGCATATACCTTTGATAACAGAAGACAGCATTTTATTCAACTTTCTGTTTATGATCCATGAAGAGATGTCAATGTTAACAACAGAATTTTTGCATTAGGGGAATGTATTAAGCATTAAATTATGATAGAGATTTCAGCTTAATGATAGCTCAGTAACCACAAATCATCATCGCCAATGAGTTAGAAAATAAATTCCTAATAAAGTATAACAAACCAGCTTATTTTTATCATTTTTTTCTATTAAGAGATGGAATGGTTTACTGGAAGCTATATTGAGATTGGAATGATAGCTGGTTTCATAGCTGGAGTGATCCCTGGGTCTGACACTTACTTTAGTAAATGGAGGTTTTAGGGCAAGTTCATTAACTTCTCCAAAATCTCATTTTCACTAGTGTGCAGTATGAATAATAATGTCTACCATACTTTTCCCAAAGTTTTTATATGTGTTTTATATGTCTTTTTCTCACTCTCTCTCTCTATATATAATATAAAGTGTTTTATTGTTTCTGCAGTATTTACATAGTCATTGTGCTTCAGTATTAAAGGCAAATACTTTAAATTCGCAATAGCTAAATTATTAGATAAATATTATACACATGAAAAAATCAAGAATCTGCACTGAAGATAAAGTACTTAAAGTTATATATAATTATTAAAATTAGGGTACAAGGACCCAGAGAAATTATCATGATTCATCACCGCATGTCTGACTATATAACTCAAAATATAACTCAACTATCAACCTTTGGTCAGAAGCCTATACTTTTCACAATTCATTCTGACATGGAATTTATAAATGTCAATAAACAATTTTTATTATTAGTCCTATTGTTTAAATTTAGAGTGGGTCATGGTGATCACAAGTTGTTGCCATCTGGCAGCTGTGTGATGGCCTGTGTGAAGTAAGTTTTTCATCAGATTCAAGTTCTAAGTGGACAGATGGCCACAGTGAAAAATGACCATGATGTTTGAAACTAATTGATATCCTTTCTGGGAGGCTCAGCTGAGAAACTAAGGGCTGAATGGATGCTGAGACAGAACAGTCTAGCCACCCAGAAGAAACTGGCCATACATAAGGAAGCTATTTAGATACGTAACTCTGCAGAGAAGCGAGAAAGGCGGCTTCAGTGAGTAAGGTTTGTTTGATATACATACAAATATACCACATGCTCACTTGTACTACCTTTATAGTGATGAGCAGTAATAATTTGAGAGGTAACAATTGTTTTCCATCTTTCTAAAAGGGATATATTAATATAATTAAAATAAGTTAATTATAATCTGGTCAAATTACATTTGGACTTTAGCATTACAAATTCTTTAAACACTAAATTGTTGTAATTAAACTTTTTCTCCTCATCCTCTTAGTATCCTTGTAAATAGCTAGTTCTGTTGTCAACACTGAGTTCTTAGTTACCTTAAAAGAATATCTTCTGCAGCTCCCTACAGACACTAAATCAAATTTGGTGCATAAGTTTTCTGTCATCACAATTTTGTCTATAACCGTTTATTCCAGAAAATATCTGTAAGTCTGTTTCTCCATTTAGCATTAAGAGATTTTTAAGATAAAACTAGAAGCTGTTTACATAAAACAAATGATTATGGAGCCAAATTTCACATGATGTTTCTGAATGGTTATATTTCTATACTCTTCAGGATAACCATTAGATTTAGAAAACTAATTATGACTATGATAACATAGAACATTTCTCTAACTTAAGGAAAATTATCTTTTAAAGTGATACATCTAGATTTCTTATAACTAAAATGGATTTAAAACAATGTAGGTATACTTAATTGATTTATTTTAAATCCTCCATATATTACCCTATACACTGCTTCTTAAAAGGTGATCTTCTTACAAAAATTGATCTTGATGAAATAAGAGATTATGATACATCTGTCATAAAATTTTTCTGGCTTCCCGTATAATTGGAAAATTTTGGAAACAATATATGAATATCAAATGCCTTAATTCTGTTTAATAATCAAGAGTTTCAGTTTCAAAAAAAAGTTTCAGTTTCATTACCATCAAGAAACTTATGTCAAAAACTTATAAATATATGGTTATAAACCTGTATAAAGTATGGGCATTCCAATATTTCATTCAGTCTTAATAGTCTCGGTGCACTATAATTGAGTGCATTTTAATTGAGATCAGAATCTTTTCTACTATTATTAGGGCTAACATTACATATTTAAACTTAAATGTATACAAGTTACATTATAGTAGCTACCATGCCTCCAGTTTCTTCTGAGATATATGAAAGGCAAGAAAAATGAGATAATAATGATTCTTCATTAAGTATTTACTCTTTATCAGACATTATGCTGGATGTTTTACATATTAACATTTTCATTGCTATTAAAAAAAGATACCTTTTACTATTACCATTAAAATGATGAAGATATTAGGTAAATATCCAAAATCAGATAGTAAGTAGCAAAGCCTACCTTGAACAGGAGCTTCTTTTCACTACAGAGTACCCCTCACCTAGTTCTAAATAATGATTCCTAAACTTCTACAAGTAGGCTACCAAAGATTTATTGACTGTTTTCAGTCATACCAAAGCCAAAAAAAAAAAAAAAAAAAAAAAAAACCAAACATTGCAAAAATTACAGGAAAATTCTAAACCCAATCTCTCTCATAGATACAAATATAAAAACCCTCGGTCAAATATTAGCAAATGTAAAATAGGATTACACACATTACATGAAAGAGTTTATTCCAGGGGTACCTGGGTGGCTCAGTGGGTTAAAGCCTCTGCCTTCGGCTCAGGTCATGGTCTCAGGGTCCTGGGATCGAGCCCCGCATCGGGCTCTCTGCTCAGCAGGGAGCCTGCTTCCCCCTCTCTCTCTGCCTGCCTCTCTGCCTACTTGTGATCTCTCTCTGTCAAATAAATAAATAAAATCTTTAAAAAAAAAAAGAGTTTATTCCAGGTAAGCAAGACAGGTTCAACTTTTAAAAAATCAATGTCACCCTCACATCGACAAACCAAAAACTCATATGATCTTATCAATTGATTCAGAAAAAGCACTTGACAAAATATACCATTTCTAATGAAAACTCTTAGCAAACTAGGTATATGGGGCATCCTCAACTTGCTAAAGAACATCTACAAAAACACAGTTAACTTCACACTTAATGGTGAGAAAATGGACACTTTCCCACTAAGATGTAGAAAAGGCAGAAGTATGGTCTCTCACCACTCCTATTTCACATTACATTAGAATAGCCAAAACAATATACTAAAGAAATACAATATTGGAGGACTGATATGAGCTGTTTCAACACTTTCTGTCAGGTTATATTCATCACAACATGAATGTATTTTAAAATAGGAAATTGAGATTAAGAAAAAATGTATTTAAAAAAGTAACATGGGTGCAGGTATCAAATTAGCAGATAAAAATATGATATTTAAATGTGTTTATATCTTCCAAAAGTCAACTGCAAATATACGTTCAAGATTTGTATTAGGTGTTTCAATTCAGAAACGTAGTGTTTTAAAAATTTGGAATCAATTATGTAAAAACAGCATTTGCTAAGAATACATTATTTATAATGCAAAAACCAGTGAAAAACATCCTTATGAGTATTGATAGAGCAAGATCTATGTCATGTGTTAAATATATCTTTATATATATGTATCCTAGTAAATAACACAATGGCAACTTTCATAAGATAATTTGTATGCTGTTTTAACATGTAGGCATAGGACACTGCTTCAAAGTACAGTTCAACCAAAGTAACCAAGCCAGAAGTCAATAGGAATTAGAGTAAGCATTTACTTTACATGACTTAGATGATTCTAGCAATAGAATTTACAGTATCAGGAAAAATTGTTGGATTTAATGTTTTAGGTAGTCTTCTATAAGTACTAGTTGTCTCAGCAGTGCTTTTGAAAGGCATTGGGAGGGGCGCCTGGGTGGCTCAGTGGGTTAAAGCCTCTGCCTTCGGCTCAGGTCATGATCTCAGGGTCCTGGGATCGAGCCCCACATCGGGCTCTCTGCTTAGCGGGGAGCCTGCTTCCCCCTCTCTCTCTGCCTGCCTCTCTGCCTACTTGTGATCTCTCTCTCTGTCAAATAAACAAAATCTTAAAAAAAAAAAAAAAAAAAAGAAAGGCATTGGGAGATAGTTATTGACAACCTATATACTTGGCAAGTGCCTGAAATACAACTACTCTGTGTTATTTCATAGGATAATCAGGTACTTTAACCATTAGCTGATAAGAGACTACATAAGCTGATACTCTCTTGTAAAAATTAAGCAGTCTAAAAGACACATTTAATTAGAAAAAGATAAATACTGTGAAGATTAAAATTTTCTCCAAAATGTATTATGGGTTTACTTTAAAATTAAGACCCATGGAATGCTAACAATCTTGATTTCGATGTCATAGAGCAAAGAGAAATGAATTTATCCTAGAAGTATAATAAAACAGGTGAATAAAACAATGAACTCAGATATTAAAAATTCTCACTAAAGTGTCCACAAAACATGAGCCTGTGATCAATGTAATTTCCACTGTAGTCTTTAAAATAAGAGAATTTGAAAATTATTCATCTAGGTAAGTAAATAAGTTGGTTTTCTACATGTTATTAACCTTAACCTTGTTACATGTTGAACATCTGCCAAAAATTGTGACATTAATTTTAGAATAGCATAGACTCTTTTGTGGATGCTGTTAAAGAAGAATGTTGGTAGTACAGCAAAATAATTTATGAAAAGAATATGGGGCACCTGGGTGGTTCAGTGGGTTAAAGCCTCTGCCTTCGGCTCAGGTCATGATCTCAAGCCCTGCATCGGGCTCTCCGTTCAGCAGGGAGCCTGCTTCCCTCTCTCTCTCTCTCTCTCTGCCTGCCTCTCTGCCTACTTGTGATCTCTCTGTCAAATAAATAAATAAAATCTTTTAAAAAATAATTTATGAAAAGATCATCTATATATAACTATTTCCATATGGAAGGTCATATGATCAGTTCATAAAATGGCAGCAAGTTTTCAAGAATTAATGACAAAGAAGAGGGACTGCAATTTATTAGCTATTTTTTTTTTTAAAGATTTTTTTTTTTAGGATTTTATTTATTTATTTGTCAGAGAGAGAGAGAGAGAGCACAAGCAGGTAGAGAGGCAGGCAGAGGCAGAGGCAGAAGCAGGCTCCCTGCCAAGCAAGGAGCCCGATGTGGGACTCGATCCCAGGAACCTAGGATCATGACCTGAGCCGAAGGCAGCCGCTTAACCAACTGAGCCACCCAGGCGTCCCTGCAATTTATTAGTTTTAACTCTCCAGAAATTACTCTGATTTAAAAAAAAAAAAAATTACTACAAACTGATTCTTGCGATCAGGTCCTGTCTTTGTTACTAGGACACCATCATTCCTACGACTCAATCTGTAACTTGGCACACTTGAATTATTGAAGGATAATACACACACACACACACACACACACACACATACACACACACACACACAATCAATTAAAGAAACCACAAATGAGGATTTTATTGTCTTCCTGTGGTATGCAATATAAAACTGTTCTTACAGCTTTGTCCTTACTATTGTGTATTTGTCTGTGCTTCCTACTAGAAGGGGCTCTATAAAACATGAGACTATTTCTCATTACATTTCTTCTAGGCACTTGGCACAAAATCTGACAATTTTAAGTCCTCAATAAATGTTTCCTAAATTCAAAACAAATTCTTCTGTCCTATGAATTTCATTTCGTTAATATATTCATAATCTGCCCCTCTCCACCCCAATTATTACAGTCTCCACTGTGATTCTACCTCTTCTGGTCTTACTCCTTTTCAATCTCTTTTCTGTTTTGCAACCAGAGTGATTTTCTAACCATCCTCTTTTATCTTCTAATCCTATAGGTAAGAACCCTCAGTGGCTCACTACTGCTCCTGGGATGAAGTTAATTTCTTTTCAATCACGATCTAAAATTTTTCATCTATCCACCTGCTAACATTACCAGTTTATTCTTCTTATACCTACTATTGCACCTCTGTACTCCAGACATACCAAACCACTTTCATGTTCTTGAACATCTCATTCATCTACCTTTAAAGACTGTGCTATCTTTTGTCTGAAACGCCTTCCCCTTAAACTATACCTAGCTAACACCAGCCCATTCTCCATGTCTTGGGCTAGATATCTGTAAGATTAAAGAGTAGGAACAATGCAATAAAACTTTATAAAAAGGAAAGTAGGGACTTCCAGTTTCCAGTTCCCCCTGAGGGCTGCTTGGAAGTCATCCCTCTATCTGTCTAACACGTGAAAAGCTGAACAGACTGAAAATTCAACTTTCAGGATCTGTTAGAGGAGGGGAAGAGACAGGGAAAACTGCTTCCCCAAGACTAGAGTGACAGGTGAATAGAAAGAATCATAGATTTGGATGTGCTTCTTCCTCTATTTTCTCAAAGAACTGTGTTAACATTCCCTAAATTGGTATTAAAATTCACCAATGAAGTAATAGTATGGAGATTTCTTTATTTAAAATTTTTAGGAAGTGGTCAAAGGTACAGCTTTCCAGCTGGATTTAGTTTCCAAATGTTTTGATTTATAAACTTATTTCTGTTAAATTGCTATGATTTTGTCCCTGTGAAATACATTGAGAGTATGTCCCAGCCTGTGACTTATCTAAGTGAATGACTTACCTAAGCCAATGTCCCATGGGTACCTGAAAGAATATGTAGACTTCAAATTTTAAAGATTTTATTCTATAGTTACTAGATCAATTCAGATGTCATGTAGATTTTCTGTATTTTTTTTTCCCTAATCGTTCTTTTTCTGAGAAAAGGATGGTAAACTTTTAGTATATTTTTGGACTTTTCTATTCCTTTAGTTCTATGAGTTTTAGCATGCATACTGAAACTTTACTAATAGGTACATACATATTTATAATTGCAATATCTTTGTGAAGAATTAATAATTTCACCAATTTTGTCATTTTATATCTCTGGTAATATTCTTTGTCTCAAAGTCTACTTGGCCAAACATTAATATGCTTTTTTATGTTTAATTTGGTCATGGTACAAGTTTTGCCACCTTCTTACTTGCAACTAGTCTCTCTTTATATTTACAGTGCATTTATGATTACTAGGATACAATTGGGCCTACAAAAAAAATTTTCCAGGCTGACGATCTCATCCATGTAATCAGTGTTTATTTACCTGTAATGTAATGGTTGATGGAGTTGGTTTTAAGTCTTTCATTTTGCTGTTTTTCACTTGTCCTGTCCTTTCCTGACTTCTGTTGAGATTATCAAAATTTTTTAGTACACCATGCTATCTCTTCTATTAGCTTTATAATTATATATCTTTGTACGTAATTGGCATTGCTCTAGACAGCATAATATGTATCCTATCACAGTCTACCTTGAATTATCACTATTTCACATATAATGTAAGAAATCACATTATAATGTCATTTACTCACCTTCCCATTTCCTACTTGCTTTATTATTTCTACATTATTTTAACCAAGGAAAATTTATTCCTATGGCAGAAGCAGAAGGAGGGGAATAAAAGCAATGTGGTCTCATATTAATGACATACATTTGGGAAAGTGGCTATACCTGCTGGATAGATGATATGATCAAAGAAGAGAACCGTAGGCTTTGTATTTAGTAATAGCTTACTTATGTAGTATTATGTTACCTTTAAAATTATTTTAAATATCAAATATATTAAAGGAATAATGGCAGAAAAAGTGAGTTATATCTACTTTTACTGATATAGGAAAAATGCCCAGTATATATTAAGTACTAGAATACACTGAAACAAATATGTATTTCATGCTTGAATATGCATAGAAAGAGATTGGGAACATATACCAAACTATTAACTGCAATTATTGTTAATAGAATTTTAAGAAATTATTATTTTTTTAAAAGATTTTATTTATTTATTTGACACAGAGAGAGGGAGAGAGCAAGTAGGGGGAGGCAGGGGAGAAGCAGGCTCCCCACTGAGCAAGGAGCCTGATGTGGCACTTGATCACAGGACCCTAGGATCATAACCTGAGCTGAAGGCAGCTGCTTAATCAAACTGAGCCACCCAGGTGCCCCAATAAATTATTTCTTTGAAAATAACATTTCTCTATTCTTTGCTACCTTTGAATTAATAAAAATATGATTTAAAAATTAGAGTAAAATCAAAGATAAACAGGGGCACGTCGGTAACTCAGTTGGTTAAGCATCTGACTCTTGGTTTCGGCTCAGGTTGTGATCTCAGGATCCTGGGATCCAGCTCCATGTAGGGCTCTGCTCAGCACGGGCCTGCTTGTCCCTCTCATTCTACTTCTCCCATCGCTCGCATTCTCTCACTCTCTCTTTCTCTCTCGAGTAAATAAATAAATAAAAATCTTAAAAGTAAATCAAAGATAAAAGAATAGGAAAGTGGAGGAAAGAGAATGACAAAATAAAACCAAATCACTATCACAAATATATCTTAGAATATTCAGAGTTTTTTAGTGTGTTAATAGTCTAAATAACTAGAGCTAGTAAAGATGAAAGTTTTGAAGGATAGAAGAAATATTTCAGATCGTCTCTAGTGTTTGTCCAGAGGCTGTCAGTAAGGAATGTTACCCAGTTCACTGACCAATTCTGATTTTGTCCAACCCATCACTTCCGTGACCAGAAGTAGAGGACATCAGAATGTTATTTTATTTGCAAATTAGGGTGTGGAGAGAAAGAAAAATTAGGGAATTCTTACTTAATGGCTTCTACTTAGTAAATGAAAAGTCTAGTTTGTTTACAGAGGCTGAAGTTAATTTGATAGAGGATTTAATGAAATAGATAAGGATCTAGAATAATTAAAAAGGAGAAAAAGAAAAGTAAAATAGCAATCAGCAATGAGCCAATTATAAATCTGGCATTCACTTTTAAATGACCTAATTTTTCTGGTGCATTCTCTGGACCCATAAAATATGTTATTTCATATTCAGATTTTAGTTTCAACTTTTTCACATCCCTCTGTGTTTTCTATTGCCTGTTCTGGTCCATATCTTCTCTTCTTGGACAGTATGTGCTAATATCTCCCAATATGAACCTCCTACTAAAAGTGTTTTAAGAAAAAAAGATAAAATTGAATTACTGTGGCTAATAAGTAATTGCAAACTACATGTGTTTTTCCCCAAGAATATAATTTACACATATCGTGGCCAACAGAATATATATTGCCTGCTCACTTGCTTACTCTTTTAATGTTGTTAGAGAGCAGAGAGTGTCCTGTCCTTTGAACTTGCCTCAAATTGGATAAAAGTATTGTTACTGGATGCTACCAAGGCTTACTATTTGCCTGCCAAGGAATGTAATAAAGTTCCTTCTAACATCTCTTCTATTAAAAACAGTTGCTTCAAGTGTACCTGAAACATACTTAAGTCTCCCAGAATAGGCTGGAGGAAGACTTGTTAAGAAGTGAAAATAAAAGTAAATTCCATCAGCTTAATTATTAATATTTCATTAATAATAATATTCTAGGCAGAATAAAGTATCAGGAGATATAGCCATTAATAAGTCTCCATATCCTAGCATCCTGACTACTATAAAGAGACAAAAGTAATCCTAGACCAATTATGTTAGTCTTCTCTGATTTTAGTAAGATTCTAAAATACTCACCATTCCCCTCTTTGTCTTACCTATGCACCTTACTAATTTCAAACCAATCCTCTCAATTAAGAACGTAAAACTGAACTAATTTTTCTGATTTTGACCTCATTGCTTCTACTGTGATGCAGATTCTATTTTCTACCTCTTGGTGGAAGTTGGCCAGTGATCTAACAATGGGAGATTAAGCTATCATGGACTACAGTCTTAGCCCTTGAATTAATAACTGGGGCAAAACCAGGTGAGATCTCAGGGCATGTTCAATTGTTCATAAAGGAAGAAGCACACAAAAAGGGAGTTCCTGGGGCTCCTGGGTGGCTCAGTCTTTCAGTGTCTGCCGTCGGCTCAGGTCTTGATCCCAGGGTCCTGGGATAGAGCCCCGCATCACATCGGGCTCCCTGCTCAGCGGGGAGCCTGCTTCTTCCTCTCCCACTTTGCCTGCTTGTATTCGCTCTCTCACTGTCTCTCTCTGTCAAATAAATAAATAAAATCTTTAAAAAAAAAAAAAAAAGAGTTCCTTCTATGATTATCTTCTCTAAATGCTTTACCATCTGATCTTTTATAGTCATTTATTCATTAATACCACTAATATTTAATGAATAACTTCCATGCAGCTTTCTAAGAAATAAATAACACATGCAAATTCCTTGATTTCATGAGTATGAGACAGATAATATACAAGTAAGGAAATACACAGTATCAGGTAGTGAAAACTTATGAATTATAACAAAAAATATATATATATATATATAGTTACATATTGTTTTTAAAAATCAATTCCCTCTAAAGTCTCATGGCAATATATTAAGATTAAATCTTTAAAAAAGCAAGACTTGGAGCAAGATGGCGGAGAAGTAGGAGGTGGAGATAGTGACTGATCCCAGAAGTTCAGCTAGATAGTTATCAAATCACTTTAAACAACTACAAACTTAGCAGGAGATAGAAGAGAAGAAGAACAGCAACTCTAAGAACAGAGGATCGACCACTTTCCGGAAGGTAGGACTTGCGGAAAAGTGAATCCTAAGCGACGGGAAGACAGACCGCGGGGGGAGGGGCCGGCTCCCGGCAAGCCGCAGAGCGGCGGAGCACAAAATCGGAGCTTTTAGAAATCTGCTGCTCGGCCTGGAGGCTGCCAGAGCATGGCGTTGGGGCCTCCAGACACAAAGAGCAGCGGGCAAGACGAGCGCTGTGTTCTCCGCCCGCATTAACGCCATCGGCTCACGCCCTGTGCCCCGCGCAAGGGGGAGAGAACCGGAGGCGCCCTCCGCCCAGAGGCTGGAGAGAACGCGGCTGCTTGGGGCAGGAATCTGAGCGCACGCACGCTGACCGGAGCCCGGACAGCAGTCGCGGCGCGGGCAGCCACCAGAAACCAGTTTCCTAGACCTCGCGGCTTTGGTTGCGCGAGGGTGCAGAGGCTACTGAGGGCCTCTCGGGGACACTGGGACGGTGGCTGGGGTGCGTACCGCCTGTGGCGGGCTGCGGTGAGAACGGTGTTCGCAGAGGGGAGCAGACTGAGACTTCTCTGTGACGCGGAGGTCTGGGGACTGGCAG
>CM052883.1:43170537-43219556 GCA_028534135.1 Potos flavus
AAATAAATAAATAAATAAATAAATAAAAAAGCAAGACTTTTAGACAATTTGATCAGCCAAATCAATTGATTCTAGGAATGCCATTATTTCTACTCAGAGCCAAGCTCCCTATTTTTACATTCCTAAACCCATTCCCAATGAAAATCATCAGTTATAGATTTGGATAATCCATTTTAGATAGCAGCTTAGAACGAATCTTGTCATTCTATATGATAACCCCCCAATTATAATGATGGGGATGCTTCTTGAAATTAGATTACATTTAATTTGTTTTTAGCCACATTAGCTTGGTTTTCTCTCATCTAACACAGGTTATATACCAATGAAACACAGGTTATATACCAGTCTATACTAGAATAGTCATTTCCCTTAATTTGACCAAGTAAATTATCTTATGCAGCTAAAAATCATTTAGAAATCACATCATGCTTTTCTCTAATATTATGTTCATTGTCAACTAATAATGTCTACATACACTTAAGTAACTTTAACTTTCCAGGGTTCTTTTATTTTCTACATGAGATATTGAGAACTTAGTTTTTCCAATCCTATTAATAATAATATAAAAAGGATTACATAAACTTTTAAAAATTGCTAGTTTTAGACCCAGATTTCAAAATAATGAGATCCCTTTTATGCTTGAAACCGTTATACTGAATGTTATCTATTTTTCTCTTTTGTTATTTAAATGATCAGTATCCCAATATACTGAGAAATATTAGTGATGACAAATTTCATAGAGAGTAACCGGAACTCCTTCATCAGAAGTCATCCTAAATTATGTCATTTAATAAATCATTGACTCATATCAACCTGGAAGTTATCACTGGGTATTCTGAATACATAGCTGCTAGTTAGTATGAGTAGTGGTATTAGTCACAGTATGTGTATGACAGGGTGAACTCTACTATAAATAAATCCTAGAGAGGCTATCTAAAGATGCACCAATTAACCAAGTCCCAAAAAGCTAGGAGGAACCACTCTTGCTCTATTATAGTAGTCCATGGACTTGTGATGGCAGCTGAGTACCAGGGACCCTGAGATGAGCTTCGTGATAGTGTGACAGGTATGGAATATCAGTAGTTTATATTTCCAAGCCTTTGGAAGTATAGAGCTTTGCTAAATAATATAGAAAATGTTGAACATCTTTGGCCACACATTCCCTTCCCTGATCATGGGCTGAGCACATGCTGGCACTTGCCCATTATCCCCATTCTCTGCCTGCTCTTTTGTATACACCCACCCCACTCCACCCCCACCTGCCAACCTCTCTCTATAAAACTGTTGGTGTCTATTCTATGGGCAGAGAGGTCAGTTGTAAGGCTTGAGCCTGCCACCTCCCCCAGCTTCTGGCACCCAAAATAAATTTCTCCCTTTCTCTTCCTCTCTTCAGTTATTGGCTTCTCTTGCAATGAGTTTATCCAAGTTTGTTCAGCAACAGTGTGGGCAAACCCAGCGAGAAGCTTTGCTTGCCATTTGTCCAAACCCCTCAGGATTCCCCAGGACAGAATAGTTGACGTCCACGGTGCCAGGGCTTACCTCTTCATTTCCTGACTTAGCGGGTATGCCACGATCATTTGGAAACACTGTGTGTGTGTGTGTGTGTGTGTGTGTGTGTGTGTGTAAAATGCTCATATATATGTGTATATATATGTATGTATATGTATGTACATACATATATATATGTATAACAAGCCACCCTAATCTTTTTAGTCTGGTTTTAAAGCATTCTAAAATGTATTGTTACATTTTTCTATATAAATACAGAGTAAATGAATATAAATTTTCAATTTTGATGATTTCCCACCTCCAATCCTTCCTCCATTGTTTAGAATTTCTAAACATACGTGTTCTGATCCACCTTCAGTTAATAGACATTTATCACTGAAATAAAAGCTATATTCCAAAGAAACTAAAAGTCATTCAACTTTACCTAGTATTTAATACAACAATTACTCCATCAGAAACTGGGCTAAAGACTGGTAATACAATGATGAAGGAAGTATGTCCTTGAAGAAGTTCACAATTAAGTAGAGAAAGGTGAACCAAATTGATGTGAGGATTTAGTGGTCCCAGGGACAAAAATATTGAAACATAATCTTGAGTAAATCTTTGATAGCCATAGTAAAATGTTTTTCTTTCTACCTTCTTTTTATTAAATACAGAAAAGAGTCCATTTAGTATGAATTTCCACTTCCTAAACTCCATTATTTTATATAATTTTTAGAAATTTGCATATACAATAGCATATTAAAATCATGACCCTAATAGCAAAGAGTTATATCCAACATATTAGATATTTTCAAAACTTTTTGTAATAAAGCATATGGCAAACAACTAGGTTTATCAAGCAACAAATTAATCAAATTATATTTTGATTCAATGTTAAAGTAAAAGGAAAATTTTCATAGCACTAGCATAAGTACAATACACCATTGTGTTCGAAGTATAAAATTAGGAAATGCCAAATTCTTACTTCATTTTAGAGAAACCAATTTATAAGAGAGGAAAATAAAGGATAAATTGAAAAAAGTATATATAAAAATTCCAAATCGTTTCAATTCAAATCCAGTGAATATATGATTATTCTTGCTTTTTTTAAATTTACTAGTGCCAAGATATAGGTGTTGACAAAAAATGTTATTATATTCACACAAGATCAAAATCTGGGTACATTTCTTGAATTCCATTTACTTTCTTTATAACTACATTGTATTAAAGAGAACAACTGATGAGAAGGTTTTAAACTTAAATCTTTTTAAACTTATTTTAATTTAAACTTTCTCTATTTGACAAATCATCTTCCTCTGCCACTACCCCCCAAAATACAACTCTTTACATATTTTTCTGTGTAGTTATTCTTTGAAATAATTAGTTTTCTGCCTAATATGTGGCTAATAACATGTCATAATGTAGCTTGTCAAGTGCCGAATGACTCTCCAAGTCATCCAAGCATTAGAAGGAAATGAAATCATTCATCTAGATACAATTTTGTATAAGTCAAGTTCAAGAACTCACAGAATAAATTTACAGTGTTAATGAAGGCCGTGTATAAAGGCAATACTAGTGGTATTTTTGCTATTCTATCAACATTAATAGAGATCAGCTATGTTAAGTTGGAACAAGTATTTAACAAAAGGGGAAAAAGAATCTTGTATAAACATAAGATTTCAGCTTTTGTCATACATTTATATCCTTCATTATTCTGTGATTGTTGTTATTATTAACCACTGATTTTTCCTCATTTAAGTAATATTTTTTAGAGAAGCTTTAGCTTCATAGCAAAATTAAGCAGAAAGTACAGAGAGCATTTTTTTCATGTGTCTATTAGCCATCTATATGTGTTCTTTGAAAGAATGTCAGTTCGTGTCTTCTGCCCATTTCTTAACCAGATTATTTGTTTTTTGGGGTGTTGAGTTTGATAAATTCTTTATAGATTTTGGATGCTAACCCTTTATCAGATATGCCATTTGCAAATATCTTCTCCCATTGCCTCTTAGTTTTATTGTTTTTTGTTTTTGTTTTTATCTTGAAGAAGTCCCAACAGTTCAATTTCGCTTTTGTTTCCCTTGCATCTGGAGATGTGTCTAGTAAGAAGTTGCTACTGCCAATTTTAAAGATCAGGAAAATACAAATCAAAACTACAATGATAAATCACATAACACCAGTCAGAATGGCTACAATTAACAACACAGGAAACAGATGTTGGCAAGGATGCAGAGAAAGGGGAACCCTCTTATGCCGTCGGTGGAAATACAAACTGGTGCAGCTACTCTGGAAAACAGCATGGAGGTTCCTCAGAAAGTTAAAAATAGAACTACTTTATGATCCAGCAATTGCACTACTAGTTTTACCCAAAGGATACAAAAATACTGATTCGAAGGGGTATATGTACCCCAATGTTTATAGCAACATTATCGACAATAGCCAAACTATGAAAGAGCCCAAATAGCCATTGACTGATGAAGAGGTGGTGTGATATATAATATTCCATTAATAAATATATAATGGAATGGATGAAATATTTATATTATATATAGATACTCCTATATATCCCTATATATAATATGTATATTATATATATAATGGAATATTACTCAATATTCAGAAAGAACGAAATCTTGCCATTTGCAACAATGTGGATGAAGCTAGACAGTGTTAACATAACACTGAGTTATGAAATAAGTCAGAGAAAGACAAATACTATGTGATTTTACTCATGTGAAACTTAAACAAAACAGATGAACATGGGGGAAATAAAAGAGAGGGAGGCAAACCATAAAGCAGACTCTTAATAATAGAGAACTGAGGACTGCTGTAGAGGAGGTGGGCTGGGGTAGGCTAAATGGGTGATGGGTATTAAGGAGGGCACTTGTTGTGATGAGCTCTGAGTGTTATATGTAAGTGATTGATCTATAAATTCTACTCCTGAAACTAATATTACATTGTATGTTAACTAACTGCAATTAAATTAAAACTTGAAAAAAATAAAACAACAAAGAAAGTACAGAAAGTTCCCATATAATACACCCCCCACCCCATACATACAGATGCACAAATTCCCCTACTATAAACATTTGTACCACTCTGGTATTGAATGTTGATTGGGGTGGAGGCTGTATGTGGGGACAGAGGTAAAAGGGAACTGGATTTTGATGCATTTTTTTTTAATCCACAAACAAGCAATCTCTTATTTGCAACAACTCCTATATGGATGTAGGATGCATTAATAGAAACTTTAAATATAATTTTAGTGTCACATGCAGTTTTTTTATGTGAAAGTATAAAATCAACAATGCTTACACTGCATGTTATTTTTGTTCAAAAATGTTTAAGAACTGCAACTTTCAAAAAAAATTAATTTTATTACTTTTTTCTCAATACTTTTGAAAATCTGAAAAACTAATAGGAAAGCAATCTTCAACTATTAAATAG
Organism: Potos flavus; assembly: GCA_028534135.1. Classification (NCBI taxonomy): domain Eukaryota; kingdom Metazoa; phylum Chordata; class Mammalia; order Carnivora; family Procyonidae; genus Potos; species Potos flavus. The sequence continues at coordinate 43,175,473 of CM052883.1, forward strand.
AAATATTTAGGATGACTTATTTTCTTCATAAACATCCATTCATCTTTGAAGGTGCCCAGACATCTTAATCACATTAAAAAGAACTCATACCTTATAATTTAAAATGTAATTTTTTTTTGGCAAAAAAGGTAGATATCATTCCTCTAACAAACATTTTAAGTTAAATTTTATTCTATAGTTTGTGATTTAGAGTTCAAGTATGCCTCCCTTGGCCTACAGGATTTTTACCTATAAAACAGACATGAAATATTAATAAGTTTTGCTCTGTGCAGTAACATCTTTCACAACAGAATAAACAAATTAAGTATACTTTATCTTCTTGAAATTTCATAGTTTAGTATTTAGGTAATCCAAAGGATTTACTACTATCTATTGTTTAATTTAGTAGTCAAAGTTATTACAATTTTCATATAATTTATACATCAAAACTCAATGCTTCAAATAGAATATTTCCACTGAGTTTAACACTGATAACACTTGTTTCTGTCAGAAAGCTTTCCTGCTCAATTCTTTCATTTTACTTTTGACTTGAAGGCTTATCCACATTTGTCTTGGTATAAGGTAGTTAACATATTTGAACATTTTATTAAGACAAACAAAATTTTTATGTAAATGTTCATGTGGAAGAAATGTCTATCCCTCTAAGTGCTCAGAAGTAATATGTGATTATCACAACCTGACTGACTTCAGATTTGTGTTGAGAAAGCTTGTGTAGGCAGCTATTTTTTCTGAAAAGCACTGAACTTCAATATTAATATGATAGTGTAGAAAATGCGTAATTTCATTGGGTTTTATCATGGTCATGATTTGATGACAGTTCAAATTCATACTTTATTGTACAAATATCTGATATATGTATTAAGATATTAAATATCCAAAAATTCCAAATATTTTACATTTATTTTACATTTTACAAATAATCATTTTGCATTCAACAAATACTCAGTGAGCATCTGCTATGTTGTCTATACTCTTCTAATTATTGGGGATTCAATAAGGACCAAAAGAAGGGAAAGCCCATGAATTCATAAAATTTGTTGTTTAGGGGCGCCTGGGTGGCTCAGTGGGTTAAAGCCTCTGCCTTCGGTTCAGGTCATGATCTCAGGGTCCTGGGATCTAGCCCCACATAGGGCTGTCTGCTCAGCAGGGAGCCTGCTTCCCCCTCTCTCTCTCTGCCTGCCTCTGCCTACTTGTGATCTCTCTCTCTCTGTCAAATAAATAAATAAAATCTTTTAAAAATAAAAAAAAATAATAAAGTTTGTTGTTTAGAGGGAGGTTCTGCAAAATAAGCATCCACACAAAAAAAGGACACAGCACGTTAGATGGCGAAACATAAAAAGACAGACAAATCAGGGGAGTGACAGGAGATGGGATGTTTTGTGGTCTTTTTTTTCTCCCTCCTCAGTGGTTGAAGGGTCGTGGTCATTTTTGTTAGGGGTGTCCAGATTTGATCACATGAGAAAGAGGTGATATTTGAGTAAAGACCTGAACAGATGGGTTACAGGTTGTGAATATCTGGGATAATTTTTTCATATGAGAAACTGTTTCGGTCAAGAAGCCCTGAAATATGAACATGCATGCCTGCAATATTTAAGAAAAATGCAAAAACGCCAATATTGTGCTCCCTGAGAAATTATTGGAAAACTACATCTAAGAAAAAATTGGTTGGATAGAAGAGGACAAAATAGGTCACTGTACATAGTTTGTCTTTTACTATGAGTGAAACGGAGCACATGGCATGAGTTCGACAGTGGAGTAACATGATGTGACTTAAGTTACTAAGATTGCTTTGGCCCATGTGCTGAAAATTGGCATGTAGTGGGAATGCAAAAGTAAATGCAAGATGGTTGTTTAAGAGGATATTTCAAGAACTATGGAAAGAAATGATGGTGGCTCAGACAGGCATAGTATGGGTTTACTCAATGGGTAAGGAAAAAAATTCCAAGTTAAGCAATATTCTAGAAGGAAATCTATATGCATAATATTTCATACTAATATATACACATATGTAAGAACTAAAATAACACATGGTCCTATAAATAATTGCAACTTTTACCTCTTGAATAAATCTTCTGACAGTAGAATAGTGTCTTTTTTAATTTAGGGGTGGTTATATTGTTTTTTGTTGTTGTTGTTTTAAATATGGAATGCTTCACAAATTTGCATGTCCTCCTTGTACAGGGGCCATGCTAATCTTCTCTGTATCATTCCAATTTTAGTTTATGTGCTGCTGAAGTGAGCATGTGGTGGTTATATTGTTAAAATCACAACTAGTCTTGTTCTATCTCTGGGCCATACCTATCCGGTACTATGGGTTGTAATACAAAAATCTCATTTCTAATTAAAAGTTTAAGATGAGAAAAAATATGTGTGCATGTAGTATTTAACCAAGACCCATATAATTCAGTATCTGCTCATGTAATTATTAAAAGTCAAATACAAAAGAATTTTCATCAATTTTGCTAAGAGGACTTTGTCTCTGCCAATATCCTATGCAAACCAGTCTTTAAAAAAAAAACATTCTACCTATTGCTTTACCAAAAAAAACCACTTTTTAGCTATTTTATATAGACTTTGGAAAAGGATATATAAGTTACACTTCTTTAGAAGACGGTAACTCACCTCCCCCTTTTTTTCCCAAATCATCATGGCCCTCCTCTTAATAAAATATGTTAGGTGACAAGTTGTCTGTTTGATGCCGCTAGTCCCGCCTAAGGCTGGTAAAATTGTTTTTCATGATACACCCCCCCTTATATTGTTTCAGGTGAGATTTGGTCAAGAAAGGAAAGCAGTAAGATTTAGAAGATGAAAAAGAAGCAGAAATCATTACTCTTGGTACATTGTGGTATACAGGCATGATGATAAATAGGGCAGCTATGATGTGTTTCCTCTTATTTTAGAGCTGACCCACAACAGCACAAAACCTGCTACTTATAGCTATAAGAGTGACAATTCCCTTAGAAGCAGTGGTTTTCACAGAGAAACAGTTTTTAAAAGTGGCTTCTTAAAGCTTTCTTGAAGGCTCTAGATCTTCATAAGGTGCCCTCTGGTTGTATTTCGGGTTCCAGATATGCAAGGTTTTTCAGACTTTTCTACAAGTTCCAACTTGTCCATCACTGCTTATGCTTCAGAAAGCTAAGGTGACCTTTACTCCAGTTCTCTGGCTGTCCCCCATCCACCCCACCTCATTTCCAGAGGTGCACTTCCCAATTCCTCCTACATTTCAGGAAACTCCAATTTCTACACTAAATTTTTTTGCTCTGACAATACTTCTACTGAGTGATATATGCAATGATACATCGCTCTGACTTAATCAACTGATGTGAGTTTTTAACCATTTCATATTCCATATGATGTAGACTATAGAAGTTTATGTCAAACTGACAATAGACATTAAAGATGTCATTTATTGGCCGGCATATATAATAATACTTACTGGTAACATTTTCACAGTTGTAACTATGGATGAAGCATAGAGTTAAAACTCAACACAAGCCATTACAGTGGATATAGTCAATATTCGCACTCCAAGTAAAGAAATCAAGGCTTAAAGATGGTAAGGTCAAAGATGTTGCAAAATAGGAATTCAGATAGAATTATTCTAAAACTGAGCTATGTTACATACGTATATGGTAAACTATTTCACAAGAAAAAACCACATGTAACCTAGTGAGACATAACATCTGGTAGCTTCGAATCCTTCCCTTCACTATTTGTAGCTGAACGACTGGACACTATTATCTCCTAGCTTAATATAATATGTTTAGGCTGGCAAAGATTTGGAATGTAACAAAAAACCTGTGCTACATAGAGGGCATGTTTATTTTAAAAGTCAGGACCACTTATATTTCTCAGACTCTGCCTAGAAAATGAGCTGAAATGAAAAACAGTGCTGTCATTTATAGAGAATCATCAATCTTACGGTGAGTGCAGATTTCCCTTTCCCAAAAGAATGAAGCTGAAAGACATAGGTGAAAAGGGAAACCAAGTAAGTTCATCCTTTTTCTGGGTTATTAACCAAAAGTCATAGATTTCTTGGGAAAATGAGCTCACCTTTCCCAATAGATTCTCTCATTCTTGTGTCTAGATTATTGCTTAAAGTGATAAACTGTAGGATTTAGTGACTCTGAAAGAGCTATAAACTTCTGAATATGCCCAATTTGTAGAATGAAATTATCATTGGCAGTAAGAGAATCTGTCTCATTTACTAAATCATATAAATATAACATCACTAATTATTGGCACTCAAATAAAATGGTCTGTCATATTTATTGGTTAATTATAGATTAATGAGAAATTACCATCATCAAGCATTTCTACACTTATTAAGGAAGTGTCATTGTGCTAATTCCACAAAGTATGATATTTATAGGTCTATAGATAAATATAGCAGAATTGTAACTACATAATATAACCTATATTTATATGTAACCTGTAAAAGAATACTTTTATAGTTGAAAATTGAGGATGTGATGAAGTCATTTTGATAGATTCATTTGATAATTAGCCTACAGAGCTATAAAAAGACATATGAATAATGACTTCGACAATTAATTTCCTTTTTTCCTCAGGAAATAAAATATAGTATTAATATGTATCTATTTAAGTCATTTTCCAATACAATAATCTGCTAATAAAATAAACCCAGATTAAACAGATAATATGAGCATACTTTTAAAATAAATTATGAATAATGGCATCTATGCAAAAAAGCATTTTAAAATAAATTTAAGATGAAGTTACTTATTGTGTCCCATCATGACCATAAATTTCATCCCATACATGTATCAGGCCTGTGCTATATTTTCTATGTACTATACCTTTGAGTGATACCTGGGCTAACCCCTTGGTCATTCAGGTCAGTTCTAGGTCAAATTAATTGTCTGGAACTGCAACAAAGTCCTTACTTCTACTTGAAAAACCACTGCACTTTTCTTTCATCTACCTGTTCTCCCAATTTACTTAATAGTTACTCAAAATCTTTGTCATTCTCCTCACACTATCCATCCAGCCCTCTTCATTACCATGCCATTAGATGACTGTATCTCCTGTCCGTCAAGTGTGAACTATTTCCAAGTACTTGTTTTTCAACATATTTCTTTACACATTCTTACTATCATCATCTTTTTAGTCCCAGATGTTCTGGCTACTCCTTGTAAGACAAGAATCCCCTATTCCTGAGTTCTAATGCCTATCTCCTGCCATCAGTACCAGAAATGACTTGAATAATTATCATCTCTCTCCCCCTTCAACTTCTCTTTGTCTGGAAACTCTTTTCTATTACTTTACAAGCAATACAGAAATGTCTTCCAATCCAAATATTTCCCCCATAGTTTGGTTCTTATTTTCCCTACACTCTTTCATTGCTGCTCCCTCTATGCTTACCTATTTCAAAAAGAAATGCACCAGGAGAAAATATTTTCAAAGAAAATCATACATATGCAAAATTTTAAAAAAATATAGTGTGTGTATATATATTTGTAGTAAGAATAAGGAAAAAAATAATGCAATTGAAGATAATAAGTACTACAAACTAGGATTCAGAAAATCATTCCTGAGGTACCTGGGTGGCTCAGTTGGTTAAGTGTCTGACTCTTGGTTTCAGCTCAGAGTCATAATCTTTAGGTTGTGGGACTGAGTTCCATGTCAGGCTCCACACTCAGTGAGGAGTCTGCTTGAGCTTCTCTCTCTCCTTCTTCCCCTACCCCTCCCTACCCCCATGCTTGTGCATGCATGCTCGTGCATGTATGCTCTTTCTCTCTAATAAACAAATCTTAGGGGAAAAAAAAAAGAATCATTACTGAAATAAAAGATTCCAGAAAATACTCATTGAAAGAGTATCCTATTATTGGAGAAAATTGACCCAGAAAGCCAACAATGACCTGATGGTAAAATCAGTGAATTTTAAAGAGAAAGCAAATTTTCTTTGGCCTCTGGGCAAAGATATCAAGTCAAATACCTGATAGAGATAGTCAAATACTTGATAGAAGAGAAAATCAAATCACTGTCATAATTTTTGACAGCATCCTTTCATGCCAGAAGATAATAGTATAACTTTTAAAAGATATTCAGAGATAGGAAAGGTAAGCCGATGATTTTATATTTATCCACAATATAAAAGCTGCAGACAAACTTTTATGAAGATACTTAAATTTTCTAAAGATTCTAGATGTCAGGGAATAATGAGCTCTTCTGAAAAGATTAAAGTGAAATTTGTTTTAAATAATCAGAAAGGCTGAAGATACATCCACATAAACCTGCAAGTGAAAAGACATGTATCTTTGCTTACAGAAATAGCAAAAAAAATCTTGCATGGTGTTTAAAATAGACATGACTCTAGGGATATTCTCAGTTATATAAATAAATGATAGATACCAAGATATTTACCATTACTGTTACCTTCTGCAAAAACAAAACAAAAATCATAGTTAGGAAAAATTATAAGTCTTTTATTCAGAAAGATACAACTTTGGTTAATTGAGTCCTTATTTTAGAATAATCTAAAATCTCAGGTTGTTTATGCTCATTCTCCATTCAACTATCCACTTTATATTTTTTATGTCCCAAAACTTTTAAACTACCATAAATTTATAAGGCAAACTTTAATACTTTCTTCTAACAAAATATTAAGTAAAATCTAGGATTTGATATTTACTTTCTGGCCAACAGATCTGGTGAAGGGTGACAAAATATATTGAGATGTTAAAATTCTGCATATTTCTGTTCTCTTCCTTCATTGTTCCTGGATTGCTTCAATTTTATCAGCAACCATGATGTTTATGGCAACAAGAAATAGTGCTTTACTCCTTAATAGAGTAGTTATCTATTCAAGGTAATTGTAGGCTATTTAAACAATAATTATAAATCCTATCACACCAAAGAAACAAAAAGGTTTTTTGTTTTGTTTTTTTTTAAGATTTTATTTGCGAGAGAGAGTGATAGAGCATGAGCAGTATGGAGGGGCAGAGGAGGGGGAAAAGCAGACACCCCACTGAGCAGGGAGCCCCACACATGGCTTGATCTCAGACCTTGGGATCAGGACCTAAGCCAAACGGCAGACATTTAACTGACTGAGCCATCCGGGTGCTCCACAAAAAGGTATTTTTAACAATTATTTTCCTCCTCGGAATCTTTCTTTGAAATTTTTTATTTAATTTCAAATTGCAGTTTAGGCTAAGGATTCTTAACAAGTAATTATTTAAAAAATATAGTTCCATGAAATGTAATCAACTGAATATTGTAGTTTTATAGACGCTACATACACACGATGAGAACATGTAAAAATCTTTTAAATCTTAGTAATGCCTATGCCCCAGTTAACTCTATTGTGCCGATATCAATTTTCTGGTTTGAGTACTCCACTATAATTAGGTAAGATACTACCTTTGGTGGAAGGTTGGTAAAAGCTATCATGATACCTCTCTGTACTATTTTTGCAACTTCGTAAGAGCCTATAATTATTTCAAATTTAGCACTTAAAAAGTAAAAAAAAAAGTTAAAACAAAATTATTTTAATATTATAGCTTGTAAGTTACAACAGAAAACTTTTTTTTAAAAAAAAAATTCAATGTTCCCTTTAAAGCCATATTGATTCACTCATTTTTTGTGTCCATCCATCAAAAAAAAAAAAATTTAGAACAAGAAAAAAAAATTCTTGGAGTGGGGCAGTATTCTCATTCAAGAGAAGCCATATTGAATTTATTCCTCTTTTCAGGTTAAGTCGACTTGGCACTAGCAAGCCCAGCAATTTGAAGGTTTTTTGCAGCAGGTACAGGTGAACTTAGGGTAGCCGCTCACTTTGACCCTCCAGATTCTGCAAACCAGAGAAAAGTCCCCTGTTGACCTACAGACCCACCCCATAATCTGCAGGTAAGGCTTGAGGCCCTGCAGAGGGAGGCCATCTGTGGAAGTACACAACCTTTCTCTCTTGCCGCTTATGTCTGTCTTAATTTGGCAAAGATTGAGATCTTACTTCGCTTAAGTGATCCTGAACCATCACTTTTCATGTCTAGGAAGAAAACTTGGGTGCAGTGAATATTGTGACAGGCTCTTAGGAAATGGTTATGGGCTCAGCACCCTTGTGGCGCCATCTTGTGTAATGTCCTATGCAAACATGGGGGCCTCCTCGGGTGGAGAACCTTTGGCAGAAAACTGCCACTTTCATACATAGTTAGGGTTAGTCAGTCAGTGAGGTCAGAGCAGTGCCTTGCAAATGGTTACATACAGGGGAAAAGGGCACTTTTCCAATATTGGCAGCTGTGGGAGACTCCAGCCAGCCTTGCCTTACGGTGTCCACCTTCACTCACCTAGTGCACAAATCCAAAAAGCCTGGGTTTCTAAACTCCTGCCCACACCCTGAGGACACAGGACAGCACAGGCCTCCCCACTCCTACTCAATTTTTAAAGAATTCTCCTGTGAAAATAGAAATAAAACGTTTAACTTCTATTTTAATAATTTTATACAAAACAATATCCTAAAAAAAGATGAAATGGAAATTTTAAAAGAATTTCATGTGTCTTATCCCATATAATTAAGACAGTTTTGTTTGCCTATCTAAATTTAAGAAAAATGTAGTGTATATAATAAAATGAGTGATGTAATTGAATTCTTAATACATAGGGAAATTTCAAGTATTATTTAATTTTTCTGTCCTATTTGTAATTTTTTTTAAGTTTATAATATGTCAGATACAGCTTGTTTTATTATTTTTCCACTGACCCAATAACTAAACTAAAACGGTTTTCAAAAGAGTGGACATGCTAGTTCAGCTTAACCCTGGTACCTGTGGGCTCATGAAATGCATCCAGGTGGCAAAAAAAAAAAAAAAAAAAAAATGCTTCCAAACTGCAATTTGTTTTAAAGCTTTCTATTCTTGCTTTTATCTTCAATTTAAGAAAAATACCTTACTTTGTATAACAAAGTTGTAAATAGAGGATATAAAACTGAAACACTTTATATTTTTATTTTCTTTGTGCTTAAATATATTTACTATCTTCTAAAAAGTGATCTATTGAGAGAAATCAATCTTATATTTTCTAATCTATGATGTAATAGTTTTTTATTCTCTCAGCAGTATTATTCATGAACTCTTTCAATAGATCATTTCCTTAAGTAGATTTATAATTATGATTGATAAGGTGTGTATAGAAACATACAAATAAAAAAGTATTTTTGTTATATAATTTTAATGTCTATTTCAATCCCGCAGTTCAATTTCCACTAAGATTTCATGTGGTGTTAGTATAATACTTTATCTTACAAGTAATCAGTGTGTTTTGTTTCTATTAACAATTAACCTTTCAAAAGTTATGTAAGAGTCAATGTTACAATACTCATTTTATAATATGATCCTTATACTTCTAATATTGAGTGACTAAGGCAATGTAAATCTCTGATTTATAATAATCCAATGCAAATCTCTGCACAATATACACAAGCCACTGCATGTTGATGGGGAAAAGTGTAAACTTGTAATAACTTCTAATTTCTTATGAGTGATAGGAGTTAAGCATTTATACTTCAATCACATAACCTTTATGTTTTCTCATTTAGAAAAAGTAGAGCTAGTAGCTCCTAACCTGTCTAGCTCACAAAGATTATGTAAGGATCAAATGTGATGACATCAGAAACAAATTTGAAAAACCTTTTATTTTAATTAAATTCATGTGGGAAAGTCTGGTAGAGTATGTGAGAATTAAGGAAAAGCCAAATCGTAAAAGAACAACCAATTACTGTGTAACTGAGCATCTTTTAGATGCAAACCACTGAAGTAGGCATGTTAGAAGATGCAAATATTAGATCAATTTGTTTCTGAAAAGCCTACATTTTAGAATGAATAGTACAATTAGAACTGTTTCCTTAAAATGACTTCATTTACAAAGTCTTCTTTATTCTTTCTTCAGTGACTTGATTGCTATTTACATGGCTTATTGATAAATGTATATTTTTATATATATGAACAAATATAAATAGGTTAGAACTCTGCTTATATTTCCACTTCTTAGTCTCATTCCAAAGTTTTTAATTTTTAACAAGTGAATTTACAATTATTTCTCCCTTCTAGTTATTTATACCTCTTAACTCTATTTGAAACATCCTTAATTCTTCTAAGTTTAAAATACCAAACATGGAACCCTAAACTGCTGCCAAAAAAAGAAAAAAATACTCTTAATAAAAACATAAAAATATCAGATACTAAGTTGTCAATAAAGGTTCTATTAGATCAGAACTACCAATAAACAGCATAATTTCTACTGATAGTTTGCTCTAAATGCTTCCATGCACTTTTATATGTATGCCTATTGAAAATATTTTTTACATAAATACAAATCTTAATTCAAACTTGTTTTCGTGACTATATGCATTGTGCAAAAAAGTACAGATGCAAAATTAAGACATGAAATTACTTTTATTCTTACCATCTTGACCTAGTTTTTTTTTTTTAAGATCTTTTTTTATTTTTTAAGATCTTATTTTTAAGTAATCTCTACATCCAATAGGAAGCTCAAACTCACAACTCTGAGATCAATAGTAGAATGTTCTTCTGACTGAGCCAGCCAGGTACCTCTTGACTTAACTTTTTAATGTTTGAAAATATAGATAAAATTTACATCATATTTCTATTAGAAATATTGTTTCCTAGCTTACTTTTAATCATAAAATTGTTATCTACCCCAAGCAATATGTAATCTCCCAATAAGATCAGAATAACCACGTACTAGCCTATAGTATAAATGTGCCATGTTTAAACCAACCAAACACCAAATTAAACAAGTAAAAAAAAACATAACTAATAAACATTTACAAAACTTATTTAGCCTCAATAGTGATAAGAAGTATAATTAGGACTTAAAATGCTACTAATATGCTTATGCTATCTTTGATGAAAATATGCAATTTTTAATTTTTAAGTGAGTGTCTCCTTTATTTATGTCCTTTATTCTTTGGTTGACCTTTATAGATACTGTATATTTAATTTGATTTCTCTAACTTCTTGGAAATTTAGAAGATCAGTCTCAAAACAATAATCGATGGCAATATGTGATAAACGATACAGTGACAATGATTTGCTTTATTTCTCAGTCTAAAAGGTATCTTAATATACACTATGGTATTTCATCACTCATGTCTTGTCTAAGGTTTATTGTTATTCTACGAAGTGATATGATTTTTAGAAAGATTGTATGGTTTTCATTCAGTAATACACAGTGTTCTGGGATCACTGTAGAAAAACCAACAACAACCTATTGGCCTCTAAAATCTATTATTTAATCTCTATAGTAACACAGAGTTTGCCCAAAGAAAAACCAAATATACACATTAAATAAAATGACCTTATTAAGGAAAGGTAAGGGCAATGTGTTGTATAGGGTAAAATATTTTTATATTTCTTTTATATTTATTTTATTATATAGTAAAGCCATAAAAAGAAGTCTCTATGTTTAATATCACCTGAGCATGAACCAGAAAAATGTTTTTGACCCATATTTTAAAGAGATATAAGAATTTGGAGAATTGCAGGGAGAGGGGGTTCTGAAAATGGGATTAACAAAAAGAACATTTGGACTAACTAAAAAAGATATATGTATTTATAATAGCCAAGATACGGAAGCAGCCTTAAGTATCCACTGTTAGATGAAGGGATAAAGAAGATATGGGATGTGTGTGTATGTACATAAGTATGTGTATGTACATATATACACACACTATAGAATATTTCTCATCCACAAAAAGGATGGGATCTTGCCATTTGTGACAGCATGAATGGGCCTAGAAAGTATCATGCTAAGTGAAAAAGTCAGACAGAGAAAGACAAATACATGATTTCATTTATATGTGGAATTTAAAAAATAAAACATACAAAAAGAAGAGCTATGGTTGCCAGAGGGCAGGAGGATGGGCAAAACGGGTGAGATGCAGAGAGAGAGAGGCTTCTAGTTACAGAAATGAGTAAATCAGGAGAATAAAAGGTACATCATGGGGCAGGGGGTAGCAGGGGAAGAGTCTGACAAAGCTAGACAAATCAACACTACAATGCAATACCTAATGGGCTAAGATTGAGAGGTAGGCAGTACAGGGACAGATGAAGGGGAGCCTGAAAATTTTAATCCTTTGATTCAGTGCAACATTACTATACAGAATTATGCCTTGCAATATAGTATTGTATATGTTAGCCAGAAAAGAAAAAGACAACTATGAATATTTGTATTTGCAGGCCTTGACCCATATTCATATATGTATGATGGGCTTCGTTACCTTTTCTGTTATTTGCACAGAGGCGTTGTAAAGGGATTATTGTCCTCCTGTACCGAGAAATTCTGAAATGACGTGTACACGAGCAGGAGTATTATCTCCCCCAGCACTGGGGACTATCATTAGTTTCAATAGTTCTAAAGGACATTTTTTTTTCTTTTTTCACCATTTCAACAAATGTCAAGAAAAAGGTGTTTCAGCTTTTACCCATCAAGTAAGTACTCAACACATTGTCATTACAACTGGTGACACTGTGAATACCTGAAGAACAAAACTGAATACAAATAACATCTAATGATTCACATTTATTAAAATGACTCCATCAGCCTTTTCTTTATTTTATCCAAGAACTCTTTCTACTTTTCAGAAAAAGGATATCTGACAGGGTAGATAATAGCAATCACATGTCTGTGTTCTAGAAAGCCACTTCTTTTAGCTTTTTTTTTTTTTTAAGATTTTATTTATTTATTTGACAGAGAGAGATCACAAGTAGGCAGAGAGGCAGGCAGAGAGAGAGGGGGAAGCAGGCTCCCCGCTGAGCAGAGAGCCCGATGCGGGGCTTGATCCCAGGACCCTGAGACCATGACCCGAGCCGAAGGCAGGGGCTTTAACCCACTGAGCCACCCAGGCGCCCCTCTTTTAGCTTCTTAAGAGAAAACCTGCCGTTCTAGAAAACAAAACTGCTGTTGTGGTGTGGGTTTTTTTTCGGTATGTTGGAAGATAGTTGTGTCATGTGATTTGGACCTCAGGAGCAGTTTAGAGTTGATCTCAAGAGAAGGAGTTGAAAGGTGCTGAGACCATGTGTGACTGGTTTTGTGCATGCTTGCATGCTTTTTATCTCACTGATTTTCACAATTAGCCCCAGGATTAGTTTGACTTGTAAAAGTCCTGAACTAAAAAGTTCCTTTTGAAATAATAATGTCTATGTGGGGTTTTTTCCTCTCATTTTAAAGACTAGATTATTCCCAACTACCATTCATTAATGATTAATGAGCAATAATTAATTATTAATTACCGGGAGGAAAGATTACATGAATTTGCCTTGGGCTTGACAACCTGTCAAGGATTCCTGCCAAGGCTGTCAGGCTTAGCAAGTTCCAGAGAAGGCGTGACACTGAACACTAAAAGTTAAGGGACATTTCTCAGAACTGGAGAAAAAGCATGTGGACAACAACAATAACAAATTCCCCCTAAGTTTATCTTTGTCTCTTGCATGTGAAAAGGAAAAGAATGATTCGTTATTGTATTTCGCTGTTAAAAAGACGCCTATTAACTGCATACTATGTAAAAATTCCATGCAACAGTGAAAGGAAATGATTTCTAAGAGCAATAACCAGAAAAGGATCATTAATTATTCTTATTTTTAAGTATTTTCTATGAAATGAAAATAAATGTTTCTGCAAATAATACATTTAAAGCTATATTTAGATACGGAAAATCTCCAAGCACACTGATGATAAGTGTGTCTAAGATGCAGGCAGAACTGGGGCCCTAGTGCATTAGTCACTCTTTAAAATTTAATCTCTATATTCAAGATATGCTCAACTGAATAGAAAATGAGGTATTTTGCTATTCTGAGTAGGAGGAGTTCTCCTTATCATTTAAGATTTTTAATGGTAACAAAATGTGTATCTTAGATTTTGAAAAAATGCATTTTTTGAACTATATTTTATATAATTATGAGAAAATTCATGCCGATCACAGCAAAACATTCTCATTCATCTTGTTCATATCTCTTTAGCCTAAGAGATGCTCTATTATGAGTTGTAAATTTTTACCAAACTAATCCACAAATCAGTATTTCCAGAATAAGTTTATTCCTGTTTACCTAAATTCACCATATAGTTAGCATACTATTTTCCTATTCTTTTTATTTTTTTAAAAGATTTTATTTATTTGACAGAGAGACATAGTAAGAGAAGGAACACAAGCAAGGGGAGTGGGAGAGGGAGAAACAGGCTTCCCGCTGAGCAGGGAACCCTATGGGGGGCTGGACCCTGGGATCATGGGTCCAGCCATGGATCTGGACCCATGGATCTGGGATAAGGACCCTGGGATCATGACCTGAGCCTAAGGCAGATGCTTAACAACTGAGTTACCCAGGTGCCCCTATTTTCTTATTCTTAAAGACAGGAATAGATTAACACTTGAGCTTTCTCTACACAGGAAATAACAAAATGGTTTAACATATTATAAGTATTATGTTTTATACTAATGGGCCTTTTGTATTATAATTAACGGGAAATGATACTAAAAGTCCCAGAAACACCAATCATAAACAATTTCGAATTTGGTTAATAATTATATAGATATTACATTTATTTTTTTTTAAAGATTTTATTTATTTATTTGACAGAGAGAGATCACAAGTAGGCAGAGAGGCAGGCAGAGAGAGAGGAGGAAGCAGGTTCCCTGCTAAGCAGAGAGCCTGATGTGGGGCTCGATCCCAGGACCCTGAGATCATGACCTGAGCCAAAGGCAGAGGCTTAACCTACTGAGCCACCCAGGCGCCCCTAGATGTTACATTTAAATGGTATCCGTGTAGCATATAATTTTTGAGATGGGCAAAGTATAGGCATAATTTTCAAGAGGAAATTCATAAAATATAGTATAAAAAATATACCAATTTCTTGTCCTCCCCACATCAATTTCTAGAACTCCTAAACTTATGGTTATCATTATCTCCCATTAAATCTGCAAATATAAGCTACGTTCCTACGTGTTGTCACTATAGTTTTTTCTTTTTTTGGCCCTTGAATATTTCCTGTTTCCATTATCTTTGTATTTCAAGACTTGTCATGCCCTTTATTTTGCTACATCATTACCCCATATATAATGAATGCAGTTAAACCTTATAATGAATTAGTATAAAAGATCTCATCTTCTGGGACCCTTAAGTAGTGTATCCTTTGTAGATGTCAAAAGGCAGGATGGTCCTTTAGTCAGCTAATTTGATTATATGCAATAATGTGCTTGCTATATGTGATGCAGAATTGTTGAGTACAATAGTCAGGAAAGAAATTTGGAGACATTTTATGGTGCAAAAACGTGCTTTTATTATAGCATGGGTATAGGACCCATGAGCAGAAAGAGCTATACTTGTGATTGTGAGGAGTGACTGATTATATTGTTAAGTTTGTGGAGGTGGGGACCAGGGTATAGGTAACCTTGCTTCTAAGGAATTTCTGTATGCTGAAAGTAGGGTCTACAGGATCTTGGAGTTATGGCTATTGCTAGGGTTGCTTTTAGTCTCTACTGAAACATCGGCATTAAGGCAGCCATGAATGCCTTGAGGAATGTCACACTCTGCATATCTCAGGTATTTATCAGTGGGTTGTAGGAGATTCAATCTTAGCTACATTTCTCTTGTCTTTGTTCTCCTCATCATAGGGGCTTGCCTAACTTTGACCCACTTTAACAGCAAAACTTTGAGGTCTTTTGGCTTACTTTGACCTTCCCGTCCTGGAACTTCTAAAACCAAATGATAAATTTTTGTCAAGACACACAAATATGGGTTCATCTTCAAAATCAACATTTGTATCAACTCTGAAGGCCATTCTTCTATCTGATCTGGTTAAGGCCCCTTTTGTGTTTCAAAAATTAAGAATTGAGAAATCTATTTCTTAACATAAATTCCAGTTGGGAACTGATAAGATTTGGGTGCTGTCTTTAAGAGTGAGAATGAGCACTGTCATCAGTCTTTCAATTAGTTACTAGACACCTGGTATGAGGTCCTTGGATGTGAAAAAATAGCTTGACTATCTGAACATCTGAGCGTTTGAAAATAAAGTACAGCAGGATTTCTTAATCATAGCACTATTGATTTTTTGGGTTAGATAACTCCTTGTTTCGGGGGCTGCCTTGTGCAATTTAAAATATTTAGCAGAATCCCCAGTCTCTATCCATCAGATTCTAGCAGTAACCCATCTCTCCCTTCCCCTGTTATGCTAGTTATGGCAACCTAATACAACTTTAGAGCCTGCCAAATACCCCTGGGAGGAAGATTCTGGGCAAAACAACTCACAGTTGAGAAACACTGAAGTAGAGTAATAGGCTTGTACTTTTATCACTGTGTTTACTGTTAGCTTGTTTAAAGAATTCCTGGGTCTGAGCACCGCAAAATCCCAGAGTGAATGAGAGACAGAGTCCAAGAAATCTACAACCTATTTCTGACAAATATGAAGAATGAAGGAAATTCATATAAAAACAAGGCAACTACCCATTATTTGTTTGTTTTCTTGTAGCTGTTGTACACATATTTTTAAGATTTTGTTTCAGAGAGAGAGAGAGAGAGAGAGAGAGCGTGCACATGGGGCAAGGGCAGAGGGAAAAGGGGCAGAAGAAGAAGGAGAGAGAATCTCAAGCAGATTATGCACTGAGCGTGGAGCCTGATGCCCGACTCAATCTCACAACCCATGAGATCATGACCTAAGCTAAATCTAAGAGTTGGACGCTAACCAACTCTGCCACCCAGGAGCCCCAATATGAATGTATGTAATAACCTTAAGCAAGGTGATTGAGTAAGACTAGATTGAAAAATTTGTTTAAAAGGAGCTAAATATCTTTTTCTTGAATATATCAGAGTATAAAATACAATACTGTATACATTTAATTTTATAGGAGGCATGGAGATTACTCCCTAGAGAAAAGCCTAATTATTTTTAAATTCCTGTAGTTTTCTACATTAGCTTCATGGGTCAGAGAAATTATCAGTGTTTTCACAAAACTTTTAAAGTTATGAGAACAGACACACATGTTTACAAGTAATTTGACTTACCAAAAAAAAAAAAAAATCAAACTGATTGTTTCTGGTTAACTTAGCTACTTCAAGAGCTCTCTGTAAAATGTTTTATAGCTATGCCCATAACAAACTTATATAGAGGAATTGTGTTGCCCTAAAGAATATAAACAAATATAATTTCCTAGATCCTTTAATCATTTTAAGATCTTGAGTTAACATTTGGAGTTTGTTAACAAATGGTCTTTGGTTTGATGAAAAATATTTAAAGAAACTTAGAATCATAGAAAAAGAAAAAAACAGGTCACTGAGTAGTGCCTTTATTTACTTCTATAGATTGTACATATATTGAAATGTATGCCTTTCCTCATACTATATATATAAGGTTAATTATATTTTGAAATTAAGCTCGGGAGATTTAAATAACATTGCCCTCTAACTATATATATTTGTATGTATACATGTATATATGTGTAAATATGAATACTCATGTAGATACGCACTATATGCACTTATATATGTGTGATCAAAATATTAACGTAAAAGCTTATTAAAGTTAATAGTTCTTAAATTTTATCTGTAATACAAAGAAGAAGATGGGTGATTCAAACTTGGCTTTAGAATATTTAATTTATTGGGGTGCCTGGGTGGCTCAGTGGGTTAAGCCTCTGCCTTTGGCTCAGGTCATGATCTCAGGGTCCTAGGATCGAGCCCCACATCGGGCTCTCTGCTCAGTGAGGAGCCTGCCTCTCTGCCTACTTGTGATCTCTCCTCTCTGTCAAATAAATAAATAAAAATTCTTAGAATATTTTATTAATAAGTGGTAGTAAAAAGTTATTATTATCTCATTGAAATAACACCTCATACCAATTAGGATAGCTGTGCCCTGTTGGAAGGGAAAGTAAAATGGTACAGGTGCAATGGAAAATAGTATAGTGGTTCCTCAAAAATTTTAAAAGAGAATTACCATATAATTTAGCAATTTCATTTCTGGGTATATAACAAAAAGAATTGAAAGCAAGATCTTAAAGAAATATTTGCACACTTATGACCATAGCAGCATTATTCACAATAGCCAAAAGTTGAAAGCAACCCAAGAGTCTATCAACAGATGAATAAACACGATGTGATATATTCATACAGTACAATATTATTCAGCCTTAAAAGGAATGAAACTGAAACATACTAGTAACATAGATGACCTAGCAGACATTAAGCAAAGTGAAATAAGCCATTCACCAAAACACAAATACTATATGATTTCATTTATATGCAGTACCTAAAATAGGTAAATTTATAAAGACACAAGGTAGAATGTTGGTTGCCAAGGCTTGCCGTAGCTGAGAATGTGTAGCTGTTATTTAATGGGTAGAGTTTCAGATTTGCAAGATGAAGAAGTTCTAGAGATCTGTTTCACACTTATATGAACACACAACATTGTTTAACTATGTACTTAAAAACAGGATGGTAAATTTTATGCTATGTTAATTTATCACAATCTTTAAAAAGTTTTTATCTTCTATGTAATCTTCCCAGAGAGTAGAGGTTTATTTTCTCATTAAATCTTATTTTGAAAACCATTGACTTCAAGTTGATATTTATCATGCTTTTAAATTACTTTTTAAAAATCCGAACAGAAGTTTCTCACATCTGCAGAAGCTGATGTTACTTTTAATGAGGCTACTAAGCCAAATCATTCACTTGTGCTCCACCCCAACCTTTTTGTTTCTTTTACCTTAACCTACATTCAGAAAAACAAAACTGCTGTATTAATACCAAAAGTAATTGTTGTTTTCCCAAATGGCCAAAACATGAATGGCTTATTCCTTCAACTTTTAAACCCTCGCTTGGCACTCAAAAGAGGGAAATTAGATAGACTTGGGTATATTTCCTAATTCTTAATTAGCCACACTGTTTATTTAATCCAAAATGGGATAAAATGTATCAGTGAAAAACAGAAAGTCATTCTCTGAATCAATATACAAAAATAAAACAAAACAAAATAAAACAAAATAGGCCCTGGAGATTTGGTAAGGACCCTACTGTATCTATTTACTAAATATGTTAAAAAAATACTTATTAGATGTCAACATGGGCATCTACTCTTCTCTAGACTGATATTAAAGGTTGGTCTGGGAAAAAAAAAAGTCATTCCACTTTTTGTTTTTGTTCTCCCCCCGCACCCTGCCCTGCCACAAACAGGTAGTTTCTACTCTCATCTATTGGCACTTTACCTTCTCTCATGGGATTCTTCAGGGAAAATATCAAAAACCAGTATCTCAGAGAAAAGGGCTATAGAAAGTACCTTTGATTATTAATATTGCAAAGAATATCTATTATTGGTATAAGCTAATGTTACCACCATGAACAACAATCATATTACTAAAGCAAGGCACTGACTCAAGACCTCCAGAACTTTCTTCCAAGAACAGATGACTTTGTGAAGACAGAATGAAAACACGAGATCCAGTGGATTTGGATTAATCACAGGAATTAATTTAAACTAATCAGGGAAAATTATTTGTGATCATTTATTTTGAAATGTGATTTTTTAAAAAAATGTTTTTGCTATACAGTGTAATTTCCATTTTATTTTTTTCCAGAGACTAGTTTTTCTTCAGATTTTAAGGAATCCACTCCTTACTTTAATAGAGGTTATGGGGCAGCATCTGAAGTTCTAAAACAGGAGGGTGTTGGTTCCGATGACAATGCTGTCAATAACACAACTCATGAAGTAAAGTGATTTCACAGACAGCTTAGGAAGCATAGAAGCATCCATGACACTCATTTTAGAGTGTCCGAGAAAGCTGTGGCCTCTACTGTGTGTCAGATGATGAAATCCTTAATGGCTTTTCCTGGGGCAGGCTGACACCGTTTCTGCCATGACCACTGCACTTTCCTTTCTTTGTCATCTTGGAAGCAATGACCCAAGAAAAAATGAGATATTATTTTTTAATACTCTATTTTCTCATGGGCATTTGGGAAAGAACATTTCTTATCTATCTCCCACCTCAATATAAAGATAGTGTCTGTGAAAACTGGAATGAAACCCTCTCTGGATGGCATCCGGTTTTAACAAATACCTTAGGATTCATAAAATATGCTTGCAGGAAACCTTAATGTAGATTACAAAGTAAGAAAACTTTTACAGAATGTAAAGAAATGACTCTGTAGAAAATAGCATTAATTGACTGGTTTTATCTGCCAACTCCTCAGAACAATAACCAATATTATACACAAAGCTTTTAATCAGATCCTTTATTTTCATAATACAGTTATTTACCTATGTTCAAAAAAATTATCTTCATTTCCTCTATTGTGCTCTATTATGGCAGAGCCCCAGCCTTAGATCTGGTAAAAAATGCTAACCCCTGCTTTGTAAAGTCCTAGGATAGAAGTTAACTTTGTATCCTCAATACCCTATGACTTTATACTAACAATATAACAAGGTATGTTAACTGACACAACTTGTTACATCTACATCTAGTAAATGAACTAGTCAAACATAAAAAAACAGATACAATATATTGTCATAAATTCACTACCTTAAGTAGCCATTGCTGAATTAGTGTAATACTATCAGGTGTTCAAATATGGTTTGCAATTTATATTTTACATGTATGCTATTCATCAAATCCATGTCTAATTTCCATTACCTGTAAAAATGCAGTGGAAAAAAGGGTAAATAAGCCAGAAATCCTTTTAATGATCTTAGCACAAAAGCACAACAAACACACTCTACTTGCGATCAGGAATAATGTTTAGATATTACTTAAGGTCTCAGGTTTTACTGTTGAACAGAAAAAAATCTTGGAGGGAAAAGGCAAATATGTGAATGTGTGACCTTTTCATCATGCTGTAGCATTTTCTATCAAGTCCAGCAAAGGGTCATCTGATTCTCAAGAAATTTAACTTTTTTTCCCAATATTTATTTATTATAGGGCATGTGTTTTAAACTACTGAGAGATCAAGATTAACTTTAGAAGGCTTAAAAAATGTTTATTCTTTTCCTAATACAAAAATAACCAAGATATTAGATTTTTGTTGTCCATAACATATTGGCCAGGCTTATAGCTAAATTAGCTTTTAGAGATAATTATCTATCCGGTCTTTCCCATTTCTACACATTTTGAGAGGAAGACCACCTTTGTACCAGACTACCTTTTCCAGGGAGTTGTATAGTAAACTGACATGGAAGACAGAGATAGTATTTCCCTCTGGAGTAGTTTGCGGAGTGGGGGAGGGTGAAGGCGGGGGTAGGTAGGAGCCTGACTTAGATAAGCACCAATTACAAACACAGGTGGCCATATCACACTGACCACTTCCAGTTAACATTCGGCAGTACTTTCCCACTAACTCACCACAGCACTCAAAAATACCTCCCCATCACCCCCACTTTTTCTTTCAATGCAGTTGAGTTCCATCTTTCCCCCCATTGCAATGGACTTGCTGTTTTTCCTGACTCCTGTCCAGAGGTTGCACAGAGGTTCTTTTGGCTCCTCAAAGATTGCAGAGAAGAAAACCCTTAGCTCCTACATGGGGATTGTGCCCAAAAAGGACGGTATTTTCTATCCCTCTTGCAATAGTATTTACACTATTAAACCTGTTGAGTGCCAATTTATCTTTGCCATATCCAACTTTCAACATGTAGCCTTAACTTGGTATTGGAGCTCAAGATATGGTACCAAAAAAATGATATACTCTGATTTTTCTGTGAATAATTAACTGTCCTCTTGGCCTTTAACCAAGGAATGTCATATGTTCACAAACTGTGGCAAAACACAGTTGTTAGCTTGCAAGTAGGATACAATTCTTGAGACTCTTCACAGTTCCTGAAACTAGCAATCATATTTCAGCATTTCTGTCCAAAATGACTATATGAGTCCTAGTTCCTCATATACAATTTTAATAAGCTCTTCCATCCTGCTGGTTCTCTCATTGATGACTTAAATGTGACACTGACACATGCTCATTATCTATTTGTATGACAGTGAGGATTCTAACAATTTGAGAACTGTGCTCTTCTTATAGTGTTAATATGCGAATGTCCACCTATCATTTTCAATGACCTAGTTCACGTAATAGGGTGTTTTTCAAAAGTGTTAGCTGTTTAGATGCCATACCATATGGTGAAAAATCAGCTCCACAGTTGTTTCAGCCTGTTCATTTGTAGGAGGCAAATTGGTATAAAATATTTCACCATGCCTTATCTGTCTGCAAATAGCCATCTCCTACAGCTTTCATTAAGCATTAAAAGTCATGAATTTATTCCTTTAACCTAAGTGATCTAGTTGGTTTTCAGATCTTGAAACATTTTACTAAATGTCTTTTATCGTGTATGTTCCATGATGAGGCAAAGACTAGTTATTGTGAGCCTACTATGTACTGACTTACTTATTAAGCTTATAGTAATGAACAAGAAAAGCCAATGTTAACGGAATTTAAAAATATGTAAATGTTTTCATTTGTAAGAAGTCAATAAACATATTTAAAAATGTAATTGACAGACAAAATAATCCTAAACTTTGCCCTTGAGTTCACCTAGTAGGGATTCCAAGTAGTCAACTTTGCTATAGAAAGGAATATAGTCAGGATAGTAACATGAATCCTTGTTTTGTTCAAAAAGCATAGAAAAATAAATGATACCAATTCTTCACCAACCCTTCCAGAAAATACAAGTAAAAGGAAAAAATTCCAAAATCATTCTATGATCCAGTATTACACTAATATCAAAACGAGATAAAAACAAGAAAATGTACAAACTAGTATCTCTCATTACCTCAGATGCAAAACAAAAACCTATCTCAATAAAATACTAGGAAACTGAATTTATCAATGTGTAAACTGAATTACACACCATGACAAAGAATTTATTCCAAGTATGCAAGTCTGGTTACACATTGAAAAAATGAGCAGTGTAATCTACCACATCAACAGGATCAAGAAGAAAAATCATATGGTCACACCGATTCAGAAAAAGCATTTGGCAAAATGCATCATCTATTTATGATAAGAATGTTCAGTAAACTAGGAACAGAGAACTTCAGCTTGATAAAGAACGTCTACAAAAATCCAACATCTAACACGGTTAATGGTAAGAAACAATTTCCCCCCAAGCTCATGAAGGAGCAAGGCAAGGAAGTTCTCTGTTGCCACTCCAAACACACAAAAAGCTCTTAAACTCAACAATTAGAAAAAAATATTAAAAATGGTCTAATTATATGAACAGATACCTACCAAAGAAGATGTACAAATGAAGAGTAAGCATATGCAAAATGCTCAACATTATTCATGATTGGGGAATTGCAAATTAAAACAGTAATAAAATATTCCTATATACCTATTACATTGGCTAGATTTAAAAAGAAAGAAAAAAAAAACCTAGCAGTACCAATTGTTGGTGAGGATGTGGAGTAATAGGAATTCTCATTCATTACTGGTGGGAATGTAAAATGATCCAAATTTAGAAGACAGTTCGGGAATTGTTACAAAGTTAACTTGACCTACCATGCAATTCAGCATTCACACTGTTAGGTATTAACACAACTGATTTGAAATTTTATTTCTACACAAAACTTGCTCAGGAATGTTTATAGCAACTCTACTCATAATTTCCAAAATGGAAATCAAACAATATATCTACAATCACTGAATAAATTGGTCTATACCATATGCTATATTATTTCCTGACAAAATGAATGCACTATCACTTCACAAAAAGATACATAAGAATATTAGATGCATGTTGCCAAGTGAAAGAAGCTAGCCTCAAGTCTTCATACTGTATAATTCCATTATAGGATATTCTGGGAAAGGCAAACGTTCAGAAACAATAAAAAGATGAGAGATTTCCAGGAGTCTGGGAGGAGGGGAGAGGAATGAATAAGTGAAACACAGGAGACATTGATGGTGGTAAAAATATTCTCCACAAGATACACGGTATTATGTATTTTTCAAAATTAATAGAACTTCACAGCAAAAAGAACACCTTTATGCCAGTTTACAAAACAAAGCAAAACTAAACAAAAAAGGAGGAAGGAAAATTGCAAGAAGGAATGCAAACTGTAACAAGAGAATGAACTGTATTGCAAATGCATGAAACAGCCATAGTAAGGGCAGTGTCGGTGTGTGTGTGTGGGGGG
Source organism: Potos flavus (assembly GCA_028534135.1). Taxonomy (NCBI): domain Eukaryota; kingdom Metazoa; phylum Chordata; class Mammalia; order Carnivora; family Procyonidae; genus Potos; species Potos flavus. The sequence goes on from CM052883.1 coordinate 43,199,606, forward strand.
GGATGCTCCTCTAGTTAATTTGGGAAATAAGTTGCACCTATATGATTGAAGGCAAAAGAAAATGCATATTAGCCTTGTAAAATAATTGAAAGATTGCTTCCTTTATGTGTACAGGTCAACAGTTCTGATACTGCTATACATGCATATGGGAATTGAACATTTAAATTCATGTCAGGTGGTTAAGAGTAACTTTCCTCAGTTTTGGAGTGGGAACTTATAGATCCTCAAGGGGATGAGGCTGGAATAATGCATTTTTAAAATGGATTAGGAGTTAAAACATCAGCAAAATAAAATTTTACTTAACAGATTTACAGATAGTTATATATAGAAATGTTTATACATGTTTGCTTATATACTGGTTAGTATACACATATATATTTTTCAGATGACATGGTCTAAAGTGAACCATCAATATCAGCAAGGAGATCTAGAATCCAGATATTGGTTTCCAATACCATTCTCCAATAAAAGGAACCAGGGTTTCTAAAAGAAATCACTGATTCTAAGACTGAGGCAGAATAAGTTTCTCCCTTACATGGGTGGGGCTAAAGGAGAATTGTGTGCATACATGCCAGAGGTGGGGGGAGATATTTATATACTCACCAAAAGCCAAGTATTAGAGTAATTAATAATGATTTATAATGGAACAAACTTAAAACTACCCAAGTGTACATCAGTATAAGAATGAGTGGCATATTCACATAACGGGATACTATAGGGCAATGGGAATGAGAAAATTAGCTCAAAGATGAATGAACTTCATGAAGTTAATGATGAGCTAAAGCAGCCAGACATATAAGTATATGCATTGTATGATTCCACTCTGTATAAAGTGTTTTTTAAAAATACATGGAGCTCATCTATTCTGGTTTCCCTTTGTGGGGAAAAATGGAATTCTGGTTAAGAAACTCACTGAGTGAACTCTAATGACTTGAGGATTTTTTCTGTGTGTGTATATATGTATTAAATCTCAGGAAGAAGTTAATGAATTTGAAAGATATTGATACCTTCTTTAACAGTACTGTCAAGGGCTATCCCTGAAATCCAGAGCATTAGTGAGTGATGATAAAATGGGATCAATGGGGAACCCATGCAGAGAAATGTGGGTGGTAACAGCAAAAGGAAAAGAGGGTAATTGACAGTCTTAGATATTATGAAACACAAATTGCCAACAACTACCCTCAAAATAAGAGCACCATTCTGAGTGAAATCCTCTACAAAAAGTATTTGATAATAGCTAGACCCAACTTTTGGTAGAGTATAAAAATATACTGAGGGACTCACAAAACAATGCTGGAAGATCACAGTGAATTATGATAACTTAAGACTTCAAAGCCACAGATATATCCCATAAACATCCCTTCTACAATGACAGATGCAAATCCAGAAGATAAAAGAACAGAACATGATCTCTGCATCTCAGATTAGAAAAAGAGAAAAAAAAAAAAGACAAGGAAAAAAACCAAAATTTACTATTGGGACCACTGAGGAAATCTGAATGTGGATTGCACAGTAGATTGCAATATCATATGTTAAATTGTCTGATAGTGATAAATATATGGTAGTTGTTATTATGTAAATAGAATTCCATTTTCCATAGGAGATATAGTGCAAAATCAAGAGTTATATCTACTACAAATTCTCAAAAACTATGTGTGCATGGAGAGTTAGAGACAAAACTCCGATGAATCTAGATGAAGCATATGTGTTTTATTATTCTATACAATACTTGCAACATTTTGTAGGCTTAAAGTATTCAAAATAAAAAGAGGAAAATAATGATCAAAACTGCTAGTACGCCCTTTCACATGATTCAGACCTCAAATTTTTATTAGAGAAAAAAAATTGTTTTAAGGAAAATCGCTATAAACCCATTTTTTTCTGGTAAGAAAATACATGAAATTCAAATCTTATGTCAGCTTTACTTCATCGAAATTAGATGATATATTTAATTAGCTAAAGCATAGATCTACACATTCATGAAAAATAATTTCTGACAGTTAAATTCTCATATTTTTGGAGAGCAGTATTAGTGAATAATGTTGAAGGGCTTCTGAAATAAACGTTGGATATCTTTAAGTGCTCTTTTAGATAGGAAAAAGTGTACAACATTTCGTTGTATTTTTTAAACAAAAATAAAATGTTAGAGTTCAATATCATTTTCATATAATTCAGTAAGAATTTAAGAATTTAATAAAAACAAGAAAGCAATCTTCCCCTATTCAAGTTAATATAACCAAAAACTATACCCTATTTTAAAGTTCACGTAACTTTTTCATATACGTTATCAAAGCGTATTTTAATGGTATTTCTTTAGGGATGTAAATCATATAAAGTTTTCCTTATTTTAAATGTGAAGAAAGTAGGGATCAAAAGGTTAAGTAATTTTTCCAATGCCATTGAGCTAGAAATAGCACCTGCTCATCTTTTGAAACAGTATCACTATGTAAACAATCTCCCCTGGGTCACAAATACATACTTAGTAACCAATATTTTCCCTTTAGCAGGTAAACCAATTGGAAAACATTTTCCTCGCATTTCTCATTTCTGCAAGCCTTGTGGGCAGACATACTGATACATTTTGTTTCTTCACCATCTTTTTAAGGATGTTTGTAGAGCAAATAGCTCTGAAAGAGAAGGGTAATATCTTCATCTGGAGCAGAACGCAGATCTGTTTGCTATACAGTGCAATAAAGACAATGTCTCCCTCTGGGGCAAAGGTTGAGCATGTTTGTTTGAAGTCCTTTATAAGATCCGGGTTTATTAAGCTCAGGATTTTTAAGCTCTAACAAAAGCACTACATGCCTAGCATCTACCTGGACCTACATGTGCATGATCCCCATAGAATTTGAAAGACTTGAGTGACTGATAGGAGTATGAAATACAGACACCAGCCATGCTATTAGTAACAAAGTCTTTTGTCTCTGATCCAGTTCTGTGTCTCCTGGCAGCATGCATGAAACTATGGAAGACACTTTCTGTTCTTGACAGATTTAAAGCTGTCATTATATTCAGAGGAAGAGTTAGGACAGTTTAAGAATCTATTTCAAAGACTTGGTACTACTTTCACTAATTTTTAACCTCATCTTCCTCCCTTCCCCCCTCCCTTTTCTTTTATTTGCTGAAGGTATCTTAGCATTGTCAGCTGAAGTTTACCATCTTAGCTTCAGGGGGAAAGGACAAGTAACTTTTCATCAAATGACAGTGTTAAAACAGAAAATAAAATATGATCGTTAAGTTTTTTGTGGGAGAGAGAAGCATGCACAGCTTGGTTGTACCTTTACTTGTAATTTCTCATGGACAGAACTACCAGTAATAAAGTAGGGAAAGCCTGTTTTGAATTCTAACATCATTTCTCAGTCTGGTATTATCTGAATAAAGTTACTTCAAGATTTTTCAATCAAATTTTTCAAAATGTTTGAATTACATGTCAGATTTGTGTTCAACTTACTGACACAGTAATGATTTTAATGAACTAATTAGTCTGCAGCCATTTAAAATTTTATATAATTGTGATAACAGTTTTAACTAGACTATTACCTTTATCTTCCTTTTTCTCCACAGAAAATAAGCCTGAGCACTAATGTGAATTAGGAACTTCCATGAATAGCCTATGTTAATACATTACAATTTGTAAACCATTGCTTCATTTAGTTTTATGGGTATTGAAGCTGACGGAAAAATTAGCCTTTAAAAATATAAAAAATGCTGACAAAAATCCATCGTAGTGCTGCAGAAATCAACTTAAATGTTAATACTTAGGAAAGTTTTTGTTAATGTAAAGTCATAAAGACAAAAAGCATGGAAATATAACATGTCATTCCTAGAATTTTTGATATTAAAACAATTTCATTATGTGTTATTTAAAGTTTATAAATTTTTTTCATTGAACATTTTCAAATTTTCAATTTAAATTATCAAATAATTAGTTTAAAAATTAATAGAAAACTTAGGAATTCCCTGAAAAGTATTATAAGAAGAAATTTTATGTTATTAAATCTAGGTGTAGCTTTCATATACTTCATGTATAATATGCCACTCACATGTTAAAAGATTCTGACTCTATAATCAAAGTAAGGCTTCCAATGATCCCTAGAATCATTAAGTGAAAATCAATGTTTCTAGGAGGCAGGGACCAGACTTGTATTACCTTTCTACTTCCTGGAGAGCTATAGGCAACCAACAATATTTGTTAATTAAAAACTTTTTAGAAATGAACCAGTGGCAGGGGCAAAATACATGAAAAAAATTGAGTTAAAATATATAGCAAATGACCAAATAAAATCTCAAAAATAAAAAAGAACCGAACCTTCTGGTTTTTAATTCAAGGCAAAACTTTAATCATAATAAACCAAAATACCTCACTTATATTTTTATTATGGGAAAAACACAGGATTATCAGCCATGACAGATTATCCTGGTCCATTCCCCCGTCCCACATTAATCTACCAGTAAAGCCTGTTCTGTTTTTCACATGTGCACAGATTTGTTTTTCATCATCTCCACAGTCCTGTATCAACCACCATTTTCTCTTAATTAGAGCACTGCCAGAGACTCCTAAATCCCATCCATGGTTCATGCTTCGAACGTAGTAGGGCGCACAGCAGGTATAGTAATTTATACAATACAAATCAGACTCTCTTCGCCCTGTTTAAAACTCTTCAATGACTTCACATTTCAAATAAATTTAAATCTTACTGTCGTCTTCAAAGCCCACAGTCACCTGTCCCTTGACAATCCGTCTATTTTTATATTGGTCATGCGTCCCTTGACAATCCGTCCATTTTTATATTGGTCATGCTTCGCTTTTCTCACTATTCCCTAAAAACTGGATTTCTTTTCCTCTTTAAACTTGTTCCCCCTCTTCTTCCAACTTAGCAGTTATTCTTCAAAGAGATAAGTCTTGACCCTGACAACCATATATAAGATTCTTTCTCCCAGAAACCTTCTCAGAAACCTTCCATTTTTTAACAGAGATTATTTAAGATACATAATTGCAGCTCTTTAATATAAAATATTCAATGAAAATAATAGAAAACAGTGTAATCAACATTATGCTTGCTACCACAGAGTTCTGCCAAAGTCACAAATCTTGCCATAATTGCTTAGGCAATTTTCCCTTCTAAAATGTTTTATTGCAATCTACTATACACAGAAATTTCAGTGTAACCGTATCATTTTTACTGTTGTTGTCAGACTATGGACACATTATAGCATGTAAACTCTATCACTTTCCTGCTGCTGCCATGCACTTTACCATAGTCTTAGTGGCTTAAAACAACAAAGAGTTGCTCTTTTACAGTTCCCAAGGTCAGACATCTAGACTCAAGATAATGTCAAAATTACATCCCTTCTGAAGTCTTCAGGGGAGAATCCAGTTCCCGTCTATTCTGGCTTCTAGTGCTTATCTGCATTCTAGGCTCTTTCTTACAACTCTCCTACCCCTTGCTTCCATCATCACCTCTCTTACTACTCATTTAAAATTCCTGTCTCCCTATTACCAAGATCTACCTGGAAAATCCAGAAAATTTCTCCATCTCAGTATCTTTCAATTAATTATATCTGCAAGGTTCCTCTTGACATATAACATTCAGAAGTTCTAGTGACGAAAACAGGATCATCCTTGGTAGGGCATTATTCTGCCTACTACTGAATAATTTTGCAAACATTTAAACAATTTATTCACAATAGCCAAGATTGGAAATAACCTAAATAGATCAATCCATGAATGAATAGATGAGGACATTGTGGTGTTGATATATTATATACAATGGAGTATTATCCAGCGATGAGAAAGAAGACAATCCTGCCATTTGTGACAACATGAATTGACCTTGAGGACCATATGCTTAGTGAAATAAGCCAGACAGTAAGACTAATACTGCATGGAGTCACTTATATGTAGAATCTTAGTGAAAAAAAGTCAAACACATAGAAATAGAGTAGAAAAACGGGTTGTCAGGATCTAGGGGGTAGGGGAAATAGGGAGAGGTTGGTAAAAGGGCAAAAATATTCAGCTATAAAACAAGTTCTGAGGATCTAATGTAAAACATGGTTTAATATAAAACACATTATCAATAAATGTAACACTATTATATAATAATTAGCAAAACAATTTCTAATATCACCTCATGAAATACTGTAACAGTTGGAAATATTTTCGACCACTTATAATAGTTTAATATTGCCTTTTAATTTCCAGGTATCCCTCCGTATCCTTTTTTTCAGAATTTTCTTGGGGCCTATACTTACGTATTTACTTTTTTTTTTGTCAAGTTCTAAAATAAATGGTCTTAGTCAAAGGGTTAGTCTTCGGGAAGTGTGTGTGTGTGTGTGTGTGTGTGTGTGCGTGTGTGTGTGTGTGTACACCAAGCATAAGTGTGGTATATATTTTGATTTACCCAAATATTCTTTCAGTTTGGTTAGGAAAACATTACATTTATCACCTAATTCTTGGATAATATTTCTAAATTTAAACCAAAATATTTTTTCTTTTCTTTTCTGGTACTGTAAATGAGATCATCAACTTCCAATCTATTTTCTACATGCTTAATAGTCACCTCATTTAATATAAAGTTATTTCACTCTTTGATTTTAATTTTTCTTCTTTAAAACAATTTAGGTATATTATACAGTAACATTGAGTCCATCTTAAGCACAGAATTTCAATGAGTTCTGTCAAATGCAATGGTACCTGTGGTACCATCATGTGAATGATGCTATAGAATATTCCCACCACCCCCAAAAAGTATGCTTTGTTCTTATCTAATCAGTATCTGCTACAGAACCATTTTATGTTCCTTTCTTTCTAATATATAAAAACATAACCGATTTTCCTATATTGGGCCTGTGGCTTGCTAAATTCACTGTAGTTTTTGCAGTATGTTTCAAGATTCCACTGGATGTTCTATGAGCACCATTATATGTGAATAAAACAGTTTAATTTTTTTACAATTTTAATGCTATTTAGCTTTTACAAAATTCACTGGATAAGAACTTCACCAAAATAGAAGTGGCAAGAATGAACATCCTTGCTTTGTTCCTTAACTAGGGGAAAATAATTGCCATTAAATTTGATGTTAACTCAGGATTTCAAATAAATCTTTTCCAAGATTTTTAATTTTTTTTTATTCCTAGTTTTCTAAGTATTTTATACAAAACGGGCATTGAAAGGATAGTCTTTATCTAAATATGACATTCTCTCATTAAAAGGGAAAGACACAATAGTAGAAATAAGTGATAGCTTTAGAAGCTCTAACCACTATTACTTATATCCCACTAGCCAAAACTAGTCACACAGCTAAACCTGATCTCTATGGGTTAGGAAGCATTCTCTGCCCACTAAGAGATACTGGAAGTCAGGTGTCAAATGGCAGTTATACATCTTTCTTGCTGGTAGGGCATCAAATAATTTGGAATAACAAGCAACCGATTGATTACAATATACTAAAGTTTTCCTGTAGGTTCATCAAATGACAAGTAGGTCATTTTCTCTTATTGATCAAAAATTTTACCTCTGGATCATTATCATTCTCCATAGTACTTCTTCATATAATCATCCTGGATTCTGGTCTATTTCAATTCTAATGAATTAGTCTGTATGATACATTGCATACATAAGGATTTGATGGGGAGTATATTAGTCAGCCTGGGCTGCCATAACAAATTGCTATAGACTGGATGACTTAAATAACAAATTTATTTTCTCACAGTTCTGGAGGACAGAAGTCGGACATGTGGGTGCCAGCATGGTCAAGTTCTTGTAAGACCCTTTGCCTGGCTTGCAGATGGCCATCTTCTTACCAATGTTCTCACAGGGCAAGGAAAAGGCAAAGGGCAATCTTTTTGTTCTTATATGGTCATTGATTTAATCATGAGGGCTCTACTGTCATAATCTAGTCTAACTCTAATTATTACCCAAAGGCCCCATCTCTACATATCATCACCTTAGGACTCCAACATATTAATTTACTGGGGGAGGTGGGAGACTGAAACATTCATTTCATAATAAGGTGAATTATTTTTCTTAGTTGGCATTTATAGAACCCCAACAAAAATCCAACAAGAACAGAATATATGTGCACGTGGTTAATTCACCAAGGTAGATCAGCTTCTGGGCCATAAAAAAATAAAAAAAATAAAAAAAAAAACCCTCAATAAATTTAAGAGGATTTAAATAATTCAAAGTATATTCTTTGACCATAATAAAACTAAATGATTAGAACACAGGACAATTATTTTCAGCATCCAGGTATCTTAATTTTTTTTTTTCCAAGCAAGTCACAAAAAAATTGAACACTCCTAGGTTTTTAAGTTTCTAACTTATGATTAAAGATATTAATTGAAGTTAGAATTCCTTTTATTTTCCTGACTTTTTGTACTTCTATTTTAGCAGGGCCTTTTATATATATTTCATTAGCTGCCAGCAATAGTATAAAATTCTTATCATCCTCTCGAGTGATCAGAAATAGGAGGGGATGAATTTGTTTTCGGACATATGTTCTATTTCATTGACTATCAATTGTTTTTGGTACATTTCTTGTCATTTTGACATCAGCCATTGCCATTTGACAGATTTTAGAATGTACCTTTGGAGTGCTGTTTATCTGTTCTAGCAAGAATGAGTCTATGTCTGTACGCTAGAAGATATCCCAGGTCCTAAATTCTTCATTATCCAGGGCGCTGTTCTTGACACAGTATAATTTTCTAAGAAAAGATATGCCCAATAAATTTATCCAGAGATATTTAAGGAAAGATCTTCATGAATTTTAGGGTATTTTAAGACAAAATGAAAGGAATATATTCATAGAATTGATAAACTAGCAGCATATCCAATATATTTAGGTCCATGTCATTCTGTATACATACATATTATAGAGAAAATAATTAAATGCTTTTATGTGGAATACTTGATATGCATGTTAGCTTAGGAATGAAGGCATAGGAGAACAGAGGACATGTATAAAGGAATATTTAAAGAACATGTTTTCCCAAGTTTTCTAAATAAGAGACATTGTCATATGCTGTGTTGACCTGTTTTAATAGATAAGTTACTTCTGCACAACAGTCTAGTCCTTATAGTCAATAGTAGCGCTTTTGATGCTAATACAATCTACATATTTTAAAATTTATGTTCTATGAAATTGAACATATATTTGTATGACCCTCTGTGAATTGTGTGTCTCACTTTCTTGATCTGTAAAATGTAGATGGGAGTAATTGCTTCAAAGAATTCTTGTGAAAATGTAATGAGTTAATAAATAAAAATTGCTTAGAACAGTGTTTGGCACATGTAGAAAATACTTAATACATGTTGTGTGTTATTGTTGAAACATAACTGATTAAGCAGAAGTGAGGAAACGAATAGTTTACAACAGTTGATTAAGGTAGATGACATGAATAAAAACACATAAGAATCGTGACTGGTTTGTTAAAAACAGCATAGGAAAAAGTTTGTTATAGAGTATGGCACTTTTGCATATTACAAGAATGGGTTGTGCTAGTGGAGGGAAAGGAAATGACATGATTTCTTATCTTTATGAAAGAGCTGGCTCATGGGATTACATGGATGAGGACACCGCTGAATATCATCTAAACTTACTCATATAGCCTTAATAGGAGTTCTTGGTGTATTTTTTTTAAAAGGAATTCTACTTGGTGTATTTTTTAAAGAAATCCTGAGATTTGGTCCAACCACAGCTGAGATCATTACATATCCAAAGCAAAGTCAATTCTCTTCTATCTCTTAACACAGGGTGTGTATGTGTATATTTTTTTGAACTTGAGTTTATGCAAAGTAAATGAATTACTGTTTGTGATTAAGGAACTAGGAAGTTAAGTGACTATTGCTAAAGTGAAAAAACCATTGCATCTTTTGCCTCATAAAGGATTAGCTGAATTGACTGTATTCACATACTAATCTGGACAACATGTCTGACTTGACCAAACTTTAGGTAAACTTCTCTCCTTCCCCAGGCCCCAGAATTTTGGCCCACCCTTAAGCACTGGAAGCTAGAACAGCTTCTACTTTTAAAAACTCTCCTGAAAATCAGCCGACCTCAATGAAAGACTATTTCCTGCTCAACTGTCCAATAAAGACACAGCCTTGTTCTTAAAAGAAAGAAAAATGAGGGAAAAAATGCCCTTTTCTACCTAACCTTTGAGATGCTTGCAGATCTTATGTTTGGAACATTTACTCTATTGTAATAGCTTCTTCACCTTCCCTTATGGCAACGATCTTTTTGGCTAGTCTTTCATTACTTAACTCTGGATTTGTTTTATTTGATGTGCTACAAATGGAATTTGTTACCTCTCATATTTTTCATTTTATAAATGCACTACATCCTTAAAGTACCAATTACCTGATCTAATATGATGTTTGTTACCATCTTATTATGTTCTGGTTTACTAGATACAAGTTAATTTCAGCAGTAATGTTGTTTTAGGTTTTAATACATTAAAATATTTTTTCAATATATTTTCCATTCTTTGCACTATCACTGGCAGATAGTAAAATAGTACACCTACATTTCAGACACATTGACACATAAGTCCCTACTTATTAAAACAGTTGTATTTTATTAATATATCACATGACATTTTGACTAAAAATAACTAAAGAAATATTTACATATGGGGATAAATATGTATTTTGAGTGCTAAACTAAGGCTACACACACACAGCATTTTCTAATCCCCAAAGATTTTAGGTTATGTCCTATAGGAAGCCAACTCAAACATAGAATTTAATGCAAAACCTGCAGAGACTGATGACTGAAGTCTTCTTCCAAAGAGGCTCCCAGTGTCTCAGACAACCATCCTTCATTAACTAATGAATTAAATGAATATATAACAAGCATCACTTGCCTTGCATTATTTTTTAATTTTTTTTTTTTGCATTCTTTAGATACTTATGAGTAATTCCTATTTCTGCATCTTCTTCCTCTCGAGGAAGTGGTATTGTTTTGGTTTCCTACCTTGGCATTCATGGGCAGGTTTTAGAGGTTTCTATTTTGTTTTCCTCACTATGATATCCCTTACCACATAGACCAAGGACTCAGTATGGGTGTTCTATCAACTACCAAGTATGTCTATCCCAATTATATATTCGAGGATCAAAAAGTGACAAGAGGTGTCCTTCCCTGAACACATTAACTGTGGACTAGATGTTGGACAGGACTTCATTTACTATCTAGTTCCCACATCATTCTAACCTGGTGCTATGATAATGTTAGATTTCTGAGTATTGTCACCATGTAACCTTTTTCAAATGGCCCTTGACATGATTGAGTATTCCCCTTTCCCCAGTGTATAGTTTAAGAAAAGGGTTATAGGTTCCTCTGGTAAAGGTCCAGATGAAGCATCCCATGTATAATTATATTGCTGTTGCACGGTTTTTTTTCTTGGGGATATGGCCCCTTCTTCAATCCAGGCATTCTGGATCCTAAAACTGGAAACTGGCAAGGAATTGTGTATTTTTAGTAGAGTGCCCTCTTCTGTTCATCCAACCTCAACTTCTGATTAAATTCACGTGTGTAAATGCCTGACAATTAGGTTTTTTTATTGTTAAGTGTCTAACACTAAGCTTTTGACTGCTGACGCCTCCACTTCAAAGACATCCATTAAAAACAAATGCATTGCCAGTTACAGGACTAGATAAACAGCCAGACTGCCCCACCCATGGAGTTCTGTTTTTGGTTTTAAGAAAGCTCTGCTTGATCTAAATAACTGACCACTTTCTTTTCCCTTCCAGTGCTTTAATTCCTGTTCTTATGTTTTAAACTCACCAATAAAGAGTAAAACTGTGAAACCTTGGCACCACCACACCACCAAACCCCAATAAAGGCAGAATCCCAGCTCCTTCTACTTGCAACCTCACTGTGCGGCCCTGGGCTTGCCATATACCCTCTAAGACTTATAAGTAGTAAACTTTGTTTTTTCAAAGTTCACTGATGGCAGCTGCTGAGGTGCATCTTTAATCATAATAAGGACCACAAGCACCAGCCGAGCCATAACATTGCCTCCAATCAGGGAAATGCCTGTGGAGTAGCTACCAGAAGTAGTGTGGGCCCAGATGAGTTCCTCAGGCATTTCTAGCCCATAGTATCACTATCAGTAGGCCGAGACTGGCACATAGCCACATTGAGTAGTGTCTTTGTTGTACTTGTATGTACCTAGTTTCTAGTATTAAGCAACACTACCTGGCTGCTCTTTTTAGAGGTTTTATCATCTCGATTTCTGCCAGTATAGTTGTCATACTCTCAACATTAGCCTTTGCCAATGAAGGGAAGTCACCAGTGAGTTTCTTTGTGATACTGGTATTTTCCTACTAGTGCACTCTTAATGCCTCTCCTTAATTTATACACCTTCTAGGCCTGTCTGTAGAAAAAAAAAAAAAAAAAGATATCTGATAAATTTTCTGGTGTTATGCAGAATATCTGCTCCAACATGTATATGCCCTTGAGTCCTTTGTTCCCTTTATCCACAGACTACCACGGTAATTCTGACAGTAGATTTCATTCAACTTGGTCCATTGCTTTTCACATGCATCTAGAAGTCATCTAAAACTTACTGTCACCTGGGAGTCCTTGTCACATTCCTAAATCCAGTATCTCAGGAAAGTGATCTTACATCAATAACTTCTCCCTTATCTGTATCTGCATCCATTGATCAAGGACCCTCAGAGTCTGATTCCACATGGATACTGAATTCATGAGATGTAAGTCTATCCTGGAAGGACACATCTTGGATCAGATAACTTTTCAACCAAGGAAAATTCTGAAAGGGCTGACTGCTGAAGGCTATTTGCTGACAGCAGTCCCAGACGCTAAGGCAATAAATCTGTATCAAAGTGTTCAACACACACACAAAAAAATATGCACTGTTTACTCTACCAAATCTAAATAACATTTTAGAGACTTTACTTCATTCCCAAGATATTAACTAACCAATATTTGTTATGGGGAATGTTACCTTTCATTTATGTTCCCATCTACTCTTTTAGATGATATTTGAATTTTTAATATCTAACATTCCAGTTTAGTCTCATTTTACTGAAATTATTTGTTTTTGTTTTATAAACAATTATTTAAAAGTATTTAAACTGGTTTCCATTGCTTGCCTAGTTTCCCATTGCTAGCTTTTATTTTTTTTAAGAAAAATTAAAAGAATTAAACAAAGACTTTAATAGACACCTTACCAAAGAAGACATACAGTTGGCAAGAGTATGAAAAGATGCTCCACAAATCAGACATCACCAAGAAAATGGAAATTAGAATAATGAGATACCATTACATAATTATTTGAACAGTCAAAATCCAGAATACTGAGAACACCAAATGCTAACAAGGCTGTGCAGCAAAGGAACTCTCCATCATTACTAGAAATACAAAATGTCACAGCCATTTTGGAAGACAGATTGTCAGCTTCTTACAAAATGATACTCTTACCATAGGATATGGTTATGCAAGGCAATTGTGCTCCTTGGTATTTACCCAAAGCAGCTACAAACTTATGACCCTACAAAAACCTGAATATGGATGTCTACAGCATCTTTATTACTAATTACTAAAACTTGGAGGTAACCAAGATGCTCTTCCATAGGTGAATGGATAAATGGTGATTTACCCAAACAATGAACTATTTAAAGAAATAAGCTCAAAAGCTGTAAGATATGAGAAAACTTAAATGTATGTTACTAAGTGAAAGAAGCCAATCTGTAAAGCCAATATACTGTAAGATTCCAACTAAATGACATTCAGGAAAGTCAAAACTATGGGGAGAGTAAAAAAATAAGTGGTTCCTAAGGGTTGCAGAGGAGGAGAGCAAAATAAATGGAGCACAAAGAAATTTTAGGGCACCGAAATACTCTGTATGATACTAATTAAACATATTTTATTGTTTTAAATCCTATATATCTTAAGAAACATATATTTCTATATTTACTGCCTGTCAAAATATGCCATGTTATAGGTTCCAGAATTTATGTTTGATGGCTGTTTCACAGTATATAGTCCATGTGGACTGTGTTCTTTAAGGTTTATAAAGCTTTTCCATTCTTTCCATTAGTATGCATTTTAGGCAATAACTTGCACTATGATCAATCTTCCCTATTACTGCTGCCATTTTATCACCACCTAATGAACTTAATTCCCCAGTCAAAATCTTCACCAATTATGATTTTCCTACAGTAAATGACCAAAAAGGTGCACCATAAACAGATAGTGTTGTCATGATTTTCTAATTCTAATCCCATTGCAGTTTCTATGAACACTAAAAACAGATTAAAAACATCTAGATCCCTCAGATCTGAGCTGTACATTAGATGTAAGCTAGTCCAGTGGTAACATTTTATAGTGGATAATTTTGTTTATATAAATGGAACAGGAACGCAGACTTAAGATGCCTGATGCGCTTTGCCCTGTCTGCCTTAAGTGAAACTGAAATTTGTTAAAAAAAATTCCAAAGACTACAGTAGTTTATCAATTTCACATGCACCATTTCATGGACAAGTACATTGTGACCTAGATTATAACAAGGAACTCATTTGACATTTGGCCCCCACTTATCTTTATCCTAATAAGAAAGCTGCAAGGGTTGTTTTGCATCCCACATTATCAATGTCAAATTGAATTGTTTCACAGTTCTCAAATATGTTTGAATATTTTCCTTTTCTTTGGGCATAGTTAACTGACTAGATGTCCATGGGTCTCTGGAGGAATGACTGGGAAATCATTATCATGTATACTTTCCAGTCTGCCCTAGTTATTTATTCTCATAGGGACTCAACCTCTTCTTCAGTCAACAGTTTCCAGGACTGAAAAGTCCGAACAGAAACTGAAAACTGGAAAGGAAATTTGACGGCAGTCCTCAGCATCCTGATCATCTATTCAGGAATCCTTTTGGTTAGAAAATTAAATAATTTCCTTATTGAAAGCCTATGTATTTTGCCCCTAGAAAGCTAGGTGTTAGTAATCATTTCTATAGTTTTCCATGGATTAGGATTCCTGAATCTCAATCTTTACAAGCGTTTTCACTATAATTTGAAAGTTAAATATGTCTATCTGACATCTAATATTTCAGAACCGCACCATGTTCTCCGTCATCGGCGAGCCCTGTTTTATAATGGCATCTCCTACCTTTAGCCCTGACCAACAGAACAGTGACAATTGAGCTTAATGATGCTAATTTCTTACCAGTACATTCCTTACTATTTTGATATAGAGAGTGAACTTTGAGGCCCCTCCCCCCAAAAATATAGTCAACTTGTAAATTTTCTGGCCTCGTATAGTATATCCACATTAGTACACCTACCTACCTCTCGGATCTTTTTTATCCCTTCACTTTTTCCAAGATTCCGAGAGTCCAGCTGCCAATCTAGTAACGTATTTTCACTATTTCTCAGAGTATTTACCAGAGTATTAAGTTCTAGGCTATTATAGAACACAAAATATATTTCCAATTGAGTAATGTAAAAAATATGTTTTTCTCGTATGTTTTTTCCTCTCTCATTCTGGAACAATCAGTTTTATTTTTTTGTTGTTATTGTTTTTGACTTTAGGAAAAAAGTTACTTTTTCCTTAATAAAAACATATCTCCATACCTCATACATTTTCCTACCAAAAACACACCCTACTTTCCTTGCAGAGGTGTTTCCCTTATTATTTCTAATAGGTAATTAGATACATTAATTAGAATTCTTAACCCTTAGAATTCTTAATTCCTACTGAAAACTAAGTACTGAGCTATTGTGAACTGTGTTACACTAGCATTCTGTGGACTAGAAAACTTATAAATGCATTTCACAATTTCTAAAACTTTATTCTTGCTCATAAAGTTTTCAACATGGCACAAAACATGTTTACTAATACACCAACATATCTTCAGTCCTTGTTATAAAAGGAAGCCAAAAGTGAATAAACCTATTGTGCTGTCTAAATGGGGTATCTCTGGATCAGATGGTAGCGTGAAAGCTGATAGTAGGAAGTGAAAGCATTCACCTGAGGCTGAAGAAAGGAGAAGTTTATTGAATATACTGTAAGGGAGTGGCAGGCAGGACAGCAGAGGAGAGGCTGTCTGTCCTAAGGCAGTGAGTGGGCTACTTTTAAACGGGGAAGATGAGGCAGTATGGCAATATATAGAATCTTCTTTTTTTTTTTTTTTTTTTTGGTAACTGCCCGGTTGAAAGTGGCCCATTGGTCAGTTAGGGCCTATGGATATTTCGAGGTACTTCACCTGTATTCAGCCAGGGGGTCCCATGGCCCTTCCTGCATTCCATAGCTCAAGCCTATTTGCCTAGGAGCAGCCTCTACACATATTTTAGTAATTAATGCTTCAGTATTTTATTTAATTTGGGAATTATCTAGATATTCAATGAATACCCATCAATCTGTATCTATATAACTTTAAGAAGTTATTTCTAAAAGATTTTGGAAACTGCTTTTAAGTAGGTATACCATTGAGCAATTATTGATATAAAGTTCACTTATAAACTTTTATCTTATATTTACATCTATTTAATTTACTTGTCCTTAAAATTATGTTTAGATGACTCATGAAAGTTTCATGAGATATTCAACAGTTAATCATCATCTTAAGTTATCTTTCTTGCTGCAAATTCTGTAAGAGACACTATGAGCTTATTTGACTTTTAGTGAACCTAGGCAGAATAAAAGTTGTATGTCTGCATATTTAATACTGACAACTTTAAAAATAGGATGTCTTAATTAAAATAAACTTAAACAATCCTTTTCCCACCCCGTCCCCGAAATTATCCTAGATCCATGTGAACTTGAGAAACAATTGTATAAGTTTCTATGTTTCTGAAAGTATACATGATTTATATAGATGTTTTATTTTCTTTAAGTCAATTAATAGATCTCTTTACAATATTAAATTTTGTCAATACCATCCAGAGGTGTTAAAAAAATTATCACGTTTATAACATACATATATAGATGTAAATAAACATACAGACTAACAGAAATAGATCTTTTAGCTTTTGTTTTAAAATTTTAGTCATGAGACAGGTAAGATAATGTAAAACTCACAAGTATATAAAAGAACAGTTGGATCCAAATTGTGTTGCTAGTAGATGGAATAAAGTTTACCTGTTCAAATTGCTTAAACTTTTTACTAATATTTGTGAAAACTACTTTCAAGGTTTTCATTTGCCTAGTTCTAAAATAGACTTTCCCTTCCCCCCCCCCCATAAGAATTACCCCTCTGAAGTTTCCGTTTCAAAGAGATAGCCCTTAGATCCTAGAGAAGTCATTTAGAACATTTACATCTCAAAGGCATGGAGAAAGAATGTAAGTTCCACCTTTTGTTTCCTGAGTTCAGAATTATACAAAACTTACAAGCCTTTTGACATGAATAGGGGAGGTTTGGTGATTGATAAAAAGGGTAGATACGCTTTTTCTGTTCTCTGTAAATTTGTAAGACAAATTCTACGAGTTGTCCTCAATTTGTAAGACAGTTGTTTTTAATTCCTCGAAGAACTGGGTGGCAATCTGAAGGATATCAAGGTAAGGACCCAACCATCCAACCACATTATTTTCTATTCTTTGTATCAGGAAGAAGATTTTAACCAAGATAGAAATCAAAAGATCCTTATGTTCTAGGCTTAGAGCTGTTTGTCTTTGGAACATTTTTTTTTCCTTCTGAGTACATAGTTTCATTTTAGTTTGGGCGGGGGGGGGAGGGTCTGTAAAAAGTTTCTATGAGACTAAATATCACCTTTCAATTTGACCAACTTCTGACCACAGAGCTACTTAAAAAAACAAAAACAACTTTCAAATGTTTTGTCACATTGAAAAAATCGCTTCAGCCTGGATAAATATTTCTGACAGTACTGAATGACCTCACGGAGTCAAGCAGCATCCCCAAAGAGGTAGCGGATGATACTGCCCTCCTAAGATCCAGACGCACTCCCAAAGATAGCCGCATTAAGTATTTAGACAATTTCCCTGAGAGCTAAAGACAGTAGGTAGAACCCCAGCCACAAATAGAATGCAACTCACATTTCTGTTCAGCTATATTTTTGGGCCCAGAACGTGATGGCTGAGCTGTCTGCACACACAAGAACCAACAACAAACTGCAGGCCCCAAGCAGGAAGAAAGCCAAGCCACGCCAAATTCTCAGGACACGAAATGAAACAAACAAGAAGGAAATAGCTATTTATGGGGAGAGAAAGATCAACGACCAATGGATTCCCCAAAAACAAATTCAGTCTAGATTTGGAAATGAAGGGACAACATGAAATTTTACCTTCCTTTCTCAGCCGAGCCCCACAGAGATCCAGGAGAACCGACCCTGGTAAAAAATTCTTACCTTTTGCTGGCTTCTGCCGGTGTTCCAGGATCACATCTGCACCTTCCAGGGTATGTGGGCTTAAAGTAAAGAGTGTACCCCTAGTATCTACCAGAATGTGGCAAATTTTTCCATTAATTTTGATGCCTTTTAAGCATTCGACTGGTGGCCCCTAATTCTGTAGCTTTGGCATATGAGATTCCCATTAGCAATAGATTTAACATTCCTTTTACAAGATTTCTTTATAATGGCAGATAATCTGATGGTTTTTAATACTCCAACTTGTACATACTTAGATTTTGGTTTTGATGGTCTAAGTAGTCTAAATTTGTCTTATTTTCCCAAGTTCCCTGATGGCTTGTGTTGTAGACTAACTCTGAGGGCTTTCTGATCACCCCCAATAGCAGCTATCCATTACAGCTCCCAATATAACTATTGCAGAAACTTGTAGGAGCTCAGACCTTTCTGTGAAGGAAGCTTAATAAACCCCAAAACCTTTCCTGGACACCAGAATCTTTCTTAAAACTTTAGTAAACTCTAGAACATTTCAAGGATCAGAAATTTTTGAACAAATATATATTTTAAAATAAAGTTTGGACCAGAGAGCTGCACATAAGGAAATAAAGCCCAAATCCAAGAGTGACTTACCTACAGTCCTTGGTACTGATGACAGGAACAGTGAACTCAGAGTTCAGCAGGTGCCTTACCTGTGTGTCTTGTTGTCCCAGAGACCCCTAGCCGTTAGCTCTGGATCACATTCCTTGTCACCAAAACTGTTAAGAAATGATTAAAGAAGACAATTTAGGTGCTATAAATGCTTCATAAAGCAGCCAGTCTCCTTTCAGAGAACCGCAAAATGGGCTACTGGTTGCAAACTATTATTTAATCTTATTAATCTTATTAAATCATCCTCAGACTAATCCTAATCTAAAAAAAAAATAAGTCATACATTATGTCTTCTAGAAAGCACATGTTGAAATTCTAAAATTTGCAAGATGAAATTTTACTGAGAACAGCTTAACAAAGGAGGATTGGACAGAGGGAGAATCTAAACTCCAGTGAAGATGCAACAGGAGTCAGCTAATCCTATAAGGAGCTCTGGAGCTGTCATTGCTTTTCATAATTTTACCACATCAAGCAAAGGATACAGACCTCTGTGGTCCTGCATTCATTTGATGGAATCTGACCAAATGAAGGACATATTTTTGGATGAGGCAGGGTTTTGTTTTTTTCTTCCTGAAGAAAATTCCTAGAGACTCATCTGTGAACTACTACAAACCAACACTGCCAGCAGCTACAAGAATGTTTCTCATTCCTGAAAGCATGTACTGTAGCACCTACACCTGTGTTGATCAAATTGAGCTTGATCTTATAGGAGTTTCTAAAATTTATAGAAATGAGTTTCATAAATATCCACCTGGGAACAAGAGGAGAAACGATTCATTCCTAGAACTTGATCCTCATATTTCAAGGATAGGTCTATGTGCATTTACCCTGCAATTATAAGTTGCTCATTCAACAGAATTCTCAGTTTCCTTTAGGTATGTCATAATGTAATTAAAGGAAGCCCAGATAAAAGGTTTACGGGGCTATAAAGAATTTTGTGATACAGACCAAAGGTGAGGCATTATTGCCGCGGCC
>CM052883.1:43220056-43239133 GCA_028534135.1 Potos flavus
TGACTCTTAGTATTTATATCAGATAACTGTTCTGAAGATGGTCAGCTTTATATTTCTTATACTTGTGAGCATGAGTTGCTTTTAGCCATTATTCAGAGACTGCCCTAATTAACCATACAATTCTTAATGAAATGCTTTAGAGAACATAAAGAATCTGACAATTTTCCAAAATTGGTATTATTATGAGAAAGGAGTCGAACAAATATTTTGAAAATTCAGTAGTTTCCCAGTACTTAAAATTCATTCTTATATTTGCATTTGGTGACAACTAGGAATTAAATACCAATGAAAAGGTCCTATTTAACATTCCTCTAAGGGGTCAACAGGGATCATCTGCTATTTTCTTATAGGGACAATGAAAAAAGTAAAACAAATGCCTTTAGAGATCTATAAGAAAATCCACCTAAAAAAAAAAGACATTCAGGGGCACCTGGGTGGCTCAGCTGTTAAGCCTTGGCCTTCGGCTCAGGTCATGATCCCAGGGTCCTGGAATCGAGCCCCACATTGGGCTCCAGCCCCACTTCGGGCTCCCTGCTCAGCGGGAAGCCTGCTTCTCCCTCTTCCACTCCCCCTGCTTGTGTTCCCTCTCTCGCTGTGCCTCTCTCTGTCAAATAAATAAAATCTTAGAAAAAAAAAAAAAAGACATTCATTGAAGGAAAAGTAGCAGAAGAAATCCTCCTCAAGGCTAATTTGTGCTGAATAGTATGTGAGTCATTTAAGCAGCCAGGAAATTCGATGGTTGAATGCTTCACTGGCTCTGCCACCCAGTGGGCAGGGCAGAGCGCATAACTCAGTCACCTACTGGCTGTTAGTGCTATACCTGCACATATATCTTATCCTTTCCCTACTGTTAAGTTATTAACCCCATGTACTAGGTTTATTCAGCAGGACTCAAGTGGTTAAACTAATTAAATTGGCGATGCCCTACATTAACCTCTACCTGAATTCCAGCTGCATTACTCCTTAAGAGGGTCAAGATTCCCATCTGACTTCAGGGGCAAAAGAACTGAACTTCATAAGGAGAGAACAAATGTTGCCTATTGTTCAAAGCTTCCTCTAAAGCTATTTTTACTCATTATTTCAGAATATTGTTTATTAAAGTGATGGTAATACCGTAACACAAAATGAGTTACTGACTCAAGTCCTTATAATAACTCACATGGAGCTTTTCTACCCAAGGGGGCAACTACTGACGTAGCAATTATATGATGAATAACCTAGGCCTAGATGTATTCATTCAATAATTCATGTAATTCATTTAATTATTCACTCATTCATTCATACTCATTACTTTACCTGCATGTATTATTCACATTTAGAAAGAAGGTAAATATAAACAATTGGAACAAATGGAAAAATACTTTATCATTAAAGAAAACCCAAATGTACCATGGTAAAATTTTAAAAGAACATATAGCAGAATAAAATGAAAATTTAAAAAGTCTGACAGTAGTCTAAGACATTAATAAGCAACTATTTAAAAAGTGAAAGAAAAATGGCTAGTGATTCGGTTCAGCACACATCAACGAGATAACCAATGTTGTGCCAAACATTTTATAGATATAGTGACTTCTGCTTCTGAGCAAGCAATTTTGTTTGGGGCAGCAATGTATCCAGTGAAAGAAACAAAAAAATGAAGTAGTTTCAAGAATTCAAATTAGCACACACATTAACTACGGTATTTACTCTTGAGAATGTGTAAATGTCGATGAGGATTGAACTGTATTTTAAAATAAGCATCCAAACTCATTGGTCCAGAAACCTATCCACAAGAATAATACATCTACCATTCCAACACTGTATTAAGTGAGAGGACATGAGGCAAGGGCATTCTTAAACAACAAATTCTGTAGACAGACCAAAGTGTTATGCATACGAAGCAGGTTGTGAGGTCAAGGTGCAGAAATATCACAACATAAGTTAATGCTAACAAATGACACCCTGAAAACATCTTTTGAAAGTAGCCTTGACAACTAGAGCATCTACAGGCATTACCTCCCACATGAAACGTCACTTGGTGCTACAGAAGGGATATAGATGAAGGAACACATTTGACAGGTAATACAAGATAAATGCGGAACCGTAAAAAAAGAAAGCCATGCTTGTGTTAATACACAACTGGATTTCTAGATTTTTTTTATTTAGAAAGCAGTAATAAAATTTACTTTTTAGATAATATGGGTTTCTTATTCTGTAATTTTCTAACTATCAAAACATATTAAGAAACTTATAGGTCTGAACACAAAGAAAAAGCTGTGTCTTCATTTAGAATTGCCTAAGGAATTTAATGTTTTAAGTTTGTGTTCTGAGTTTTCCCATTTTCTTTGACTTCCCCTGTTTCCTCTCCTTTTCTAGCCATTACACGCTCCTCGTGGATCCCCATCATGTTACTATTTTACTCTATCACTTAATTAAATTTTCTCAATGCATTCTCTGTACTGAGTGCTTTTACCTTTCTAAATTTTAATACTTTGGCATTGTATATCATATTTAGTAGGAATTACTCAGCTATCATGCAAAAGAGATAAAATATTAAAATTATCCCACCTCTTATGAATCCCACCTCTTATGAATCATCTACTTTATCATATTATTTTTAATATTTTAACAATAACCTAGATATGATTCCCATTTTACAGAGAAGGTAACTTAGAAGTAACTCAGAGAGGTAGCTCACTTGTTTAAATCTCAGTAACAAAGCCTGAAACTTTTGACTGATAAACAGTAACATCTGGGTTTATTCTAGGAGGTCTTTGGTCTAGACCTTCTTTCAATTAAACTGATATTTTCCCGAGTATTTCCCAGCTTAGGTTAGCTACTTTTTGTAACCTCACAAACGTCTTTGCTAACATTTTTCCAGTATGATAGCACTGTACCCACAAGCGAAAAATTAGAGAAATGAAGCAAACTTTTAAAAGCCTTGATCCTGATTTTGACTATAAAAGAAGTCCTATCAATTAATTCCTATCAATATGTTTCCAAAGCAAAAGCAGTGTCAACACTCAAAGTATTTTGCCAATATTTTTATTTTCAATTATAGATCATAGCACGCAGAATCATCTCAGAAAAGTGAGTAGAGAAGAAAAACAAATTTTAAAAAAGTTGTTACTTTCAATTTTACTGTCCAGGGTCAGGACCCACTGATTTAAAATTCACCGGGAAAAATTCACCATCAGGAAGTTTACCGTCATATTGTTATTCCCATAACCTGAGGAAAATAATTCTGTCTACATACTGTCACTGCTAGTAATAAGTATCTGTGTAACAAATGAGTAATTACTGTCCAAAACGCATGCAAACTGTGGGCATGGAGGAAGGATTTGCATCTGGGGGAGAAGGCAAAACATTCACAATCATGTTGATCTAAAGGGCCTGAGACAAACAGGAAAACCTACTTTGTAAATACCAGCCAGGGAATAAAAAAACAAGCTCAAGTAAGTGGGATTAAACCGAAGGGAGTATGGGAGGCTGAGCCCAGAAAAAGAAGCTCCTGAAACATAGCCACAGGATCCCTTATGAACTTACAATCTCAATTGTAGACAAGGATAAAACTCTAATGTATAACAAGCCAACTTGGACAGATGTTCAGAAGACAGCACTGATTAAAGGGTACTTGTTTAGCTGAAAAGTTAATTCACTTTGATAGATGAGTACTTCACTGCAAATGAAAATTTCATTTTACTTTATATTAACACCTTCCATAGATAATTTGAAACTAACTAAATCTGATGTTATTTTTTTCTGGAATATTTTCAACAATTCAGAAAGCAATTTTAATTTTAAATGCTTTTCTCCTTGAAGAGGAAAGAGGAAATTAATATACTTTTCCTGTATTTTAGAACAATTAAGCAACGCTATCTACCTCTTTAAATCTTATGTTCCAGTTCAAGAAACACATACAATACAAACACAATCACATAATCTAACATATGTTGCAATTCCCTGAATAATACAATGCCCAGGATATCCAGCATTTCCTTTGCCTTTTGTTAAGCTAAATTCTGACGTGCAAGTATGAAGTAGGTCAGGCCATAATCTTACCATAAACTAGAATCTGAAATACATTAACATAATTATCAACCTTAAAGAGAGTTTACATTTTCTGGCATTGCAAAGAATAGTTATGGGTATGAACAGATAGAAGCACCAATGAATAGGTAGCTTTTAATGAGTCAGATAAAATGTGAAATAAACATGTAATAAAAATATATAACTATAATTTGCAGCACAGAGTTGTGTTAATACTAAACTGAGAGTCAATATTAAGAAAAATTAATTTCGGTGAAAATGTAAATATGCAATTGTAGTCTTAGCTAAAGCTGTATTTTTAGTTGTCGTCAGTTGTCGCCTAATATTTTCCCTAATAACAGGCCGGTCAGCAACACATTTATCAGTGACGATACTCCTCAATTATGCAAACCTCAAAACCAACAGGAATTCAGGGAGAAGCTAAATAGTTGTGCAATTTACTTACAGCATATCGCAAATCATAAGCACTCCTTCTGTCTTCCTTTCGCTCTCCCTCTTCTTATCACACCCAGAAGAAGTGGTAGAGCGTTACCCATCATGCACTGAATTTAGCCGTGCTGGTTGCTGTGCTGCACCAATCAGCTCTCCTTTCCTGAGAAAGGATTGATCTCCTCAGCTGCTGGAATTTCTTCCAGGCCCGTGGCCCTCACCTGTCAGCCATCTCCACTTATTGTCTCTGTGGAAGACAGCTGTCATTGCTTATTCCCTTCAGCTGCTTTAACTCCTTGCCATCCCCAGTGCCATAAACAGTGCCTGACCTGTAGTGTCCAGTCAATAATTGTTCGTCAAATAAATAGATACATGTTCATTTTTATTCTACAGAAGTGAAATATTCTTTAGATAAATTTCCTCCAGTTATATCATTCTGAAACATGATTGTAGTTGATGAATTGGTAGAATTGTCCCCATGGGTGTTTCCAACTGAAAGGAGAACTATCATCCTATTTTTCATTGTGTGCCTTACATCACTATGTTCTGTCCCCCACAAATAGCAAACATATCTTTATTAATGTGTAGAAAAAGGGCGCCTGGGTGGCTCAGTTGTTAAGCGTCTGCCTTCAGTTCAGGTCATGATCCCAGGATCCTGGGATCTAGCCTCGTATTGGGCTCCCTGCTCGGAGGGAAGCCTGCTTCTCCCTCTCCCACTTCCTCTGCTTGTGTTCCTTCTCTTGCTGTCTCTCTCTCTCTCTCTGTGTCAAATAAATAAATAAAATCTTTAAAAAAAAATAATATGTAGAAAAAAGTTAACTTTTGGCCACAGAGTTGAAAGTTTCCATATATCACGTTCACAGCTAATACCTCAAAATTTATTTAAGTTTAAGCTTATTTATACCAAGCTTACTCAAGTGATTTTATCAGTTTGCAATCCATGAGGTTCACTGACACAGGTGCAGGGGATAAATTCCAAACTTAATGAACTAATACTTTTTGAGCACCTACAATATGACGAGCTTGTTTGTTTCTTTAAAAATATATCTCTCCTAATTTCTGCAATAATCTTGCAAAGCTGAATATTTATCCCATTTACAGAGGAAGATTATGATGCTTTGTGAAGGTAAACAAACTTCCATTTCCAAATACAACTCTCTCAATTTAAAGAGTATATAATCTTGCTAAATACCTCACTAAATTATGCAAACTGTCTATTCAGACAAATTTAACTATTGGGATCCCTATCAAGTTAACTCCACCAACATGTATACCAAACCATTCATTTATGCAAATATATTTATTTTTTCAAATTCTATTGCAATGCCCAAATGAACCTGAATTAATTGCTAACCTGGTTTTTCCCAATTTACCGTTTTCTATCAGATGTAAATCCCATAAAATTTTAGCATCATTTCTACAGTTATATTCACTTTAGTTACATTGTTTTCTACACTTTAATAAAGAGATATACAGGTCGACCTTGCATTTGAAAAAAAGTATTACACATCTTAGAGTATTTGCACCCCCAGAAATGTCCTAATTCTGTGTAATACTTATGATACTTTATAAAATTCTCTTATATTTTCGTTTTCCTTCCACATTTTAGATCTAAGCATTATTCAGTTTTTTCTCCCCCAAAGTTTTTCAGTTA
Organism: Potos flavus; assembly: GCA_028534135.1. Lineage (NCBI taxonomy): Eukaryota > Metazoa > Chordata > Mammalia > Carnivora > Procyonidae > Potos > Potos flavus. The sequence continues at coordinate 43,226,169 of CM052883.1, forward strand.
TTCTATTTCTAACAAATTAAGCATATGATTTATTTTTTCTTCTTGATAATTCTAACCTCTCCAACTACCCTTTTAAAATAATTCTGCTATGTTAATTGGTGTTGGCAAAACTTTCAGTTTGATATCAGCTACAAATTTCATTAACATACTGTTTTCTCCATCTTCCAGATCATTAATTAAGTTGTTAAATAAGATCAGCCCTCACACTGATCCCTGTGGCACTCCATTAAATACATTGACATTTTGTTTGTTATACTTCAGTCAGTTTTATATCCACAAGGCTTTGCTTTTATCCAAGTCAATTTGAATTTTTTATCACTACTCCATGACACTCTATGAAATATTTTATTCACCATTTCTAAGTAGATATATTCCATATCCTTGACATTATTGCTTTCTCTCCAATTATTCTGTGGTAGAGATAGTCTGATATTACTTAAAAATTATGGATTTTAAAATTATGATTGCTTTAATATCAAAATCCTTGGATATTTTTTCTCTTACTATCTTTGTGCTTGTTTTGGGTAATGTAAATTTTTAATTTAATTATGACTTTTCTGAGACCTCCCATTTTCTTTCAAAATTAAAGTTTCTTTCTAATTCTATAACCCTTTGCAAAAAAATAAAGTCGATTGTTTCCTTCATACAGAAATATTCATGATATCCAGATGCATGGAAGCAAGTTTCATCATATCACCCTTTTGTGTTGAATTTATTGTTTTCTATAATTTCTTTAATCTTTATTTTTCATATCAAATATCTGATAATTTACCAACAAACTGGCAAATTGCCTTTTATTATTGATCTTAACAATTTAAATTTACCTAAAATAAATTTTAGGTAGATTTAACCATTTTAGTTAAGATTTGGTTGAATTTCTCTTTCATCTTATCCTATGCAGAGACTATTTAGAAATTGAACTTATAATTGTATAATAAAATGGCATCTTATCATTTCCCAAATTTAAATCTATTTATATATCTTGAATCTTAATTATGGTAGATGCTTCTTCTTTTTAAAAGAAATTTATTCATTCAATTATTATAATGCATTTTCTTTTATTTGATATCATATTCCTTATAGAAGCATTTATTATTAAATTAAAAGTAAGAAATGAGTTAATTCATAGTAAACCTTGTAATTTTTTGTCACCATTATACTCGTTTTTTTTTCTTTTTTCTAGTTTAAAGACATGCTCCTTGACAATAGTTTTGGCAATGATTTTTTAGATTTGACTCCAAAAGCAAGGAAACAAAAGCAAAAATAAACAAATGAACTACATCAAGTTAAAAAGCTTCAGTACAACAAAGGAAATCATCAATAAAATAAAAAGGCATCCTATTGAGTGGAAGTAAATATTTGTAAATCATATATCCAACGAGTAGTTAATATCCAAAATATATTTTAAAAACTCATACAACTGAAAGGCAATATATATATATGATAAAAAATGGGCAGAATATCTGAATAGACATTTCTCCAAAGAAGACCTACAGATGGCAAACAGATGTATGAATAGATGCTCAAAATCACTAATCATCAGAGAAATGCAAATCAAGACCTCAATGAGATATCTCCTCACACCTGTGAGAATGGCTAAAATCAATAAGACAAGAAGTTGGTGTTGGTGAGAATGTGGAGAAAAGGGAACCTTTATGCACTACTAGTGGGAATGTAAATTGGTACAGCCGCTATGGAAAACCATATGGAATTTCCTCAAAAAATTAAAACTAGACTACCTTATGATCCAGCAATCCCACTTTTGGATATTTAGCCAAAGAAATTAAAAACATTAACTGGAAAAGATATATGCACCCTCATATTCATTGCAGCATCATATACAATAGCCAAGATATGGAAACAACCTAACTCCCATTGATGGATAAATAGATAAAGAAACTGACACACACACACATGCACACACACACACACAAATACAAGGACCACTACTCAGCCATAAAAAGAATGGACATTTGCCATTTGCAACAACATGGATGGATATTTGAGAGCATTTTGCTAAGTGAAATAAGTCATTGAGAGAAAGATAAATACCATATGATTTCACTTATGTGTGGAATAATAGAAAAATAAATAAATCAAAACACAGCAAAACAAACAAAAAAAAGCTGAGCTCATAGATATAGAGAATAGACTGGTGGCTGCCAGAGGAGAGGGGCATAGGGTATGTGAAACAGAAGAAGGGAATCAAAAGAGGGCGCCTGGGTGGCTCAGTTGGTAAAGCAGCTGCCTTCGGATCAGGTCATGATCCCAGAGTCCTGGGATCAAGTCCCGCATCGGGCTCCCTGCTGATCAGGGAGCCTGCTTCTCCCTCTCCCTCTGCTGCTCCCCCCACCCCCGCTTGTGCTCTCTCCCTGTCAAATAAAAAAAAAAAAGAAAGGAATCAAAAGATTGGAAGTTATATCAAACTGGGAGTTATAAAATACATAAATCATTGAGATTTAATGTATAGTATGATAACTATAGTTAATAATAGTCTATTGTATATTTAAAAGTTACTGAGAAAGTAAATTTTAAAAGTTTTCATCACAAGAAAAAAAATGTATAACTATGTATGCTGACAGATGGTAACTAGAACTACTGTGATCTTTTCCCAGTGTACAGAAATATCAAATCATTATGTTGTAACCTGAAACTAATATAATGTTATATTTTCATTATACCTCGTTAAAAATAGATAAACACTTATGGACTACAACATCTTCTATATTAAGTTTGTCATGCCCTAATACATAATCTGCTATGCTTCAAAAAGTGTTCTGGGCACTGAGGATTCCACAATGAATGAGATACAAGTTGCCCTTGACAGGACAGAATAATGTCAATAACTTACCAGAGAAGAATATGAACCAAATAATAATATGGAGTAAACCTTGGTTCTTATAGAACAGACCCCAGAAGAAATTCAAATCAGCCTGACCAGCAGAAATGTTCAGAGGCTCCAGAATTTGTGGCATAAGATGTCAGGAAGATGAAGAAAATAGGAAAATCAGCATTCATATTGATTAGAATTATGAGTTTCTTCTCCTTCAACTTTCATCCTGCAATTTCCCCAACTTTCTTCAGAGATAGACATATTTTCTGGAACACTTTCAGCTTGATTTCTCTAGGGGAAGAAAAATGGGTGTGAGACATAAAATTTTAAAACTGGAAAAAAATCACCCTGAGAAAAGAATAACCAAGCTTCCCCTTTTAGCTTGGCTTACAAAATGCCTGCAACTCAGACCAATACTTAGAACATTTGGAAAGTTTATTCCTGGGAAAAACTCAGCTGCCCCAGGGAAGACCTCTAGATACTGATATATATAAAAGTCAATAGAGGACATAAGAGGGAATCTTTCAACAATAAAGAGAGACCAAAATAAATAATAGTAGAACTCCGATGAACACAAATAGAAAATAGGGGAAACAAACTAATAAAATCCATTTTATATTTCAGAAATGTAAGAAAATATTGACTTAGAACAAATAACTGTGAGCTATTAAAAATACAGAACAAGAAAGGGCTCTTAAAACATAAAAACAGAATGGTAAGAATTTAAAAATATCAAATGTGATGGAGAAAACTCAGAATGTCCTAGAATTTAAAATAAAACATAATAATGGGCAAAAAAGGTAAATAAAAGAGGGAGAAAAACAGAGACAATTAGGAGTGACATCTAAGATTCAAATAATAATCATAGGAAAAAGGAATAGGAAAAAAGAAACTACTGTATTAAAACAAACAAAAAATTTTCCAGAACGGAAGGACACGTCTCTTAGTTGAAAGGTTCCACTGAGCGGCAATCTCAATGTACAATAACGATAATGATAATAATAGCAATTTCAAGTTATCAGTATGAAATTTCTAAACTTGAGGGATTTAGCAAATATCTTAAAGCTTTTAGAGAAAAATGTATCAAAATTTGTTACAAACAAATTGTTGAAAATCACACTTGGCTTGAGTTTTCCAAACACAATGGTGAATGCTAGAACAATGAAAAGAAATAATTTGAAATATAATCTTCAGAAAGACATTTTCTACATAAAATTTTCCCATCTTTATTAGTTTCCCAGTATTGCCTAAGAAATCTCTACAAAGTGAGTTGTTTAAAACAATGGAAACATATTCCTTCACAATTTATGGAGGCCAGAAATCTGCAGTCAAGCTGTCAGTGATACACTCCCTCCTATGGCTCTAGGGCAGAATCCTTGACTCTTCTGGTCTATGGTGGGTGGCTGCAGGCATTCCTGGCTTGGCACTGCATGGCTCCAGTCTCTGCTTCCATCTTCACATGGCCTTCTCCCCCCAGTGTCTGAGACTCAAGTCTCTGTATGCCGTCCTCTTACAAGGACACTTGTCATTGAGTTTAGGGGCCATATTAAACCCCAAAGGATCTCATCTCTAGATCCTTAACTTAGTTACATCTGCAAAGACCATTTTTCTAACAAAAAGAGAAAAAAAATATCACATTCACTGGTTATGGGAATTAGGACAAAGACGTATCTTTTGGGGGCCAATGTTCCTACTCCATTATACCTATCAAACCATTAATAAGGTGCATATGTAAAATAAAGCCTTTTTATACAAAAAAGTGCTAGAAAATTGACTTCCCTTGCCCTCTTTCTTGGAATCTAATAGAGACTGTGCTGCACCAAACAGTGAATTAATCCCAACAAAGTAATGTAAGCTACCTAGTAAACAAGTAAACAAGCTACCTTTTCTAAGAAAGGAGATGTGGGTTGAAACTCCCAAAATAAAACAACAGTCTAGGGGAGCCTGGGTGGCTCAGTCCACTAAGCATTCAACTCTTGACTTCAGCTTAGGTCATGATCTCAGGGTTCTGAGATCCAGCCCGGCCTCAGTTCCACACTTAGCTCAGAGTCAGCTTGAGATTCTCTCCCTCGCTCTCTGCCCCTTCCCCTGCTTATGTTCTCATTCTCTCTCTCTCTCTCTCTCTCTCTCTCTCAAATACATACATACATACATACATACATACAAAAAAGTCTTTAAAAAGGCAGCCAATCTTATGGCATTTGCGTGCATAGGGCCAGAGTACAAATTGAAGCAAAATATAACAGGATTCTGAGAGGAAGGTGAAAGAAAAAAATGTGGAAATCACACATTTGGCCATTTTGAAACTATTGGTCGGTGTATGGCAGATCTGGTGAAATAGCTGAAATAAAAATGTAAATTTTATTAATAAAACAAAATGCATGAAAGGAAAATTTTAACTCCAGAAAAAATAAATACATAATAAAGAAAATGTTATATGACATGTTTTAGCGTAAAAGGAACTGAAGATACACTAGAAAGATACATATTGAGCACTGATTTAACTAACAACCATGATCAAACTTTTACTCAATTTTTACTATGGCTTTACCTGAGACCATAGAACACTTAATAAAATTGTACAACCTTACAGAGTTCTTTATTAGTTCTATTTCAATAAACCTATTTTATTGATTATCCCTCTTGTGCATAACATCAAGATACTCACATAAGTTGTGGGTGGTAGCAGGTACACGATGTGTGGTGTAATCTAAGAGGAATCTGTTAGTAAGGATTTTAGAGTCCTTGTTACCGTGAGAACAACAGGTATGCCCAGCTACTCAGCATGTGTTACCACAGGATCCCAGGGAATTCCTCAGATATTAATGATAGTTTGCTTGTTAAACTTATATCTCTAAAATACTGGTTCTTATGTGAAACTGATTATATTCACCTGTACTCTAATGTAGTCTATGTTTGCAAGTAGAGGTGTTTTAATCTTAATTATCTTTCCCTTTAATTTCTCACATATTTTAAATTACCTGCTTTGAATAGAGGCAGCATGACTTCTGAGAAGACATATCTAAAATATCTCATATGGCTGGTCAATTTTCAGAAGCATATGTGTATGTATATGTGTGTTGTGTGCTTATTTATTTCAGCAACTGATAAAACAGACATTTATATATGATTAATAAAATTTTATAAGTAAACGTGATGGCATCAAAACAAAACCCAATGGTTAATGAATTTAATTGAGGGTTTTATTATCGCGGTTCTGCCGATGCTAATCCTCTGTGTGTCTTAAACGTTAACACGTAAAGCAAAGATCTGGAAAAAAAAACCAGTGACAAGATTGTCAAGATTCTATAACCTAAATCTGTCCAAACCACAACAAATAATTTTAAAAATGGAGATGAAGCCTCAATATCAGATATATGAGAAACCTTGGCTCTTGGAAACATGTAATTTCATTACAAATTGCAATACAAAATTTTCTCTCTATTTTGTAAAGTATATTTCTGAAAATCCCTGCTATAGCATAATCATCATGAATAAATTAAACAATTATCAGAAAAAAACCATATTTGAATGGTCACAATCATTATGAATAAATAAAAACATGTTATTTTCTACATTATTACTGATGTTAAATGGTTTGTATGGTACAACACACATTATTATTTTAAACATTTGATTAATAAAAATGGGCACTGTGCATAAAAATGGGCACTGTCCAACAGCTATATCTTAATGTTCAGGTAACTCTTCACCAGAGTTTCACCAAGCAGTATTTTTGTTCTTTATCATGTTTCTGTCATGATAGCCTAGACAGTACTGTGTTAGCAAACAGCCCAAAATATAATTGGTCAATGCAATCTAGTTTATTTTTATGTTACATGTCCATCATAATTTGGCAAGGGGACCTCTGCTCATGTTTATCACTCAGTGACTCAGTTGGATAGTGATCCCATCTGCACACATCCTACCATGATCATAGAGGCCAGGAAAAAGCATCACAGTAAAGCAAACTTGGGCTCTGAAAAGTTCTGCTTGGAATTAAGAGATGATGCTTCACATGCTTTCTGGGCCAAAGCAAGTCACATAGCTAAGAGTAAGTTCAAGGGGCATTGGTGTGTAATCCTGTCACAAAGGGGAAACTGAATCTTCGTGAACAAGAATTCAGTTTACCACATCTAGAAAACATACATTCTAACGGCTGTTTTCTTTGATTCTCGTGCTTTCTCAATTTATGTGTTCATTTGATGAACATTTATTGGCACTCTCTATGTACTAGGTAATGTGTAATTAGCTGGGGTAATATAGAAATAAAAAATGCAAATTATGTTAGGGGAGAGAAACCAATACATAGGCAAATATAAAATAATTTGTCTTGTTATGATCAAGGTAATTGTATACTTCAGAAAAGCATGTGGGTACACAGAAATACAGTATAACAGAAGACAGTATTGCTGTCTTCATCTCCTAAGAAAACTTGTGTCCATGAAAATACATTATGTTGTGATTTACAACAGCAACAACAAAACCCCAAATTGTTTGAAAGAATAAAAGAGACATAACATCCGATATACAAAGAATAGTCCGGGGAGGATGTGTTAATGTTCCATGTATATTTGAGTCAAGAGCTCAATAAAACCTCTGAGAATCCAGCTGCTTTCTATCTTCTATTCTGCCATCTGAGTTGTCTGCTTCGGCCTACGGTTATGGTCTCTGATAGTGAACACATAGCTATACTAACACCTACTGTACGTCTGGATGCATACCATTCGGCCAGGAAACTAGTAATCATATAACCCTAGAATTTCCCAGCATATATCTCTTACAATTTTATCAGATTGAGTTGGCTCATGTACACCTTACAGATTGAATATGCATTCCTGATGGAATTACATCAGGATGACTAGCTTAGACCTAGATCACAGGAAGAATTTCATTCTTCTAAACCACATAGGCTATATGAAAAAAAGATGGATCTCCAATGAAAATTGAAATAGTTACCAAGAAAAGGGCAGTAATCATTATGACCAATATACCATTGCAATTTTTGCCTCTGATTTTTATGTTATCTTTTTAATGATCTCTAAATGCATTCCTTAAATCTAAGACATATATTTTTTTTCTACTTAAAAGCTTCATTCAAAAAGGCTTTTAGGGGTGCCTGAGTGTCTCAGTTGGTTAAGCATCTGCCTTCAGCTCACATGATCCCAGGGTCCTGGGATCAAATCCCATATCGGGTTCCCTGCTCAGTAGGGAGACTGCTTCTCCCTCTCCTGCTCCCCCTGCTTGTTCTCTCGCTCATGCTCTCTCTCTCTCTGTCAAATAAATAAATAGATAAATAAATAAATAAATAAACCTATCCTTAAAAATCAAAACAAAAACAAAAACAAAAAAAAAAGGCTTCCATATGAATAATAACTTTACAACAGATTTAACATTTCAAATAATTTCTGAATTTAGTTTGGAAAGTGGGTTAAACCAAAGTTTCCAGCTGAATCCTAACTCTATGAGTCGGTCCAACTCAAAACAACTTGTAGCTAAGGAAACAAAAGCAAAACAAGAACCATAACTGACATTTGACCTGCCAACTCACCATGAAGACACAGAGTATGTAATTTTATTCCACCCAAGTCAACTGCTTTGTAGAACAAACTAACAAAATTTTTACATTGTTGTTTATATAATTGGCATTTTTATAATTGCCAAGATATGGAAGCAATTTCTGTACAGTGTCCATTGATGGATCAATTGTACGTGCATACACCATATTTTCTTTATTCATGTGTCTAGCTAGCTAACTAGTTAGTGGAATATTATTCAGCCATAAAGAAGATTAAAATTTTACCATGTGCAACAACATGAACAGACCTCGAGGGCATTATGCTAAGAAAAATAAGTCAGACAGAGAAAGACAAATACTGTAGAATCTCATGGATGGAATCTAAAACAAATACCCAAACAACAAACAAAACAAAACAAAATAATGACTTCACAGGTACAGAGAAGAGATTGATGGTTGTCAGAGGTAGGGGGGATGGGGAAGGCAATATGGGTGAAGGAAGTCAATAGGTACAAACTTCCAGTTATCAAATAAACAAATTATGGGATGTAATGACTTTTAATAGTTATAGTTAATACTGACTTTTAATAGTTATAAATTATGACTTTTAATAGTTATAGTTAATAATTTAGTTCATAATACTGTATTGAAAGTTGCTAAGGAAGTAAATCTTAAAAGTTCTCATCACAAGAAAAAAATTATAACAATGTATGGGAATGGGTGCTAACTAGACTTATTGTGGAGATCATTTCTCAATATATACAAATCATTATGCTGTACACCTGAAACTAATATAATGTTATATGGCATTAAAAAATGCTACTTAAAGATACCAAGAAAATAATTCTTCAGAGGACTGTACCAGAATCAAGGATCTAACATACAAATCAATAATATTCAGTCTTCAGACCAAAATTATGCAACACACACACACATAAACACACAAAAAGCAAACAGTGAAATGTGCTCTAGGGAAATGGCAAAGGGTTTTCTCAAGATGACATAGATATTGAAATGATCAGAAAACGAGTACAAAGCAACTATTAGAACTCAGGAAGGTAGAAAGGTAAGGAAAGGCATGCGTAATGGATGAAAAGATAGGAAACCCCAACAGAGAAAAAGATTCCATGTAATAGAACGCAATGGGAAATTTAAGCATTGCTAGCTGTCTGTTAATATACTTTGTCCAAATGCTTATGAGTTTATTTAAATAAGACTAAATTAAAGTGATAGTTGCCAGATGGGAGAGGTGGGGGGTGGGAAAAAACAGTGAAGGGGAATGGGAAATACAGGCTTCCAGTTATGAAAAGAATAGTCATGGGAAAAAAGGTATAGTACAGGGAATATAGTCAATGGTATTGTAATAGCATTGTCTGGTGACAGGGGGTAGCTATGTTGTGGTTAGCATCACATAATGGATAGAGATGTTGAATCACTAGGTTGTACACCTGAAGATAATATAAAATTGTGTGTCAACTATACTCAAATTAAAAAAAAAGTTACTTAACTGAGAAACAGTCCATGGGGGGAAAAAAGAATAAACTTAATAAATAAAGTAAATTTTAAAGATATTAATACTGTGACAAATATATTGTATAGATTTACTGAGTTTTGAGCAAATGTATATTAAATATTTATTAAAAACTTTCACCAGACCTAGCTATCTATTCATTTCATCAGTAATTATATTTAGTGATTCATTTGGTGTTTGGTCATTTTACACAAATAGCTGGAAAACTTTGGCACAAAAAGTATATACTTCTTTAATGTTTTCTACTATTTCTAGTCAATGTTTTCTTAAAGAGGAATGTTTCTTTCTTTCTTTCTTTCTTTCTTTCTTTCTTTCTTTCTTTCTTTCTTTCTTTCTTTCTTTCTTTCTTTCTTTCTCTTTCTTTCTTAAGACTTTATTTATTTATTTGACAGAGAGAGATCACAAGTAGCAGAGAGGCAGACAGAGAGAGAGGTGGAAGCAGGCTCTCTGCTGAGCAGAGAGCCTGCGTGCTGATCCCAGGACTCTGAGATCATGACCTGAGCAGAAGCCACAGGCTTAACTCATTTAACAAATTTTCTTTCAAAAAAAACAGCTCTCAACTACGTTCTAAATAGGATTAAAATCATTTACATTTTTAGAACATTTTTTAAACTTAGTATTATTCTTTAATTGGTTATTACTACTGAATCTCTAAGAGCATCTGCAACCACTTCAAAGTTTTTAGGAAGCAGAGATATACATTGTTATTAAATCCTTGTCATTAAGTTGCTCAGCTAGTCTCAGAAAACATTTCTATTGTTTTTTGACTGGGTTTCCCTGTCTTTTAAGCATGGATAATGTGATCATTTCTAACTCCACCATCTTAACATGGTTATTATGATGAGGAAGTAAAATAATGCCTATAAAAATTGTTTGGAAATAGCAGCACTATATAAATAGGAATTTTGAGTACCCATTGACTCGCAACAGGTTATTTTAACTAACATAATTCTAAAAGAAGAACATTTTATGTCACATTCCTTACTAGCTGTCATCTTAAATGTAAAAAGAGTAAAGAGGAATGTCTTACTTACGATGCTCAGCAAATACTGAAGTGCTACAATTGCTCCCTAGATACACAGAAAAAAAAAATTTATGCTTCAGTAAAGACAAGCACAAGTAAGTCTTCCCAGAAAACTCACTGTTTTAAGAGTCCAGGTAAAACCAAAAGCAGGAAAATCCAGGACATAAGGAACATCTCAAGAAGTTGTAAAAATAAACTAGCAGAAAACTTCAGCAAGCAAATGTAAAAGACAACTGCTAACACAGACAATTTAGAAGAAAAGCGAAGAAAAAGTTGGAATAAATCAACTGAAAATAAACTCTGGATGAAATAATAATCAATAAGCACACACAATATTCTGGACAAGTCAATCTTTCTACAAGTACACTGGAGAAAACTACCTTGAAGCTTCCATTTTTAATCTTCTTCTCACCCTGACTCCAAACTTTTTTTTTCTTTGGCTGAATAGAAATCTTACTTCATCAGAGGATCACAGCAAGCTTTTATTTAAGAAAGTAGAGCAATAATAACCAACACAAATTTGAATCTCTCTTCTCTAGGAGGTCTTTCCACTAATGTTGGAGAATATACCATCTGAACCCTCCAGGGGGGGAAAAAAACACCCATACAACTGGGAAAGAATTGATATCCCTTTTATAACTTTCCAAAATATTGTTGACTGATTATACACCACCACTGCATAGAAAATTGACATTAGGATAAAGAACTTGAAACAATATTATTTCATGTGTTCCTCACAACTATTAAAATTAAAATCATATAAATAGAAGTTAATTTTGTCAATTAAAGTTTGAATAGAATATTAATACTATGAATGTTTTTAATCTTCTCTTGTCATTTTTATTAAAAATTCTTGGGAAGACACATAAATGTATATATAAATATTTTATATTTCTGTTCCATAACAGAAAGAGGAATGAGTTTTGTCTGAGAAACAAAAATCCTGATGAAAATCTTCATTACTTTTCTTTCCTTTTGTTTCAATATATCAATAAAAATTACACATAATATAATTGATATTTTTATGTAGTGTGAGATCATTTTATATTATAGATTGTAGCTTTATTCAAGCCATTCTTTTATATGACCAGAAAAACTACTGATTCAGCAATAATATTTAGAATTGTAAAAAAGTACTATCACCAATTATTTATAAATTCAAACAGTAATGTATAGAATTTATTATAATACATTATCTGAATTAGTGTGAGTTTTACATATTAGTGTTTTCTTTTTCAGAGTGTTTTCTACACATGAATAAAATAGAGATAAAATACATATAAAATTTCAAATTAAAGATAAAAGTGAAAACTGAATAGAATTAAAAAGGTGGCTAAATAGCTACATGGGACTAAATGGGACTAAAAGGGAAAAAAAACCATTTAAAGATAAATATATAGTTGGGTGTCATTCTAAAAAATAAGATAGAAAAGTTCAAATAGGGAATGACTTAGCATTGATACAACTTAAAATTTCTCTTTACATAAACACATGGCAGTATGTTCCAAGATTATATAGAAAAGACAACTGCTTCTTCTTTGCTCATAATTTTCTAAGATTTTCTTCGTTACTTCCAATTCTTCAACTTTTTTTATCATTAATCATTCATCTTACCCTGTGTTAACATTTACAGTTATTCCTCTCTTAGAACTTTTGATCTCTTCATATTAGTACTCAAAAACTTTTTTTAAAACAGTAAGATATTTTATAGAGTTGTATATTTTCACACTGCTGCCTGGACATGGAATTTATTTGCTGTTCAAATAAATAGTTGTTAAGAAAATTTCTAATATTAAAAAATATTACTTTAAATCCCTCATGTTTTCTATATTAATTAGAATTATCTAGATTAGTAAACCTCTCTCTAAAGTTTTGTGTGTTATACACACAATATCATGAATTTAACAAGGAGAGAATGAAGAATTACTGCCTACATTAGCATCGAAAATTTCCTCATATCATCTTTCTCAGTTATCCACTAAAATAATTATTAAGAAACATATCCTCATAATCTCAAATGCCTCTCATCCTACACTCTTCTAAAGACATCTAGCAGAAG
>CM052883.1:43239633-43298676 GCA_028534135.1 Potos flavus
AGGGCTCGATCTCAGGACCCTGAGATCATGATCTGAGCCGAAGGCAGAGGCTTTAACCCATTGAGCCACCCAGGCGCCCTGAACATCTAAAATTCTTAATTTATTTACTTTTCCAGGACTTTTAATAATGGCTTTCAATTTTAGTGTATACTATTTAACTTTCATAACAGCTCTTTCATTAGAATCCTCCAAGCACGTCTTCCTAACCATCAGCATGGATGTCTGCACCTGGTTTTCTACAATTCCAATAGCCTGCATTTTCCTGTTAATATAAAAAGCTCTAATATTTAAAATGCATAATAATTGACTAAATATCCAGAACATCATGAAAAACATCTGAATATAAACCCTACTTGAAGACTGTTTTCCAAGAGCAGCAATTCTACCATTCCAGAATCTACACAATCATCCAGAAATACCCACCACTTGTATGCAAACAGGCTTGGTAATAAACCTAAACTATACAAAGAAAAGGTTTCTGGTTAGGTGTTAAATTTTCTTCAGCATCCACTGGCAGAACAACTACATATAACCAAATCAACTTTATAGACACAACAGTGGCACTTTACAAAAGTAAATCCTGATGGTCTCAATAAAAGCAACAGTGAACAGAGAGGCAGTGATTTCAGCAAATGGTCCTGTTGAATACAAATGGGGGATCTGTGCTAAGCCTGCAACCCTTTTACTAAACACAATAACAATTGTTCTCTCATAATGAATACAAGATAATGAGTTTCACAACTTCGTTCTCCAGTACAATAAGTTTGCCAACTGGCAGGACAACAAGCAATACTGCTTAAGGTAATAAATGCAATATTCTCAAGATTTATATTTACCAAATCCTAAATCAAAAATACAATGTAATTTTAGGGTTAAATATTTTTTAAAGTGTATATGTTCATTTTAAATTAGACCTATGAAATCATATACCACTGTGTAAATTCATGTATTAAACCTGAATATGAGGATAGATAACAAACTAGTATCATGCCAGTTAATCACTAAGAGGTTTGCTGACCTTTTTTTTTTAAGAGAAGGAGAGACTGGGAGGTGGAGAGGCAGAGAGAATCCCAAGCAGGATCCATATCCAGCACAGAGCCCAACCCAGGGCTCAATCCCACAACACTGAGATCATGACCTGAGCCAAAATCAAGAGTCAGATGCTTAACTGACTGAGCTGCCCAGGTGCCCCAAAGCTTGCTGACTTTGTATGAGTTTCTAAGATATCAGTCTTCTGATTGATGAGTTTATATTTCTGCACCATAGAAAGCTAGAGCTATTATTTCACCCTCTTCAACTTCCTCTATCACATGCAAAATCTTTCTGGAATCAGATTCTTTAAAACTATAATAGAAATGAAGATAATTTAAATGCACATGTACTCTTGTTTCTGCTTTATGTCTAAGTAAGATTTTAAAAAAAGAGGATATCAAAATACACTGTGTCATTACTCTATGAAAAAAATACTTTTGCTTACATTAGTCTCCTCATTGGCTCCCCTGGTTCTCAGGCTTTTGTACTGGAAGCATACCATTAGCTTTTCTGTGCCTCTACCTTGGCACAGATGACAGATCATGAGATTCTCAGCCTCCATAATCATGTGAGCCAATCCCTCATAATAAATGTCTTTCTATATATCTGTATGTTCTATCAGTTCTGTTTCTCTGGAGAACACTGATTAACACACAGATGCATCTCAGAAATAAAATTGTCCCTGCATACAAATATTTTAAAAAATGTAAACACCGTATCATTCACATTGACACTTAAAACCCCAAACCTTAGTAGTTGCTCAATATAATCATTCAAATGACACATTATACCAAAGTATTCACTGCTGGCAACATAAATCCTAAAGAAAGTGTGTAGTCATACAGAATTCTTTGAAACAATCTTGTACCAAGAGTTTACAAATTCCTTCACAGGTAAGGAATTTGTAAACCTGTGATTGTTCAACTGAGCGATCTCCGTTCATATTTTCATGGATACATCCATCAAACATTGGTGTAGATATTTTAGTCAATCAATGGGCCAAAAAGCGAGGGAGAGGAGAAGAAGTGGAAGGAGGAATCTGTTATATTTATTTACAGATTTACAGACTAAAGAATCTGTGGTGTTTTCTTTTCAGATGATAATATTAAAGAAAAATCACTATTCTACATTTACACTTCAAAAATTTTATAGCATTTGAAACTGTTTCTGGCAAATAGAAGACAATAAATATTTGATAATTAAATAAACATATAAAGATATAAGTAAATAAAGTAACTGTAGATATGTGACCTTTCCCTAACTACTGATTTCATAAAAATTGCTTTCCTAAAAGTAGAGCATTTACTTGCTTATCCATAATTAAAATCTAAAATAAAACTCTGACAAGATGCAAACAGGGATAAAATACTTATTTGGGTATTACTATAAAAAACATTGCTATTCATATTTTTATCATAGGCAGAATGGTACATTACATTTCCTATTTCTCATGTCAAAGGACATATTAAAAATAATCACCACTTGATCATTTTGTGTTGTATACAAATATATAATCATTATGTTGTATACCTGAAACTAATATATTGTTTTATGTCAAGTATACCTCAATAAAAAAAGAGAAAATGGGGCACTGGAGTGGTTCAGTCAGTTAAGCATCCAACTTTTGCTCTCAGCTCAGGTCTCAATGTCATGGTCATGAGTTCAAGCCCTGTGTTGGGCTCCACATTGGGTGTGGAGCCTCCTTAAAAGAGAGAGAGAAAGGAATTTTGAAAACTGCATCTATGTAAAAATAATGTGAAATCTCATAAAATAGCCCTACTTTTTGATCAATTAGAATATTATCCTAGAATGTATTTCTGTAGAACCAAGTTAATTTGATAAACCTCAGTAGATTAGATATGTGTAATAACTATCTTAACTATGTTTCCTAGACTGGGACCAGAGAGAAAATTTAGTGTGAACAAAAGAGAGTAGGACACCACAGGACAGAGAGAGCAAAGCAAAGGAGGGATAACCAATGCAAGGGTGAGTTGGCCAATTCTATGGCCCACTAGTTACTCAGTAATTTGAGAAAAAATATGAAAAAAATCCCAGGTATTTCTCCCTCCTTACAAGCTATACATGGATGGGCAGGGGCATTCCTAAAGTGAGTCAGGCTGCTATGTTGGCAGAAAAATGTGGAGGTAAGAGGTGAGATGCCCATGGCATGGGTCTGAGAAGAGGTCGTAGCTTCCTTCTTCCTTCAAAATGTTTCATCTATAGAATTCTCCCTCCTAAAAATCCCAAGAAATCACATACTATTTCATAATTTTCACCTACTGCTGTCTAATTAGGCAAAGATAAATTAGATGAGAAATAAGCCAACCAACAAAGAATCTGCTCTATGACTCTTTGGCAAATAAACATCAAAACTTTGTGTAAAAGCTTCCACAAACAGGAACTTCTTCATGTCATAAGGAAATGCATGCTATTCAGAAATAACTGTAGTTGTTCCTTATACTATGGTTGGAATGTTTCTCACTAATTTTCAATGACTCTTTCTTATTACAATCAGAATACATACAATAAATATAAGCCTCCTTCATATTTGAACTGTTGGAATATAAATATTATTTCACTTTGAAGTATACTTTGTAAAGTTAGCCATACTCATTCTTCCAGTCATCCCTATGATGTAGTCTCTAGATCTCTATCACACCTTCTTCTCTGTATCCTGTACTTCATCATGTCCTTATTAAACTGTAACATCCAAATATTATAATACAGATATCATGTGGATTCTCTGATGGTCCTGGGTTTTTTCCCTGAAATCAATAACTCTCTTCATGCAGCACTTTTTGGGATGTCAATTTTTACCCACAGCTAATACACATTGAAACTTACAGTATACTAAATTTCTTGTTATCTTTTAAAATATATAAACAAAAACCACCATCCCACAACAGTCTCCATAGTTTACATTGTATTTTTGTCTCAAAGCTCTTCACACATTCTCTTTCTCATCTCCCTCACACTGCAGAAGTAAGCTATTTATGCCCTTGTCCAAGAAGCTGATAAATCAGTCGAACAGGTCGGGACTGTGGCTCATCTCCAGAGACAGACTTTAGATTAAAATCAATTAATCTTTGACCATGCTACTGCTATGAATATTCCCATCACAGATTATTCAGCTCGAATCACTCCTTTCTCAAATGGGCATAATGAATTAACTGATTGTACTAAGTCAAATACATTTTATAAAACAAATATGATATACATAATGCCATCATGCAACAAGATTATACACTTGATTTTAGCCAAGAGGCTGAGGAGCAATGCGAGCAATGCAATGCAACAAGACTATAGTTAGTTTTGTCTAAATTAGTACTACTTGCCACTGTCTTTTCTAAATCTTCAAAAGCCTGTATGCTTTAAATATAGGAATAGTTTCCTAATCTAGTTTTCTCTCTCATTTATTTTCTAGGGTGAAAATATTCTCTCACCTCTTATCACTACTTCTCCTTTTCAATTAAAACTGAAGTGCAAATGAATAGCAACTTGTTCCCTACTGAAAATGACATATAAAAATGGCCCATTTTTCCAACTCTGAAGCTAAACAATTTTAATTAAAACTCTGTAAACAATAATTCAGAAATCACAAATGCCTTTTTAAGTTTTACTCTTTTTTTAGGTACCTCAAACTTGTTCCATTGTCCCCACTGATTATTCCTTACCATTCACATTATGCACTTTTCATCTTTAATTTCTTCTTTACCTTATTTCTACTTCAAAATTGACCTGCCACTATTACTCATTCTAATTTAACCTCTTTACTCCTTATGTTCCTCCCTGTATTTATTTTAGCCACACAACATATATATATTACTTAAACGCAGCAATGGAATCATCAATCCAAGCTTTCCCTGTTTCCCCCATACATATTCTATTACATTGTATGCAAGCAGATGTTATTTTGGGTATATTCCTATTTGTAAAGAACAATATTATCCTATCCTAATTCTCAAAAAAGATAATTATTTTTAAAAAAACACTACTATATTAATAACACAAATTATTTGTTTCAGAAGTACTGTAAAAATGAATTGTCATTTTTCATCATAATTGATCTGTGTCTTATTTAGATTTATTCTTTCTCATATTCCATGATTTTCCTTAAAATCTACATTCAGTTGCAACTAATGACCTACAAATAATCTCCTTTTACTCTGCCTTATATAAAGGGCAAAAGTTATATAATCACACAAATTAATTAAATATTTAAGGTAATTTAACAAATGTGATAGTATCTGCAAAATTATAACAAATGTGGTACTAATGAGAGTCATATTACCATGATTAATTCCATAATTAATTCTAAAAGAATTAATAACTATTATGACATTAGTTTAAAGTTCCATTTTTACATAATATGAAGATTGAAATTAGAAATTTTACTACATTTTATGTCAAAACGTTATAGTTAGCTAAAAATCAGTATTCTTTCTTTTTTAGTACATCTTAGCATTATTAATAATTTAAATCATTTTTTATTTATGTGAATTAAAATGGAATACCTAATCTGTTAACATTCACAGTTAATGTAGGTGTAAATTACAAAGCATTTTCTATTTTTCTTCTAATTTCTTTTGAGCTATAATTACGGTGTTCTACTTTCTTTGTAGAGCTTCTCATTTCCTTTATATATTTTTGTGTAGTAATTTTGAAGAAAGGAGGGTTTAGAGACTAAGTAAGAATATTCATTCCTTTATTTATTCATCAATTCATTCAGCAAATATTTATTGAATTCATATTCTCTGAGCTTGCAACTAAGAAGGCTATAAAATACTTTGAAAAAAGTGTCTTCTTTTCAGTGAGCTAGCAGTCTGTTAAAAAACATACATAGTGCAAGAAAAATTGTGGTATCTTATCATTTGGGTGACACAACTTTCAAGCTTGCTGGCAACAGTCCTGTTTTGTTTTGTTTTTTTAAAGATTCCATTTATTTATTTGACAGAGAGAGAGAGAGAGAGAGAGAGAGAGATATCACAAGTAGGCAGAGAGGCAGGCAGAGAGAGAGGAGGAAGCAGGTTCCTTGCTAAGCAGAGAGCCTGATGCGGGGCTCGATCCCAGGACCCTGAGATCATGACCTGAGCCGAAGGCAGAGGCTTACCCCACTGAGCCACCCAAGTGCTCCAACAGTCCTGTTTTATACCAGTTCTCCTGTTATCCATCTGATTAGAACCCCTTTCACATTCATAAGTGTACTTTTTTATAGGATCAATTATACATTTAGCCTAGGTAAACCACATCCAATGCCTTAATCAAAAAGGCCGTACCTGGTATGCATTCATACATTAAAGTTAGTTCACAGTTCAAGTTTCATGGCACTTGTTCATGAATGACCCTATTTGCCCAGCTGTCTCCCATCTCACAAAATACATGACCAGATAAGTAGATTTTACTATAGATTTTTCCCTAGATTCCAAGATATTGCAGTTTCCTTGGCCTCAGATGCTGAACTATTTTGCATTAAACAACTATGTAAAGGGCTACATCCTCCTCTGAGTATTTCCAGGTAAGAGTTAGGACAATTTCTGGAATCTAGATATCACTCCTTGGAGTATGACTTCTATTTCACTATTTAGAAACTCTCATTTTTATTTCCCTGGAATGTGAATTCCTTTAATATTATTGTTATTCTAGATTGAAACAAAACTATCTAATAAACTTTATACACTGTGGATTAGGAATGGCGTTTTATCATTGCTATTATTATGTGGAAACAGATATAGCTGAACTACTTCTATGCCTAAATATATTTGCTATAGTTTGGTATGTCATCATGCCAGATACTGAGATCTCCAAATGCAACTCATCCAAAGCCTTCTCAACTTTCGATAAGAAAAACCTTCTTCCCTTATCTCCCCATCCTCACTTACACTTACCTCTTGTCTTTCTGATAAGAGCTATTCTACCAGGTAAGACATGACATCTCATTTTGGTTTTCATTTGCATTTCTTTGATGATTAGTGGTGCCGAGCATTCTTTCTTGTACCTCTTGCCCATCTGATTATCTACTTCAGGAAAATGTCCGTTTAATTATTTAGCCCATTTTTAAACCATATTGTATGTCTTTTCGATATTAAGCTGCATGAGTTCTTTATATATTTTGGATATTAACCCCTTATCAGATATATGGTTTGCAAATATTTTCTCCACTCTGCAGGTTGTCTTTTCATTTCCTCAATTGTTTCTTTGCTGTGCAGAAAAATTTTAGTTTGATATAGTCCCACTTGTTTCTTTTTCCTTTTGTCGCGTAAGCTTTTGGTGTCATATCCAAAAAAATTACCCATTCCAATGTCAAGGAGCTTCTACATATGTTTTATTTCTAGGAATTTTACAGTATCAAGTTTTTTGTGGAAGTCTTTGACCCATTTCAAGTTAATGTTTGTGAGTGGTATAAGATAAGGGTCTGATTTCATTTCTCTGCATGTGTTTACCAACTTTCTCAGCATCATTTGTAGGAGACACTATGCAATCACCATTGAGTGTTTTTGGTTCCCATGTCAAATATTAGTTGAATATATATGTGGGTATTATGTCTGGGTTTTCTATTCTGTTCCTTTCAACTATGTGTCTATGTTTATGTCAGTATCATACTCTTTTAACTACTACAGCTTTGCAGTATAGTTTGAAATCAGGAAGCGTGATGTCTCTGGTTTTGTTTCTCTTCCTCAGGAGTGCTTTAGCTATTTGAGGCCTTTTAGTTCCACATAAATTTTAGGATTGTTTTTTGTCCATTTCTGTGAAAAGACTGGAATTTTGACAAGGATTGCATTGTATAGATATCTTTGGGTGGTATGACATTTTAAAATATTAATTCTTTCAATCCATAAACATGGAATGTCTTTCCATTTGTTTGTGTTTTCTTCAATTGCTTTCATCAAAGTCTTACAGTTTTCTTTTGCCCAGATCTTGCACTTCCTTGGTTAAATTTATCCTGAAGTATTTTATTGTTTTTGATGTTATTATAGGTGGGATAGTTTTCTTTATTTCTTCTTCAGATGTTTTACTGTTATGTGCAGAAATGCAAGTGATCTATACGTTGAGTTTATTTCCAAAAAATTTACTGAAATCATTGATCAGTTCCAAGTTTTTTTGTTTAGTCTTTAGGATTTTCCAAATATAAGATCATATCATCTGCAAATAATGACAATTTTACTTCTTCCTTTCTGATTCGGATAACTAATTTGTCTTGCCTAATGCTCTGGTTAGGACTTCCAGTACTATCTTGGATAAGAGTTGTGAGAATGGTTACCTTTGTCTTGTTCCTCATCATAGAGAAAAATATTTGTTTTTCACTCTTGAATATGATGTTACTTGTGTATGTTATATATGGCCTTTGTTATGTTGAGGTACATTCCTTCTATACCCAATTCGTTGAGAGTTTTCATCATGAAAGAATGCTGTATTTTGTCAAATGCTTTACTGCATCTGTTGAGATGATCTGATTTTTATATTTCATTCTGTTAATGTGTTATATCACATTTATTGATTTTTGTATGTTGAAATATCCTTGAATCCCAGGGATAAATCCCCTTCGATCACACGTATATTCCCTTTAGTATGTTGTTGAATTTGGTTTGCTAGTATTTTGTTGAGAAATTTTGCTTCTATATTCATCAGGGATATTGGTCTATAGTTTTCTCTTCTTATAGTATCCTTACCTGGCTTAGGGTAATACTAAGATTGCAAAAGCAGTTTGGAAGTGTTCCCTTTTCTTCAATTTTTTGAAAGAGTTTGAGAAGGATTGGCATTAAATCTTCTTAAATGTTTGCTAGAATTCACCAGTGAAGCCATCTGGTCCTGGGGTTTTCTGTCTCAGGAAGTTTTAAATTACTGATTCAACCTCTTTTCTCATTATTGGTCTACTCTTTCCTACTTCTTCTTCATTCAGTCTTGGTAAATTGTATCTTAAAAGGAATTTATCAATTTCTTCTAGGTTATCCAATTTGTTGGCATATAATTATGCATGCATAGTAGCATTTTATAGGTCTAATCATTATGGAAAACAGTATGGAGGGTCCTCAAAAAATTAAAAGATGTAACTAATGTATGATCCAGGAATTCTACTTCTGGATATATATATGAAATGAAAACAGGATATTGAAGAGATATATGCATTCTCATGTTTCTTGCAGCTTTATTTACAATAGCCAAGATTTGGAAACCACCTAAGTGAATGTCAACTGATGAATAGATAAAGAAGTTTTTATACATATACACACATGCACATAAACCCCCCCACACACAGAGTGGGATACTACTCAGCCATGAGAAGGAAGGAAATCTTGCCATTCATGACAGCAAGGATGAATTTTAATTTTAGGGCATTATGCTAAGTGAAATAAGTCAAAAAGTTAAATGCTGTATGATATCACTTATATGTGGAATCTCAAAAAGCTGAACTTGTAAGAGTAGAATGGTGATTATTAGAGGCTGTGGTGTTGGGGAATTGGGAATATGTTGATTAATAGTACATGTTTAGAACTAATTGATAAAGAAATCCCAGAGATCTTATTCATAGCATAATGATTATAAACAACAATATTGTATTATAAGCTTCAAAGCTGCTAATAAGACCAGATCTTACTATTTCTACCACACACACAAAAAAAAAGATAATTATGTGACATGATAGAGGTGTTAGTTAACACTATATTGCAATACATGAATGTACCAAATCAATGTGTTTAAACCTTAAACTTATACAATCTTTTACGTCAGTTGTATCTAAATAAAAATACGTTTGGAAAAAAAGGAAAAACCTTTTTGGTTGGTGCTATCAGTAAAGGCTTTATGGGGATATTTATACATATTTATGGATAAATAATACGCACATATTATAAATAGGTAATATTCTGATAATAGAATTATTATATTTATTTTAGAAAATATATAAATTACATATAAAGCACAAAAGAAAATAAAGATCATTTACTCTTTACCACTAGTGATTATAGTTCTGAATATTTATGTTGTGCATTACAACCAATAATTTAACATAAATAGAGTACACATGTTTCACATTCTAAAGTAGCACACAACATGACTTTTGATAGCTGTATGGTTTTACAAAGTATACAAAAATATTTTAACATATTCCCTATTGCCAAGCACTTGATTTTTAAAATCAAACTATCAGTGAACAAACTGTGTACATATATTTTTACTCTTATATCTAATTTTTGAGATAAAACCTAGAAGTGAAACCTCTGTAATTTTCTGGAAACTTCTGAAAATTTTTAGACAGATTGCCAAACTTCCCTACGGTGAAATTATAACAATATACTTTGACACTAATATTCTATGGTCATTTTTTACACCTTCACAAGAGTATATCAGAATATATATTTCTGTATTTTATACATAATGCAACTTTAATTGTGTATGCACTGAAAATTAATAAAAGGGTACCTCATTTAAAAATGGA
This sequence comes from Potos flavus, assembly GCA_028534135.1. Classification (NCBI taxonomy): domain Eukaryota; kingdom Metazoa; phylum Chordata; class Mammalia; order Carnivora; family Procyonidae; genus Potos; species Potos flavus. Next base: position 43,250,099 of record CM052883.1, read on the forward strand.
GTAAGGAGGGCAGAAAGGGGAGCCCTCACTCACTACCACTTGACATCAATAACAGATTCCAACAGGAAGAATCCTCAATTACATACCTCCACAGGAAAAGACCAACCTTGTCTTGGTAGTCTTCCTAATCCATTCTACTTTACTACTCCAGAAGAAGGAAGGAAGATTTTCTCCTTGCCTGCCAACAGCCCAGCCGATGAGAGATTTGGCCAACAGCCAATAAAAAGCTAATACATTTTGAAGTCTCAGTTCACTCCAAAGAGCTTTTTTCTATAACAGCCCTTCTACCTCCCTCTTTTCTTCTATAAAAGAGTGTTCCTTTCCTTTGTTCTCTGGATTTGTCTATGGCTTTTGCTATAGCTTGCTTGTCCCAAATTGCAATTACTCTATTTCTAAATAAGCCATTTCATGGGTAAAATAATTGGCTGTTTTACTTTAAAGGTTGACATTATGATTAATTGATATTATGGGCCTTCATTACTGAAAGTCCTTGTCGAATTTCTCTCTTTGGCAGAGCTCGATCAAGTAGCTACAAACTGCCACCAAGGTCTGGTTTTTATTCATTTGTTTACCCTGCTTTCTTTGGTTGGTATTCTACTAAACTTGGCTCCTTATTTTTCAGGACTATAGCATTCATATGTATGGTTATTAAGAAAATAATATTTTTTATGAGCATTTCTAGCACTACCTAGAAATGGTAGTGGTTCTGGTTCAGCCTGAGCTATGTGCTCAACCTTCATATTATGAGATAGAAATTACTTACTATAATATAGATCACAAAATGAAGAATTTGAACTCTTGGGAGGCAGAAAATATGGAAAATAATCCAAGAAGGCAAATAAAATATATAACATATAAAATTATATATATATATATATATTATGCATAATATATACCATATAAAATTATATATATATAATATATAATATATACAAATTATATTTCATATGTATTTTTCCTATAGTCTTCAGTGACTTGCTATTTTATTTTTAATTGTATGTCCCTGTCTAGGTGTGAGATTAAAATAAAAATTTATATTAATTACAGGAAATTCTGGTTGCATGGCCAGAGGATGTGTTAGGAAACACATATATTTGTTAATGTGGCTACAGTGTATATACCTAATGTTTTACAAAATAAATATAAAAGTAATCAAGTAAGATAGCTTTGATCAATATCAATTCTTTATTCTTCAGGATATATAGTTCCTGAGCAAAAAGGGAGGATGTTTTAATATGATAAATAGCAAAAATGTTGTGAAAAGATACTTAAAATCATGCTAATTTTTCCTATTATATGTGAAGAATAAATGTCATTCCCAAATTAACAGGGATTTAAATATAAATTATAATGTAAATTTTTCAAAAAACTTAAAGAACCAGAACTACATACTGAAGTTGGGTTGGATGGAACATAATGTTAAAACCAAAAACATAAAACTAGAAAACCAAATAATTCAATTATTATAGTGAGTCAAAATTAACTGATTTTTCTTCTTAAAAATAATCTCTTAATAACATACAATAATATGAATTCAACTTTATCCTACTTAAAACAATCCTTCAATAGAATGATATAGAAAATTTAACAATTGTCATATATACATATAATTATCATACATATTGATCGATGAAAGCCAGACCTAAGCCTTCTATCAATATTGATGAATTAGTATATTTCTTAAGTAAATAAGCTTATAGTCTCGAACAAGAGAATCCAAATAAATAATCATAAGCAAAGACAGCTTCACACAGTGTAGTGCCTCTAAAGGCACAGCAACTTCAAAATAAAAAAAAGATCGTGTTTTTAAATATATAAACTTTGGGATCTAACATAATCCTACTGAATCAATCCCGAAAATGAAATCTCAGATTATTTTTGTTGTTGTTCTTAAAATCTAGCTACATGATATTGGTGGTTAGCCAGATTTGAAAACAAATTGCATACACTCTATTTGAATTTACTTAACAGGAAAACAAAAAGAGAAATTTAAGCTTGAGGTTGGCATACTAATAACAATAATGATGACATCAAGTGAATCCTTACCAAGTAATAGGCACTAACCTAAGTGCTTTATATGGACAATTTTATTCAATCCCTAAACTGTATGAGGTATGCTTATTCCTGTTTCACATGCTTAGAAATTGAGAGTTAAAGAGGTTAACTGCCAGGTTCACATTTTTCTGCTTTTCTCAGTATGTGGGTTTGTATACGTGTGTGTGTATGTGTGTATGTATATATGTGTGTGTGTATACATGTACTTTATTTATTTATTTATTTATTTATTTATGCATATCTTAAAGTAACAGTGAAAGTGTCATTACTAATTAAATGATTAACAATGTTGGAGACAGAAAAGTGGCTCTCCAAAGACCAAATGGAGCTTATCAGATCAAGCAGAGTCATGTGCTTTGAAAACAAGGACATTCCCTTGACGTAATAATAATATAATAATAATTAAATAATATTATAATTTAATTAAATAATAATTAATAAGGACCCAAATATGAAATCTTAAAATAATTAGTAAAGGCTAATAAGAATAAAGTAGTAAATAAGCATATTCTCCACAAATCATACACATGCCCTTTTATCGAGTGTCTATATATAAAATATTTCATGCAAATATAATTCATTTTATTTGATCAACCTCTTGACTCAGGCAAAACTATCATTGAAATGTTACAGAGTTAAGAGGGCAACATTAATACTTTTAGAAGAAATAAAACACTGTAGTGCCGGGGACCAGCCCAGCACAGTCCAGGGGTTCCCGAAGGATGGACAGTGTCGGCTAAAGGAATGAGAGAGCCAGAGGATTCTTTCAATCACCAGGCAGGTATCTCTGCCTCACTGGTTTTTGACTCTTTATTTATAGGCAGCAGGATACATGGAAAATAGTCAATGATTTTCTTAGATAAGGAGGCTTAGATCAACAAAAGTATTTTTGGAGAATCTATAGTCCTTTCTAAGACCAAGGCAGAGACGGGCTTATCTTATTTTGAACAGCAAGACCCTTAACAACAATTTTTATGACTCTGTTTCTATGTATTAGATAAAGGTTTAGTCACGTATACCTTTTGCACATTAACCAAAGGAAGAGGAGTGACATTTGAGTTTATTATAGAACGGCCCAAGCTGTTTGTACAAGCCCCCTTTTGCTGCTGAGTGAGCAGGCACTATGGGGGCCTCATCCTCTGTATTCTTTGGATAAATGGCAAAGTCTGAAGTAAAATTCTATTGTCTTTATATTTAACCATTCCCACCTTATCTTCTGTGTACTCTTCATTGTAAGGGAATGTAGGTGTTGGTTGGTGAGGATGGAATGTGAACCCGTAGGGGGGAACTAAGGTCGGCTGTAGATCATTACAGGCCTGTGTAATTTTTTGGCCTTTAAGTACCTTATCATCTTATCTGCAATAATTCGGTGGACAAACAGAAGGGAGCCTCACAGTTATTTGCTCTAACGGTTTTATGGTGGGGGGATGGTTTGGTTGCTTTATGTAATATCTGTAAGGAGATCTCGGTCTGGTTAGAAGCGGGTTGAGTGGGTCGGAGCCTCAACTTGAGAAAAGGTTTAGGCCAAAAAGAAAAAAGAATACGAGTAACATAAAAAGGTACAGGAGGAGATACCAATCTTTTCCCATATGGCAGGAGCTGTGCAAACGCTGCCATGTCCTCGCTGTGACCATGTTAAGCGGCGAGGCTTCTGTGGCTCTCGGCACTGTAGGAATAATAATATTTGTAAAATAGTCACCTAATTGTTAATAAATGCATTTTCTAAATGTTTCTGATGCATATTAGTTCATATGCTATTGCTGTTGTTAGAATATAGAAACACATATGGGGCACCTGGGTGACTCAGTCAGTTAAGCCTTCGACTTGGTATCAGCTCAGGTTATGGTCTCAGCGTGGTGAGATCAAGCCCCACATCAGGCTCCATGCTCTTGGGGAGTCTGCTTGGGATTCTTTCCCTCTCACTCTGCCATCCCCCTCCCCTCATGTGCACTTGTGCTCTCTCTCTCTCAAATAAATAAATCTTAAAAAAAAAAGAATATAGAAAAATTAGGGCCATTATTTTGTAGATATACACTTCACTCTAAACTCTAAACTTCACATGGATTATCATGAACTCTAAATCAGTTCATACATACACCCTTTTAGTTTTTTAGTTTACTGAGAGATGTAGGGGAAAGGAGTGGAGTGGAGAGAGAGATTGATCGAGAAACGTGCTTAGAAGGTTGGCTTCTAACTTCTGTTCTGTTTCACTGAAAGCTTGACTTCTTTGTTGGGTAGAGGTTAGAGAAATGGGTGGCAGAAATTTAATGGGAAAACAAAGTGTCAGGGATCTGGAAAGAAGATAATCTGCTTTCATGATGTGGGCTCCTCTTGCAAGTTAAGGCTGCATTTTTGGATGGTTGTCCAGAAGTAGTTGGGTCAGAGAGTATAACTCTCTTATGGTCTTTAAAGTTGGACTATTTTATTATTTAATCTAACTAATAAGGATATTTCATAATCTTGAGAAGTATAAGAAATTGCTAGAACTGTTGTTTCTTCCCTGTAAGTGGAGACATACTTACCTTATGTGGAGAGTATATGTAAGGAGTAAAATGTAATATGAATAGCAAACTACTGATACATAATAAATACAGAATACAAATTTATTGCTACTTTTAACTTTAATATAGTTAGAATTATTATTTTATTTTTACTATTATCTAAATATTATTCAAATGTGTTCTGTCAATATGATAATTATCACATAGCATAAATATCTTCATACTCAAGGATGTAAGGAAATGAGACACTAGTACAGTTTAAGCATTTACTATTAGTGCCCGAATGTGCTTGCTTTATTAAGATGGACTATATTTTCTACATGTGTATAATAGAAATCATAATATTTCCCTGACATATTTGGAGTTGTTTTTTGAAGTTTATAGTTATAAAACCCATATAAAGCTACAATGCGAATTCTACAATACCGTTATCAATTAAAGTCATCTTTAATATTAAGAAACTGATGTTTGAAGATAAAAGTGGCAAATGTAAAAGCACCAAAATTCTTAGAACAGTTTTCATTGTAGGAGCTCATAAAACTTTTTAAAAATGAGGTTATTTGTTAAAAGAGATTAGAGTAATTGCTCCCTTTTAACTCTTAGGAAAGCATCATGCAAATAGCACCAACTGAAGAGAAGGCTTACAGGCACACAGAACTAGATCTAGTTGAATCAACAATGAAAACTATGTTGCTGCAGTCAAATCCAACAGTAACAATAGTGCTGTATCATGAGCTTTTCTTATTCTCTTATCTAACCCCATAAAGAAAATAAACCTCAATGAGGACTTTATTTAGATAATACTGTTCTGTCCAGTAAAATCACAAATGAAGGAAATAACCATGTGATTAGAACTTTGTGCTTTATCAAATGGAGCATAATTAATACTCATAACAATTACTTAATGAAGCTGGAACAAGGAACTATATTTGCATGATCATACTAAAAGAAAATTATTTAGCTGAATGGCTAACTACTGTCTAGACATTATGAAAAGCAAATGCAAACATTAACAGATCAAGTGTCATAAAACGAGTAAGTTAAATTGTAAAGAGAATGTCTAAACATGTTATCGATCACACAATACTGAATTTTTAGGTTGAGACTTCAGGGTATCTGGAAATTATATGCTATTGAATTACATGTTAATGAACAATGAGAAATTATTAATAATCCTTAGCTCCACTTCTAGTAAAAATTCTTAAAGCAAATCATGCTATCATTACAAAAAATGCAAAATAAAGTTCATAATCTTTTGAAAGAATTCAAGATATTTTGCCAAAATTTTGGAGAACTTTTCCTAAGAAACCAAATGCCTATAATTTATACAGTAAGATCCATAAGTGGGAGTCAATAGAGGACTATATTTTCAATATGTAATGAGTCTAGTCACCCATCAGCTGACCAAAATTATACCCTTGAGAGAGAAAAAAATTATAAACAAGTACCAATATACTTACCTCTCATTTAACATGAAGTTTGGCGAATCATTCTTGACATTTATTTAACATATGTGTACTTCTCAAAAGTTTTCTAATGCACCAGTCATTCCTAAAATATTTCATTCTACTAGATTCTATGCAAAAGACTGTTACAAGAAAGATGTCCTATATAATTTTACAAGATTAATTTAAACTTAGTTTCTAGTTTATATACATTCTAATGATGTAACACAGCCTAGAGTCCGTACTGACCTTGTATAAGTTCTATGGACATGTAAAGGTGTAAAATTATGTAAATAAAAGCCAAAATATTGAAGAAAATATGACATCTACCAAGTAAAGTAACTGAAAGCAAAGTATGTATTTTTTTTTTTCTATTTTGCCAACAAGCATCTTTACTTTGGTTCTAGGCAATTACGTTTAGTTCTATCTCAGGATTTCAAAAGACTGAGAGATTTATGGAGACATCTTTGAATCTAAGGTAATTCTTATGTACCTGACATTTTTCCCCTTATCACTAGAGCTAAGTTTAGATAGAACAACCTTGGAATATTCAATTAGAGTCATTTATTACCACTGATAAATCAGTTTGGAATTCTAAGTACTTCTATGTAGCTGAGGGAAATCATCAAAACACTTCAGAATCTAAAAGAAATCTATAACTTGGTTTGTATTAAATTGCACTCTTACGAGATGGAGCTTTCAGAATAGTGAAGATAGAGCATACACAGATGTCATGTCTCCCTTTCTTCTCCAAATTTGCACTGGTTCTTCCTTACACTGTAAGGGATCTGATAATCAGATCTTGGGTAGTAAAATAAGCTTGCCTTCTCCTTGCTTTTATTCTAGGACTGTTTAGTTATGTCTAGCTTTGGGGACAAAAATGAGTCAAATGCACCAAAATTTGCATACAAATTATGTTTTTATACAGTGTGGGCCCATCAACACAGGTTTATATTGCTTTATATAGTTGTCTTTTTAATTAGATAGCAAAAGAAAAATGCATTTATATTCTCTTTTGTATTTATCTCTGTAGTTATCTTTCCTAATGTCATTTCTTATGTGGTTTCAGCTTATTATTGTGACTTCTTTCTTCTCAGTTGAAAGAGACTTTTTAGTATTACGAAAGTAAACTAGTGGCATCTCAGTTTTTGCTTAATGTGTGAATAGTATTGATTTCTTCATTTTTTAAGGACTATATTTCTGGGTATTGAATTCTTGGTTAACCATCTTTTCTTTCAGTACTTTGAATATGTCATTCCACTGTCCTATGCTCTCTGTGGTTTCTGATGAGAAATCAGCTGTTTATTTTACTGAAGATCACTTGCATATGATGCATTATTTTTTGTTTGCTCCTTTCTAGGTTCTTTCTTTGCCTCTGGCTTTTGACAGTTTGATTATGACACATCTCATCATGGGTCTCTTTGATTTTTATCCTACTTGGAGTTAATTAAGCTTTTAATCAATTTGGGGGAGTTTTAGTCATTATTTCTTCAAATACTCTTTCTGATCCTTTCTCACTTCTCCTTCTGGTATTTCTATTATATGTATGTTAGTATCCCACAGGTCTCTGATGGTCATTCATTTTTCTTCACTCTTTATTATTTCTGTTACTTAGAAAGCATAATCTCAATTGATCTATCTTTGAGTTTGCTACTTAATTTTTCTGTCTGCTCAAATCTGCAGTTGAATACTTCTAGTGAATTTGCCATTTCATTATTATAATTTCTAACTCAAGAATTATTTTCTTTTTAAAAACCTATCTCTGTATTGATATTCTCTATTTGGTGGGTCATCAATGTCAGATTTTCCTTTAGTTTTTGGACATAATGTTCTTTACATTTTGTACATATTTATAAGGGTGAATTAGACTTTATATATTATAAAAAGACTATAATTTGCATAGTAGGTATAATATCTGGGCTTCCTCAGTGACAGTGCAGACACCTTTTTCCTATTTATTTGCCATACTTTAGCGCTTACTTGTGTGTTTCATAATGTATTGTTGAAAAGTGGACATTTAAATAATATAATGTGACAATTCTATAAATCAGAACCAACCATCCCAGGGTTGCTTTTGTGTTGCTGTTTGTTTTTGTTATTGCTGTTGCTTCTTTTGTTTGGTTTAGTGACTTTCCTTAACTAATTTAATAAGGTCTATATCTTGATTAATTTTCAGAGTTCTGAAAAAGTTGATTTTTTTCAGTTTTTTCCAGGGTTCTCACTGAGACCCTGGATGAGTAAATTTTCAGATATCCTTACTCAGGCATCTTGAAGTATTTCTCTCACCATACATTTTTGATTCAGCAGAAAACCCCTAGATGACCTAAGTAATTGAAGAATATGTAAAAGCCATTCACTGAAACACATCAGGTTGGGTGGCTGGAAAAATAATTGGAATTTGAATTCTACTTTGAGGCTTACCACTTTGCCTTTAGGAGGAAACAATCTTGTATTAGCATTGTTATTTTTAACTCTACCAATTACAGCTTCCTCCTCCTCTAAAAACAGCAGTTAGTGTTTCTTCATTTACTTAGATTTTTATTCAATAAGGTCAGAGTAGTTCAATTTTCATCTCTTGAACCTAAATCCTAGAGGATCAAATTAATTCTGTTGTCAATAGGTCACCAAATAACATATCTAACCATAATTAAAGCAAGCAAGTACTTTTTATAGCTTTACTGTAATATAAAAAATAAATTGTTTTCTCCTGAATTTTCTCCCATATTCTGGGTTCTCACAAAATGACTGCCATGTGGTCTTCATTTGGTAATGGGAGTCTGGTTCATATTCTGAAAGCAAATTTCTCCCCAAGTGTGCTTTGGAAAATATTTTGACCAGAAATGGGATATGATCAATATTACATCTATGACCAAGATTATTGAGGATTTACCCCAGAAAGGGAGGGGGAGGTAGTCCACTCATACCCAAGGAGTTCTATGAAGGCTAAAACTCCTGTGTGTGATATTTCAAGCCTGACTCTAGGCACTTATAAGGCTATGCTTGGCAAGCCTGATGGTAGCAAGCTGCCCTCCCCATGCCAGACTTGATGAACAGCCAGTGCACTGCAGTTTATGGAGAGAGTTCAGTGAAGAACTCATTCTTCTGCCTTTGGAGGAGCCATTCTCATACACACATCTGCATTCCTATCTCAAGCACTGTCATTCAGAGGCCTTCTTATGAAGGCCTTAGATGAAGCATTGTTCTCTAATTTGACTCAGTACTTTTCCATTCCTGGCCTTTTTCCATCTCACACAGCCTATGGATCCATAAAAAGACAGAAACCTTTTTTTTTTTTTTTTTAAGATTTTATTTATTTATTCGACAGAGAGAGAGAGATCACAAGCAGGCAGAGAGGCAGGCAGAGAGAGGGGGGGAAGCAGGCTCCCCACTGAGCAGAGAGCCCTATGTGGGGCTCGATCCCAGGACCCTGAGATCACGACCTGAGCTGAAGGCAGAGGCTTAACCCACTGAGCCACCCAGGTGCCCCATAGACGCCCTTTCTTTAGGGCTCCTTGGCACTGAGATTAATAGCCTCATTTTACCGCATCTACCCAAATCCCACCTGGTGCCATTCCATGGGAGAAAATGAAACCCTGAGGAACAGAGCCTGTTATTTGTTTGTTTGTTTGTTTGTTTTTCCTCTTGCTTTTACAGTCATGGTAAGAGAATAAAGTATCCATTGTAACTTCAAGTTTAGATTGTTGTCTTAATTGACTACCTTAACACCTGCTTGTCAAATCTAGCCCCTCTTCCTGAAATAGAGTTAGTGAAGATTGGAATTTGAGGTTCTATTTTATCTTTCAATGAGTCTAACATTTATTACAGTTATGACTGATACAAGTAGCTTAATTTTAAGTTATGCTCAGTTACAAGTCATTTTATGGTTTGCTGCAAAAATTCCATAGTCCACAGAAACCCAGTTTATTTTTCTCTCTTCCTTCCTAAAGAAGAAATATCTGTCATAAGAATCTGGTCAACTTTTTAGGCTGTTAACATATATAAAAGTTTTCTAAGTCATTCATTATCAGAGACAGATTAATGGAAACTCTTGAGAATTTACATCATTCATAAAATTGGCCCCAAATTATTGCCCTTTTCTCCTCTTTTTTAACGCATCTGTGGCCCATGTTATCCAGAATGCTTATAATATTATCAAACCACTATGCAAATTATTCCCCTTTAGTTATTATGACTAATAACTAAGAATTGTTTCATGATACCATCATCTCAAGGTTGTTTTATCATATAGCTTTGATTTGTTTCTCTGGTATCTGAGTGATGGAGCCACTGCACTGGTATCTCCAGTGGATTATTTTTCAGTGGACTATGTAGGGTGGTCATCTGGAATTATCCTACAAAAATCTGCCATTGTTATCACTTTATCTTTTATAAAGGTAGATTACAATTATTTACATAAGTATCCATAGGCCAGGATGGATTAAGTCCCCTTTATATATTTTTTGGTTACTTTGTAGTATTTTAGAACTTATCTTTGAAATAATTTCATGTTATACAGCAATCACCTTGCTCTCCATATGAAAAATCATTGACTTTCCCTAATGACTTGTAGGGTAATACCATGTGGTTTCTGCACTTTAAATTTTACTTTCCAATAATTACTACTAATAATGTCGTAACTCTTGCACCACATATTCAACAGTTCTATAGTCATGGTTTAGATATCTTTCTAGATAAGACATAAGAGTATGGCTTAATTTTTGAGTAAGACATTTACTTCAACTTATATCAAATATGCTCTAAGACTTGTTATCAGATACACTCTATGCATTACATAGATTCTCTCAACTTACTTGTTTTCCCAGGCACCTGGTTACCACCTCTTTCTGTAGCAATATCACTAAAACCTCATTTAGCAAGAATGGCTGTCACAAATTCCACTGATTTGGCTCTTGCATAATCTTCATAATATTCATTGTGCCTGAGGCTGACCCAAATGGACCCAAGAAACTTTGACTCTTCCCATTTTATATTTAGATGTAGCATCATGCTATAATATATCAGATCTGGCTTCCCCAGCAACTTCCCAAAAGGGACTACAATCTGTAAGTATGCAAGAACTGGCTTTCCAGTTCCAGTTCCAGAAACCAATTATGATAAATGGGAAAGAGTAAATAAGAGTGCACTGGCAAAATGATTCCTTCCCTTTTCTTGCTCCAGTAGATAATTCAGAGATGTAGCTTTCCTATACAATCTGTCTAGAGGCATCTCATGTGATCAAGCAATGGGGTCATATCTTCCCATGTCTCATGAAACCTTGGCAACGTACATGATATAATTTTGTACTTTACGTGCCACTTTGCTTTTCTATAGTTCTTACTGCACTGGAATTGCATCTCCTTAAGCAATAGCCCTTATGTCTTATATCAGGCTCTATTTCTAATGAACCTAGCTAAAACAATAGATATCAGTAGTAGTTCTATTAATTAGATGATGACAATGGTCACTTGCAATAATTTTTAGCCTTTGATGGCATAATTTATTAAGCTATGGCTAAAATGATTGAAGTGCAAATAGATTGCAGAGACACAGTTCAAGTAGCTATGGGATTTAATGAGTATGTAGATAATATTATCATATGGTATAGGATGGCTTTTCTGTGGTTTTCAATAAAAGAAAATGATATTTAATCAATGTAAAGCATGCTCTAATCAAACAAATGGGACTCCTGCAGCAACTTCAAAATAAGTCTTCTTCCTAGCAGAGACAGAAAACACTACACTGACAACCTCCTTCAGCATTTGATTATCAGCATAGCACATCTATAAGGTGCACTTCATACACAATCTTTATAGATCTTTTTTTTTTGAAGTCAGGACTCTGGATGGGGAATATTGCTTGTATAAGTCTGAGAAGCTCCTGAAATTCAAAAATTAACAAAAGCATCTTTTTCATCTTTTCCAGAGAAAAACAGACATGACTGACATGGAGTAAGTTTCTTTCAAAATGAAGATTATCTCCTTAAAACATTTCTCCCCCCATCACCCTCCCTGTCTCCAGATCTATGATTAGATTTAGGTCTCAGTATTACCAAATAAGAAAGTACAAGCCCTGCTCTATCTAAATCTGGGTCCACAAGAATATCTATTCCAAATCTCAGAGTCTCATTGTTTCCCAAAAATATCCTGAATTTCACATGATAAATTTTGTGAGGATGCTAATTCAATTGACATTGTAAGTCTTCAAACTGTACAATTATACTTAGTGTCCAATTTCATCAAACTTGAGCTAGACCTATAGTAAATAAGAGATGCTTTTAAAGCCACCTTAGAAGGTCTCTACTTTCATATGACACCCTGAGATGAGAAACTAAAAACCTGAGATTGTATTTATTGTGTAAGAATTCCAGGGCATTCAGAGGAAGCCATCCCATTTCATAATCCTTGTAATTATCATTATTTCCATAACAGTTGAGTGAGCAGCAAGTTGGTCCCCCAAGGCATTTGCATTATAAGCACTTAATCACAGTCAACTGCAGGTGATAATTTGATTAATGGTGATGCCCCTGCATGCTGAGGATTGCTAGCATTCCATTTCCACTGGCATGATGTTTAAACCCATCTCAAAATTCCTTATTGAGTGCCTATTTTCTGAGCGTACTCCTGAAATTAATTAGTTTATTGGTCCTGTCAGAAAATAATTCAGACCAGTTTTTGTAACAGAGAAAAATTTATAGAAAGAAATTTTAAATATGATAAACTGGTATTAGAAGACTGAAAAGGCAAACACAAAATAGTGAAGTTATACAGAAATAGAAAGTAGCACTAACTACCACACCTACTGCTGAGGATAGAAAGGTGAGATGTTGGAAATGACAGTACTAAGCAGTGCAAAAGAAGTATCTCTATAGAGCTTAGACTCAGATCTCTAAGAAATGGGTTGATGCCTGGGCATTACTGGTAACTCAAGGTCTTGGAAAAAGGAATCCAGATATCTGAATAAAGAACATTTTCCAACTATTGCTAGAGGCTGAGAAACTTCAAAAAGGACTCTAATAGAGCTGGAACTTATTTCATGAAGAAGGAAATACTAGCCTACTAAGACACTAATGAGAAATGAATAGAAGGTCATTATATCTCTTCTCCCAAATGATAAAGAGTAATCCTCCCAGTGAGCAGAATAATATGCAATACACTTGCTTATCTATTCATTACAAAGGGAGAATTTCCCTCCAGTGGGATATTCACTGATTCTTTGGAAATGGCAAATGTTGGGGCAAGTTTTCTGGGTCCTGAAGTAAAACGACTAGAAGGAATTCAGGGGATTAGGTATGTAGATGGTCCATAGGGACCCAAATAATTAGAACATTTGTGGCTTATGTTACTTTTTACTGGAAATGATCCATCAAAAGGATGCCTCTCAACAACTAGGTGACTAGGTGAATATCACCCAATTGATCTCTGGTCAATCTCAATGCTTTATAATCCCATCAACAGGAAATCTGTAATAACAAGAATGAAGGCTATGCACATACCCAACTACATGGGCTACCTCTCCATAAATTCTCTACCTATACAGCTGCTATATGAAACTTTCCAGAAGCATATATCAACACTACCATTGCTTGGATATACCAGCAGATTATCTTGTGGCAAGGCAATTATACTTGACCTTTTCCATCTGAATGAATGAACATATTCCATATATGAATGTGTTTTCATATCCAAGATGCCTTGGCCAACACAATCATCTGAAGACTTACAGAAAACTTTTCTACACATTTATTATCCTCCCTAATACTGTTTCAGGGGGAGGATCTATTCTATTGCCAAGAGATTAACACAGCTGGCTAATGAACATGAGAAATATAAATTTTGCCATATACCACCCATTTATCAGAAGCTAACCTGACAAAATTTGAGAGTGATCTGTTCAAGATTCAGTTTAGGTTCTGACTCAATGTCACCAATATGCAAGACTGGAACAATGTCCTCCAGGATGTGATAAATGATACAGTTGTCTCCACCAGCTAGAATACATGGGTCCAGGAAACAAAAAGTAAAAGCAAAAGAGGCACCTCTCATCATCTCTCTCAGTGAACCATTTGAAAACAAAAGGTTCTAGTCCAAACTATCCTAATCTCTTTCTGATTAGAGACCCTGGTTCTAAGAGGAGATTATTTCCTTTAGTGGAATTGGTAAGGTTTTATTAAATATGAAGCTATGACTGTCATCTGTCCACTTTGGTCTGTTCAGGCCAGTAAAAAAAAACAAGTGTATAAAAGAGTTACTCTACTTAGGTAATGATCATAATTTCCAGGAGACATTAGGGTTGTTACCACATGAGGTTTGATGGGGACAAGGAGGAACAGAACTCAGAGTTTTCACAGAGCTGATTCTTAGTACCTACCTGCATAGTGATACCTATCAAAAAATGATTGCAACAATCACAGTCCAATAAATACAAGGTTGCTAAAGGCTTAGACCCCTCAAAGATGACATTTGGTTATCATGAGCAAGCAAACAAACCCAATCAACAGAAGTGCTTACCATGGATGAAGGAAATTTAGTGTGGTTGCTCAATAAGGAAAAGGACGAATATTGGTTAAAGCCTCTGGAGCAACTTCAACAGTAACTAGTTTTATTAAACTTTGTACCTTATGCATTTTAGGACATGCTAGTTCCACAATCTTGAAGAAGATTTTTAATGATCAAACTAGTCACTCTCACCTTAAAGAAAAAAGTGATGGATTTTTACACACACACACACACACACACACACAGACACACACACACACACGTACCTCAAACAGTAACATGGGAGATGGATATAATGGTACAGTATAAGTGGATATAAATGGTACAAGGGAAAGAATGTGTTAAATACATTTTAAGAGCTTCTCAGATTCACCTAGAGTTATGTGTTTTGAGCCCTAAACTGCTTATAATCACGCCTCCTTGGAAGCTGATATCTCTTCTATCAGTAACACCAGCTCTCCTGCACTGTCTCAAGGTAAGTGCTAAAATTAAGTTGTCTCAATTTTATATGATACCACTAACAATTAAATATGGAGATATATATTTATAGTTAATTCAAGTATTTATATTGAGTATGTTAGATAATTTTAGTAACTTACAATTATTATAAGAAATGTTAATAAAAGTATAAATGAATATATAGTCTAATGATAGAGATTTTATATATATATATATTTTATATATATATATATATAACCTATATTGAATTGTCTAGTGCATCAGTATTCATCGCACTAAACAAAATAATCCTTAAGATCCACAATTAGTATTTAGCTACTTAATTTCATTCAGGTCATGAATCTTATAAGAAAAATAAAGATCTTGTTTTTTTTTTTGCCAAATTATCAAAAACAATCTTGCTCTTGCACAGGTCACAATTGAATATGAGAATCTACTTAGAACGGGAAATATACTGCACCATAATAATAATCTATATTAAGAGCAGGAGTAATCTAATATTTAGCATTTATGAGAAATTATTGTTCCTACACTATAATGTCAAAAATTGTTCCTGCACTATAATGTCAAAAATTCAGGTATTTCTACCAAAGTTTTATTTCAATATATGTTTACAGTAAAATTTCACATTTGTACAAGTATCTCTCCATGATGATGAATTTAAGCTTCAGATGAATACAAATTTTTATCCCTTGGGCACTTGGCTTTGGGTCCAAATATTTACTCAGTATACCTCTACTTTACCATATCCTAACACAGTGTTTTATCCTTTAAAAACAAGGATTTCTGATTTTAGGCCCTATAAATTATAGGATATTAAGAAATTAGTTGCTATACCTGCACTTCTTCCTGTCTCAAAATTATAGCAATGGATTCCAGGGAGCTTCCACCTTTTTCCTACAATGGTTTCTCTACCTGTTACGGTAATACATATAAACATTAAAAAAATTTTAATGCAAATGAACAACTCTGATACCTAACTTTTTGTGGGTCTAACACTGTTAACATATCCTGACACTGACTTTAGTTCTTATAACTAAAGAACTCCTGCTAAACCCAGAAGTCAATGTGATAGTCTACATAAATAGGATTCTAGAATCTTCACCGATCTCTCTCAGGATTTTTAAATCTTGGACTTAAATCCATAAACCTTAACAAAAAGTAACTCTTTAACCTCCAATTCCAAATTTAAAGCAAGGCAGATAAAAATCAGAAAGTAAATAACAGAATTTGAAAAAGAACACCCTCGGTTGGCCATTATCTGCCCCTCAGCAAGAACCGGACATAAGGGCCTGGTGGAACTCAAACTTCGTATTTCATTGACTAATTTAACCAGCAGTAAACTTTCCACACTGAGGTGGAATATTCACTCAATGCAGTGTCACAGATACACTGGAAAAGTGTATCTAAATTTAAATCTTGCACTGTGGCTCTTAACATATTTTTAGTTCATCCAAATTACATGCATTTGTTATCTTGCATCCAAGATATCTGCCCTTATGTGGATATAATTTTACATTTTTTCCCATATATATGTAACTCATAATGCCCACTGAGATATTCATTTTCAACATGAAAAAATATATTTAAAAAATCCCTTTTAGATAGTACAACATAAAGTTAGGAGACAGGGTAAAAAAGGAGAAGGTACTCAGCATTCCTAGAATACAAAATGTCCTTCTTGCCCACCTGCAGAATAACAATGAAACAACAACAAAAAAATAGTACCCTATAGTCAGAAGCATGATTTCAATCCTTTTTTGTTGGTTGTCTGCCTATGAAATAGAATATTCCTCATTTTTTGTGAAGTTTTAACAGATTGATATCACAAAGTATAATTAGCAATTTAGAAAACTAGATATTTTTTTTTAAATATCAGATATCTACACTCTTGTTATTTTACTAAAATTCATGTTTTGTATAAAAATACCCTTAAAAAATAAATAAAAATATTCCTTTATCTTGAAAGCACAGGTACATGCAAACAGTAGCTAGCTTATTCTGGTTTTCTACAATAAAACTACTGTTTTCTCTCGTAATAATACACATAATAACACATTTTGGGTGTTATTCATGGGTCTCTTCTAACTCTTTAATTTAATACTCATTTGGAGATGAACTATACAATATCCCCAAGGTTACAATTATTCAATCAGTTATTTTTTCATCAATATTTATTATTTTCTATGCGCTAAGGGTACAAGTGTTACCAGATAAAAAAATTCCTGTGTCTCCAGAGTTTACGATCCTCTGGTTTCTTCTATGAAACAATTAAAAAACAGTAATAATATTATCTTTCTGTGTTCTCCTAGAAAAGTATACACTCAGTACTCATGAATATTTACCTTATATTTTCAGAGAGAGAGAACAAACTCTCCATGCCAAAACTCCATTGTTGCAAATTTATTTATGCTTGTAAAATGTCTTGTTAGTGCACTCTGAGTCAACACAGATTATGAAAACTGCAAAGTCTAACTACACTGATTCTGATCACCATAGAATCAAATTATTACTTCCTATCTCAAATAAAACAATCTTCTCTAGCTGAAGGTATAGTTTAGAGAAAACATTAAAATATCCACTTAAATCTGTGATGGGCACATATAGAGAGGTCTCACATACAAAGAAAAAGAAAAAAGAAATAAAATGTTGTGCACCAAAGTGAGGTGATTAAGATGGCTATTATCGAGATGTTTTAGATTTTGAATTCAGATAGCTAGGCAGGCATTACCTCTCATCTTGTAAATCTCCAACTGCAGAGGTAATGCTCTGTGCTCACTTATCGGAACTTGAAATCAGACCCTTAAAATGGAATCTTTATACAAGACGCAATATCTCAAACATTGAAGAGTGGTGATGGGGTTTTTACAATAAAGCTTTGAGTTATTATAATTCTGAGGTCTTCGGGCTAAACAAGTAGGCAGGAAAAAAGGACACACTGTCTCTAGGACATCAGAGATTAGTGTAGTTTTATATTAAATTTCATCAAAATAAATGTAAAAGGTTCTTTTCAAAACATGACATTTTATCTAGACTTAAGCTTGATGCAAGCTTTATACATATTACCTCGTAATATTGAGTCACATTACTCAAAGTTTCTTTAGAGATTACCTAAATTATCTCAGTCTCCAAGCAAACAAAAATACACCATCAAGAGGTAAAAAGAAACCATATCCTTAAACCCATGGGGAAGAAGTTTCCACCTTCATTCTCATTACCAGTATTTCAAGTCTACTAGGACCAGGGATATTGTCATTCTTTGAGGCTCTCTTCTGACTATGACAGGTTTGGAATTGTTTACGTAAAGTAAGTATTTCAGAAGTTCTACACTTTCTCACTGAAACACAGAGAAAGAGATTTTGGGATGCAGGAGCCTTTTTCCTGAGGTGAGCCCCTTCCCTTTCCTCATTCCTTTTTAACTTTTTAAAAAGTCCCAGTAAGTACTATTGAAATATTCATCATAAAAGATGAGTCTGATTTCCCTCACTCATGCACTACCAAATCCCAGGTGCCCCACATTGCTCTGAGCACGTTATTAGAGTGCTCAGACTCAGCCTAACATACGCACAATATAAAGAGAGGTTGACAATCTTCCTTGAGGATTGATTAGGGAAATTATTTCAATGTGCAAACACAGGCCTTTTCCACAGAAATTCTTATTCAGTTGATCTTGGGAGTGGACAAGCACTGGCATTTTTATAACATTCTCTAGATCATTCTGATGCGTTGTAAATGTCAAGTTACAACCAGTCTGAGCCTCAGTTTCTGTAAAGAGATATTTGCTGTCCTGCTTCAAAATGATCATGTGAGAATCAAATAATATAACGTATGCAAAAATGTATGTAGTACACCATACAATTTCAACATGTTATTCTCTACAGTAACGCATGGTATTTTCACGCCTTTTAGCATGATGGTATGTTTTTAGGGTCAGTTGCCAACTGTTTGCTCAGTTCCAGTCAAAACATATTTAATACATATTTTTATTCTCTCCTTTATATTGTATTCAAGACTATTTTACAAAGGCAATGAAAAGATTGTCAATTTTGCCTAAATTAGCCAAGCAAGTAAATAAATACTAAAACAAAACAAAATGAAACAAGAGAGAACTCGATGATCCTTCGGTTCAATTGGCAAAATCTGTTACTATATTTATATCATGAAGATGAGACTTAAATAGGATATTTTAAACACCCAGAGGTGATTGTTAAACAAGTGTGCAATTAAACCCTATGCCAACTGTTCGTGTAGGACTTTAGAATTTTCTTATGACATGGTTTTTATAAAGCCTCAACAATGAAGTAATTCAAATATTGCAGAAATTCAAATAGAAAGAATACATGAGACTGAGGAGTTTCCATTTTGGCACATTATATTTAATAAGGCAGTTAAGTCCATTAAACTGATATGGCAAATTAGTTCCAACTGGCTCCTCTGGATTCTGAAGTGAGAGCAAATCCAAGTATCTGATAATGACATGAAAAAACACAATGAGGACATCTCACTGCAGAGGCAACAAGCAGTGGCTGAAGCTTCCTAGTTATGCCCTATTAAAGAACACAGACACTTTTGTTCAAAAAGGTTCAGCTCATTTAGCACAGTGAAAAGAACTGTGAAAATGATTCAATGACATTGCTTTCCATAAAGTGGATTTTTTTGAGGCTATAGCTTTTTTTTTTTTTTTTTAAGGATGGCCACCTTAAAGTATGAGGGAAAAGGGTAATGCTTTTTTCTTCATTACAATTTCTTAATGGTCAAATACTATCAAATATTCCAATTGAGCACAATTCAGGGAGATGGGAGAGTTCAAAGACATTATCTCATTTAAAGCAATTGTGGGGGGAAAAAATACTTTCATTGTTGCCACATTATAGTACTCTTTTCCTTAAAGTGGAGATATTTAATTAGTAAGATGGGTTTAAAAGTAAATATTTTGGCAAATATTAGTCTTTGTTGCCTTCAAGAATAATTTTTTTCTTTCTATATTTTTGACTGAGCCAACTGCTCAAAATAAAATAGTAAGAAAAAGTTAGAATACAAATTTGTGCAGAACATTTTAAATTTAAAATTTTTAGGCAGAATTCTCTTACAGCAAGGAGTTAACATTACTTTTCCTTATGGGAGTCTTCATCTTTCCTAAGTCAGTAGTTGAAAGATTTTGTAATTCAGATCTCCACACTTTCCTGCCATTCCTCCATATCCCCTCCTTCCATATCCATAAGGCCTTCTCTTCAACCCATTGCATGTTTACATTTTCAGGAACATGTTTTTTCCTTTCTCTCCCTTCACTAAATGGAGTATCACCTGTTGCCATTGATATAGTCTATGTAAATACGTGACACAATCTTCATTTCTGAATTTGGATATTATAATTGCTTAAACTGAGTTTATATAATCTTCTTAGAATAGTAGTGGAGTATTTTTATCATGTCACTTCTGTGTTTAATAATAATAATAACAATAAATATATTTTCTACATTAGTCACCTTTCTTAAGTGCTTAGTGAGTAAAGTTATTTAATCCTCACAACCATGCCAAGAGAGGTACAGTTGTTGTCCTTGTTTCAGAGCCTGGATTCAAACCTAGGCATTCTGACTAGAGGGTCTAGGATCATTGCACTTCTGCCGGGATCCTTAACTACCTTAATCCACTTAAAACCTTCACCAAGAACAAATGTTAGAGAAAAACTTTCACTGAAAGAGTATCTCTCATTCTGAGCAAAACCCAAAACTGAATACTTGATTTATTCCTGTGAAATAAATATAGCAGTTGAAATTAATACATTTCTGGGCATTTATGTAATATTTTTAACAATTGCAAAATAATATGAAGTTTCCTGTAGAGTTTAACATAGTAGGAGTTTTATTATTTATGGATTGTACCATTTCCAACATTAGTGGCTAATATCTTTGGAATAAAATAGTTAAACTGTCTCATTTGCCTTTTTCAAATATTTGGTGTAATACTTGACCTACATAGGAGAGAGAAAAACCTTTTTAAACTGAAAAACAAACAAATAAAAATCAACTGTACAGGTTTTCAGAGAGATGCCCCCAAAATCAGAGCAAGAGATAGGGTCATGGCCAGTAACAAATTTTGCAGACAAAAATAAACAATGCATTTCTAGGATGTCAGGCATTACTAACACTGAAATAGAAGTTATTTCCAGCACTTTGTTACTTACACTTTTTAATAAATTGGAAACTTCAAAATTTCTCATTAAAAACACTAATATGTGTGAACACCTTTGTTGCGATGTTTCAAGAGTAGATGTATTACTTAGTGAGTATCTGGTGTAGGGAACAGAGATACTGATAGGGAATAAAAGCTATAGGAACAGAGAGGTAGATGCTAGTACCTTACTATGATTGAGAAAAATGCAGGATTTCTAAAATGTATGCAGTGCAAGGGTGTGCCATTTTTTCTTAAACCTCAGAAATCAGGAACACCTGCAAACATCATAGTTGGAACTATGGAGGTTAAATATACCATTAAAGTTAATTATTTAAAATACAGAAATACAGCAGAAAGATCACTGTATGTCTTTCAAAGTCATTCTTGGACAATAAAATTTAAATTCTAAAAGACTAGAAATGTCATTCCACTGATCTATGCTCTCTGTGGTTTCTGATGAGAAATCGGCTGTTTATTTTACTGAAATAAATACTGTTCTATAGGAAATTAGGCAATTAGTATCTAATTTAGCAATCTTATTTTAGCATTTTTTTTTCCTTTCACTGGCTATATAAACCAGTCTGTACTCTCCTTGGAACCAGCTTTATTATCGTACTGATTTTCTCATTAAAGAAATAAAGAAGTATTTGACACACGACAGACATAGTTGAAGTATGACTTCCTGCCTCTCAGAATACTTCCTCCTAAAAGCCTAGAATAAATGATTGCCTCTCCAAACCACATTATACTCAAACCAACCACCTTAAATATGGCAAATAGAATTCCATGATCAGCCTGAGACATTCCCCTGTGACCAACTGAATAAAACTGACATCCAGACTATGACAAGACTGCTCTGTTGGGGCACACATTCTTCTAATTTTATTTTTCTGAATTATTTCCTTCTACTCTCTAACTTAAAACAAGATTTAAAATAGATCATACATATAAATATTCATATGAGGCCTGCGTTGTTGTTTGTTTTTCTTTGCAATTACAGGATCTTATGCCTAACCTTCAGAGAGGTCCTTTAGAGGGCTGCTATGTGATTGAGATGGGTCTTCAACAAGGCAGCTTCACTGCACAGTCATCCTCTTGGCTACCTGCTAATGCCTTAGTGTGTGTTAGTGACAATCTTATCTGGAATAAATAATGTATATGAAATACATAGGGAATAAAATATTAGGCAGACTTTAGATGACGATCACTAACCTCATCATTTTGACTGGCATAAAAGCGCTGATTTAGACAGAAGTAAATTACTTGCAAGTGCTGAAAACCTATATAAGTTTGCTTTTATTACATAATAGAAGTAGAATGAAAGGAAGACTCTCTTGACACTTCGTATTTCCCATCCACAATAGCATACTTTCTTGCAGGATTTAGTTTAAAATCATCCTCATGAAGAGAAACACACACTGAATTAAATTCATTCAATTTAGACTTATTTCAAGTAAAATATTCCACATGGTCATTAAGTTAACTCAGGGCTTGTATTATTTGGCTTTATTTTAGTATATAGACCCATCGTTTTCAGGATTTCTAGACAGAAAGAAACAAGTGAAAAGACAAATCAAGAATGAGTTTATAATTCCATGAGAACGTTCATAATGAATGATTACTAAAGTTTCAGATCATTCCATATAAGCTCAGATTGGAAAATAACTTGTAATTCAAAATAATACTTACAATTTACAATTAAATACACATAGATTATATAAAATCATGATTTTGGTCAATGAAAATAATTTATAACTATTTATAATTTATAACTAATTTATAATTATTTACTCCGTGTAATATTAAAAATAGTAATAAGGCATGTCCGCATATTAAAATCTCCTTAATTAATGGTTAGACAATTTCCTACTCATTGGCTTATGTACTTGTTTATAAAATGTTAAAATGCATGCTAAATTGTGAGGGTTGAATAATTTCTGTATCCCCTAATGTGAATGTTCAAAATATTTTATAGTTTTGTGTTAGCTGTAATTTCATAAAATTGGAATTGTTAGTGTATAAATAAGCATATGGCCTAGATAAATTATATATGTATATTTACCCTTACTATTTATATAGTCATATATAATCTCAACCAACAGGATATGGGGCAGAAGAGTGTTTCTCCTTTATTCATTAGAAATGTCATAATTTGATATATTACTTAAAGGATGAATTATACTTTTGTTCCTCATTTAATATATCAAGGTGCCATTTGAATAAAAGAATAAAAGATGATATAAAAAAAAAATCACTCCACACAGATATTAAAGGAGTCTAGTATGACAGAGTATAGATGTTATCAATAGAAGCCTTTTTTTTTCTTTTAAGATTTTATTTATTTACTTGAGATAGAGAGAGAGATCACAAGTAGGCAGAGAAATCTAGCTTTTTATGGTTTATTCCTAAATTCTTTATGAGGGTTTATAAAAGCAAAAGTATTTATAATCATATTCAATAAGATTTTAGATTTCTATTAGGTACTAATGGAAGTTATTCAGATTGTTTCCTGAGAAGTTACTTATTAAGAAAAATCATCATGTCATATGACAGATGCTTCCTGTTTTCAAAACATTGGTACCAAACAAAAGTCCAAACTTTGAAACAAAGTAGCTAAAAAATCAACCTAAGCTAAGACCACTTTAGTCATATCTTATTAATTTTTTTTCTATCATGTTATCCCCTTAAAACCACTAAGTGAGATTACTGATTCATTCATTCACTCATTGCAACATTAAGCAGTCATTCAGTGCCACCATGACCCTAATATTGTTCTAAACAATGAAATGTATAGGACAGTGGTCCTGGCTTTCAAAACTTACATTGCACTAGGATGAATATGTAAAAATAGACAACAAATCAATTAAACATGGTACAATACATGTCCACAATGACACATATATCAGTATGCATTAAAGTGTTAAGACAGACCCTTTGGATGAGGTAGGGCTTGAATTGAGTTCTTTGGGGAAAAAAGTGGACTTGAAAATATCTCCAAATAAGTGAAAAAATATGACTTTTTTTTATGCAGGTGTTGATGAGTTGGTGAAGACAATATGCCAAGGTCTTCAGGAATTAGAGAGCATGTTGTGGTTGCAGGAATACTGCCAAAAGATATAAATTTGAAAATACGAAAAAGAATTTAAGGAACGGGGAGATAGAAATTAAGATCCAGTATATACCTAACATGTGTTTCTGAAGAAGCAAAGTTTTAAAAGTCAGGAGAGTCAGTAAAAAACATTTATGATAGGTAAAATAATGATACTCTGAAGATGTTCATCCTAATCCCTGGAACTTGTTACTTAGTTATCTTACATAGTAAAGGAACTCTGCTGATGTGATTCTTGGCACAGACCTTGAGATGGTGAGATTTTCCTAGATTTTGAGGGCGGCTACAATCTAATAACATGAGTCCTTAAAAACAGAGACTCTTTCTTGGCTGAGGTCAAAGAGAGATATACTAGTCATTATATCAGAGATATAACGACATTACAAGGAGTAGGCAGACCTGCACTTGCTGGATTTGAAGATGGAAAAAGGATGCCATAAACCAAGGGAAGTAAGTGCTTCCAGAAAATGGGAATGGCCTTGAATTTAAAACCAGCAGGAAAATGGGGACTTTGGTCCTACAACTACAAGGAACTGAATTCTTCCAACAACCTGAATGAGCAAGGAACAGATCCTCACACAGAACCTTCAGAAAGGAAGTCAGCTAGCTGTATAAATGTCTTGATTTTAACTAATTATATCCATGTCCAACTTCTGACCTCCAGAATTGTAAGATAATTTGTATTCCTTTAAGCCATTAAATTTATGATAATTAGCTACCGCAGTGGGGGAAAAAAACGAATACAGAGTTAATACCTCAAATTGAGGCATAATGTGGCTAAGTGAATCATTATATGGCACAAAGTTGTGAAGCAAGATTTCAATTCAGGAACCCCCAAAGCAGGGCCCATTACTTTAAATAAATTCCACACTAGTAACTGAATCCTTAAAGAACACACATTGCTTTCTAAAAATAACTTTCAAACATTATCTATACTTATACCTCCAATTAAATTCTCAAATCAAAAATAGTAAAAGTCACACATTTTCTTCTAAAAAAGTTGAAAAATGAAATGAATATTTACAATTATAAGAATACTTTTAAAAAACAAACATGCAAATATGTAAATACATAAAAAACAAACTCATATTCTTAAAAGTAACTCTAGAAAAGTAGAAATCAAAGTTACAATTGTATAGCATTAATAATTTATTAGAAATTTACTTTTGGAAATTGTTTGGAAAATTTACTTAACTAAAAAGTCCAGCCTTATCACCTGTTTAAAAAAAAAAAACAAAGAAAAATGTCATAAAATTGATGTTAAATAAATTTTAATATATAGTTGGATAAAACAAATCTGAATTCTCCCAAAGCTAAAATTAAGGATTAAGAATAAGAATTAAGAATTAAGTAATAAATTGAGTGCAGAGGAAATTAAGTGCAATTAGCCTTAAGAGCTGCAACTTGGAATTTTAATACACATGAGGGATGAAAGGTTTGGCTTTTGAGCTAACATAAAGGCAGGGAATTTTTTTTTTTTTAAAGATTTTATTTATTTATTTGACAGAGAGAAACAGGTCACAAGTAGGCAGAGAGGCAGGCAGAGAGAGAGGGGGAAGCAGGCTCCCCGCTGAGCAGGGAGCCCGATGCGGGGCTGGATCCCAGAACCCTGAGATCATGACCTGAGCCGAAGGCAGAGGCTTTAACCCACTGAGCCACCCAGGCACCCCAGGGCAGGGAAATTTTTATAGCACCTCTTTATGTATAAAGCTAGTAATCCGAAATTTTAGACCTAAAAAGAGCAACCATATCATTGAAAGAACACTAGAAAACATCTTGTCAACTGTCCAAAAAATAACAATAAAATACGCTATATCCTAGATGTAAGAATTAAATAAGTCACTTTCAAGGACAAATAAAAACTCACTAAATTATCTAAGTCCTCAATAAATATGCTCTGTTCTTCGCTGAAAAAGAAAGAAAAAAAAAAAAAAAGAAATGGGTTTAAGAAAATGAAGCAAAGGTATAGAAAAAGGTATTGATAAAAGATGCATCGAAGACATCTGAGTGCCTCTATAGTAACTAATTATGGATACCAATATTTGCCTTTTTTTTTTAAAGATTTTATTTATTTATTTATTTGTCAGAGAGAGAGAGAGCAAGCACAAGCAGGGGGAGCTGCAGACAGAGCAGGGAGAGGGAGAAGCAGGCTCCCCTCTGAGCAAGGAGCCCAATGCAGGACTTGATCCCAGGACCCTGGGATCATGACCTGAGCCGAAGGCAGCCGATTAACTGACCGAGCCACCCAGGCGTCCCCATTATTTGCCTTTTGAAATATATTCTTTACTTAAGGTTTTTAGAGTTGTTTTTATCGCATATAAAGTAATGTAAGTAATACTTAATGCCATCGTATTCAGAAGACAGAATTGTTGCATGTAGATTTCAGTAAATAAATATTGAATGAAGAATTAATAAACGAGTAAATTAATGAATTTATATTTTTGCACATCAAGGTAGGATAAAATTATTACTTCATGGTTTGTAACTGATTTGAGACTTCACTCTACTGCCAGTTAATACCTGCCTATGACAAAATGATTTATAATCCCAAAGTGTAAAGATTCTCACATAATAAGATATGTTATTTCTTATGGTTCTGTTTCTGATTAGCTCATCTATTTAGATAGATAAGGAAAAAGTATGCTGTATATCTCCATATTTTAGTATTTTGACAAAGCATTAACAGCTGTAAAGAAACTTCACAAAATCTGTAGAAAACAAAAAAGAGGATACTTTTTAATGTTGCTATATATTTTTTGAGATTTAAAAGGTAAGATTGGTTGATTCAGTGCCATGTCCCTGCCTCTTATGGCAAGCTTAAGAGTGGAATTAAGAACTTTACTGTGATACACCAACTTTGACAGTGGACCAATGAAGAGCACACCCCAGTTCTGATGATAGGAATAAAACAGTAACTTTATTCACATATAATGTATTATTTGCTTCAGGCATACAGGTCTGTGAATCATCAGTCTTACACAATTCACAGCACTCACCATAGCACATACCCTCCCCAATGTCTATAACCCAGCCACCCCATCCCTCC
This sequence comes from Potos flavus, assembly GCA_028534135.1. Classification (NCBI taxonomy): domain Eukaryota; kingdom Metazoa; phylum Chordata; class Mammalia; order Carnivora; family Procyonidae; genus Potos; species Potos flavus. The sequence goes on from CM052883.1 coordinate 43,277,383, forward strand.
TCCCACCCCCCAGCAACCCTCAGGTTGTTTCCTGAGATTAAGAGTCTCTAATGGTTTGTCTCCCTCCCAATCCCACCTTGTTTCATTTTTTCCCTCCCTATCTCCCACGACCCCCTGCCTTGCCTCTCAAATTCCTCATATCAGAGAGATCTTATGATAATTGTCTTTCTCTGATTAAAACAGGAAGTTTAAAAGGTTGTGTCTTGTCATATAATCTGCTCTTTGGATGACCCTTTGAAATTTCACACAGTTTAAGCTCTTCTGGAACAAACAACCAAAGTTAGGGGCACAGCTTCAGTTAAGCAGTTGTCCATGAAGGCTCACTTTCACTTATTGCATCTATCACAAGTTATACCCATTGAAATAGGGATATCTTAGACCATAAGAATATTCTGTTTTGAGTTCCATTATTATATGCCCAGGAAGCACTCTCTACTTCCCTTCCATAGTGATGAGTACAATAGCAATCAGTTTGTGTAAATATTCATTTACCGTTTTGTTTTTCTACTAGTCTGTAGATTCTATATCATCTGAGATGGAGTATATTATGTACACTATCAAATCTCCTATATCCAGCTGGTACATATCACATGAGAATGCAAAAATTGAGTAGTGAAAAAACTCAGGCACAAATTGAGTGTTTCTCTTCCTTCTTTTCCTGCTGCATCCCAGCAAACAGTTCTGTTCCATAAAAGCCATAGTGTTTAAAATACTGAATTCAAAACATATTTTTTATTCCTTTTGCTTGTTATTCATTGTGACATGTATTTTGAATTAAGACCATAGAGAGAATGGATAAGATACAATATTACACTAGCAGCATGGCCAGTGTTAAAAAAAAAAATTACATGACTGGGTAATATATAATATAATATATCATAATATGTAGCATACTGTTAGCCTAATAGGAGTTTTCACCAATAACTTAAAATATATTAGGAATGTATTTTAAAGCAGCGAGTTTATTATTTATGTTTTGCTGAAGGTTAGAGTATGTGAATGCACAATAATTATCGGTACAGATAAAAAGAGAAAATTTCATATTTTGGTAATATTTTTATAAAGAAACTCTATGTCATGTTTTGTCATTTGTCTGCATATGTCTACAAAACACAAGTCAAGCATTACCCTCTTGAGCCATCAAGAATTTTCAATTTTCTTTGTATGTACAAATGTTTGCTTCAACTAGTAGTTCAATTGTTTAAACAGAATTGGTACAGTTGCCTTTTCAATTGTTCTACAAGAAAAACTATACACTTTTTCCAAATGAAAATACACCAGAGCAAACAATCATCTGCATCAGTGAGTATCCTAATTTATATATCCCAGATCTATTTTTGCTTTGGAAATTTCCAGACTTACTATTTCTGTTTTGTGATGATATTTATCAAAGATAATATCACCACCTAACATAAATTATTTTATCAGTAAAGGATTATTTCAAAACTACATTATTTCATGATTTTAATCATATTATTCCTTTTATTGTACAAATAATAGTGTATACTTTTCTGCTATTTGACAAGCTAACTCATTCAAATCTTAGTCTACCTAAAGGCTCCTATGTCTCATATTTAGCAGAAATCAAAAGAATAATAACAAATATACAAATGCATCACATATGGAATTCAAAAACTGCTTTGTAACCAGTAGCCTCAGCATGTATTATTTTATTGCTCTAAAATAAAAAGCAGATGTTCTAGCAATTTAGCAAGTAACAAAGTATTACTTAGAAGGACAATCAAATTGATAGTGACATGCCAGCTCTAACTATTGAACCACCACAAACAAACTCTGGCACTTGCAATCAAGGAGGTTTTGAATCAAGAAAATGAATACTTGTATTACAGAGACATAATGTGTGCCACAGATAAAAGTAATTGCTGAAGACCTAGAGGGATGATTACATTTTGTTTTCCAAAACTTAAGATTTTTGTAGGCCAAAAATCTCTCTTCTTCCAAAGTACTAAGCAGACATAACTTAATAATATGAGTAATTTAAAAGAAACTTTAGAAATGGAATTCATCAGGGATCTATTGTTTTCTGACTCAATCTTGCACTTAAAAATATTTTATGTTCACAATGTTCTACCTTTTCAGTAATTTACTAGCTTTCTTAAAAAAATGGTGTTCCATTATTGTTATCCACTTTCTGAGAAAAAGAGATAATTGAACTCAAGGAATATGGGTATGATTAAAATGGTAGAGGCCAGAGGATTTGTATTTTTCATTATACACTAAAATGGAAAATGGTAGATTGAGTTCAACATGATTATTTTATCATAATATAAACTGTGCAATGTAGATTTCAAGATTTTTTTATGTTGGCCATTTTCTCTCTCTTTTGTGGAATATAGAAATAACAGAAATTTCCTTAATGAAAACAGTTCCAAGAACCTGAAAAAAACTATAAAGTTATCATCTCCTTTCATTCTCATCACTGTCCACTTTGTTTTAACAATAATGAGCTTGGAAATAAAATGTCCACATGTTCAGTTTTTTTATTTTGATAAATAATTAAAGGAGTATATTAAAGGAATTATCAGATATCAATTTTATATTATTATTTCACGTTAAGAAATTTCTGTATAGGCTTAGTCTCAAACAATAGTTCTGAGAGAAGCAGAGTAAAAATACTGAGTCATAGGTACTCATGTGACTGTAAATCTAGAGAAGAAATCATGAAAAAATAGGAGTAATTCAAATTTCAAATAAAAGACAAGAAAAATATTTTTGCTTTTCTTTTTTTAAGATATAAAGAACTTATATGAGAGGGCTGTATTTGGGTAAAAGGAGAAAAAAGCTATAAGAGAAGCAGTAAGGGAAGTAATGTTTACTGTGGACCTTCCCGTTCAGGGTTCTTCATAGATGCCTTACAGTTCAATTTTCACAATTGCCATGTGGGGAAGAAATTAATATACCCATAATGCAGATGAGGGAATCAGAGTCTTAAAATCTTCTTAACTTTCAGAATGTATAAATGGCATCTCTGAGATTTAAATATATACCTGCCTGAGTCTTTTACTTTTCATTATGCAACATGACTTATCATGTATCTAAAATTATTGTCTATTAAGAATAAGAGACATTTATTCTAATGACTCAAATTGACTTATTTTGCCCTTCTGCAAAAAGTCCGTATTGGGGGAAGTGACAGGGGAATGGCAGTAGATGGGAGCAAGCACACATTTTGGAATTAGACATTCATAGTTTAATATCCATTACCAAAAATCTCAATATATTTCAGCTATTATAAAATGTACTGGTTTTGTTATCATGCATAGTATTTTGGGGGGAAAAATGTGGCCATAAGTCACCATAATCTCCTTCTATTTTCTCCAGTCTGTTGAATCATATTGATGAGACATTAAGAGTTAATCTAATTCAGAAAAACAGAACGTTTTGTCCTATGTTTTGCCACTTTGAGGTGTGAGGGGGGCTATTGGTATACTTGGAAAGTAATCATAACATCAAAGTTTTGTTTTTGTTTTTTAATACACTGAGTTTCCCAAATAGCACCTAGATTAGAGATAATTCTTATTTCCTCCAAAGTGTCACAAAACCTGTAGATATCGTTTTCTGATTTGAAGTGACTTGTTAAAACGTATTACTTAGAATGACATTGGCTTAAATTTAAAAATTAAATCTGGCCTCAAAAAGCCTAATCCTATCACTTTGAGCCAGAAGTGACTGGTTATTTTTTTAATGTGAAAATAAAATATGAGGATATCTTAGGAAGCCAAACTATAGTGCAGATAACATAATGTTTGATGATTTTCTTCATTCATCAGAGAAGCACTCAATGGCATATCATGGAGCTTATTTAAAAAAAAAAATTCAATTGCTGCAATCACTGTAAAGAAATACTTTCCAAAGTTAAATTCCACCAAAGGATGGATTAAGAATCTATTACTGCTATCACTGAAATTGAAATTTTCATCTTTTGGTTTTGAGATTGACTTAATATGATATGGAAATTGAAACTATATCTCAGTAAAAAAAAAAAAAATGCACTAACATTTCTAGGTTAAAAAACAAGATCTCTATTACTGATTTACCTGCACTCTCTACATCCTTATATATAAGACAATTTTTCCTTGTAAACAACATTAGTTTTTCAATGCAATTGACCATCTATTTTTAATTGGAGTATTTATATCATTTATATTTAATGTGATTGCTGATATATTTGGACTTAAAATCTAATATCTTACTATTTGCTTATATATATTTTATAATCTTTTTTTTTTTAAGATTTTATTTATTTATTTGACAGAGAGAGAGAGATCACAAGTAGGCAGAGAGGCAGGCAGAGGGAGAGGGGGAAGCAGGCTCTTTGATGAGCAGAGAGCCTGATGTGGGGCTTGATCCCAGGACCCTGAGATCATGACCTGAGCCGAAGGCAGAGGCCTAACCCACCGAGCCACCCAGGCGCCCCTTACATTTGTTTTGTACATGATATATGTTATTATTCCATTTTCTTATCTATAACCACAATAGTTATACATATTTTTACTATTTCTTACTGGAAATCCTGAAAATTTCTATTTGTATCCTTGACATTAACTCTTGATATATATTGATATTTTTACCACTATTTGCACAATACATTTGAACATATTATCTACATTCATAGTACCCATGAATTTTGTAATACCTTTTTCTAGCTCAGGTCTTGTTTTTATTTTATCACTATTTTTTTAATTTCAATTCAGTTAGCCAACATATAGTACATCATTAGTTTCAGATGTAGTTCAACAACTCATCAGTTGCGTATACCATCCAGTGCTCATCACATCACGTGTCTTCTTCAATGCCCATACCCCAGTTATCCCATCCCCCTATCCATCTCCCCTCCCCAACTCTCAGTTTGTTTTCCAGAGTCAATAGTCTCTTCAGGTTGGTCTCCCTCTCTGATGTCTTCCCATTCAGTTTTCCCTCCCTTCTCCTATGATTCTCTGCACTATGTAATAATTGTTACATGTTTTGAATTTATGTAAATTTTAAATGTCACAAGAAATTATTGACATCCCTTTATTACATCAATATTCATTTAGACTTACCCAGTGTATCATTTTTATTACACTCTCATTACTTCCCACATTTCTGTACTTAAATTTTTAAGTGATATTTAAAAATTAAATATAATATAAATATCACTTAATATAAATATTAAGTGATATTTAAATAAACTAAATACATAAATTAAAATAATTTGGGATTATTCTTCCTCTAACTGAAGAACACCCTGTAGTAATTATTACTACAGGTCTGCTGCTGACATATTCTCACATTTTTTGCTCATTTGAATACATTTCTGTTTAATTTTCTATTTTTTTCATATCTGTCTATCTACACATTATGTATATAAGTAGGACAGGGGATACTTTCAGCATACCGGAATATTCTCTCCTACCCCTGTCTAGTTATCTCTTCCATGGATAATCTCTCTTCAGACTTCTATAACTATTTGCTTTCCTTTTTTGAAAACCTTGTTATAAATTAAATTATATAGGTTATGACATTTAGAGTCCTACCTCTTTTACTTTAGGTTTAGGAGAAGAAAGAAAGGAAGGAAGAAAGAAGGGGGGGAGGAGAGAAGAAGAAAGAAGGAAGGAAGAGAAAGAGGGAGGAAAAGAAGAAGGGAAGAAATAATGGAGGGATGAAGGAAGAAAGAATCCTAAACCTTTGAAAGATCTAAGGGACCTAAAACATATGACCAATCTGAACCATAATTAAAAGAGACAAGTTTGTATCTTATTTATGCTAATTTTTCTTGGGATCTCGTAGCCTGGACTCCAATTTATTAACTTTAAAGCTTGTAGTAAGCTAGTGTTATATTACATTCTGGATTTTTTAGTATAATTCTAATAGTTAAGTAGAGTTTTTTCTGTTTTGTTTTGTTTTTAATAATTGCCAAGAGTTGAGATAGAGGTGAAAGCAATCTTTTGTTATAAAGATAATGTTCCATTCAGGTTCTGCTTTATTTTCCAAATTCCCAGTGATGTTAACACATTTAGAGGATGGTAATGATGACGATGATGATATATTTTGCAAAGCTAAGGTTATCTGTGTGCTAAAGAATGAATGCAAAATGTCACAGGTGAGAGTATGGTGAACCATCTATTTAGAGACTTTGCCTGGACTGGTTACATATCAGGATGGAAACAAAGTGATCTCAAGTGTGGGGTAATCTTTGGTCATTATTCATTTTAGCTTCAGATTTGTTTCAGATATTCTCAGTATGTTTATGTTAGTATTTCTTAGAAAGTGAATATATTCTGGAAAACAATGAATTAAGTATTTGATAGAAATAAAGAGGGCAATGAATAGTACCAAATGTATTTATTCCTCAATGTAAACTGTATATTCCAATAGTATTTGATATGTAAACTTAAAATTCAAAGATACCAAGGATGGGTTGACATATTGATTTTAAAAATGTCCCCCAATTGATTTTATTTAAATTATAAAGTCAAGATTAAATCCTGGACCAGTGTACAGGCTCAGAGAATCAATATTTGATTTATATTTCCCATTCAAAAACAAAAAAACTGTATTTCCTAAGTATTCTGTCAAATGAGGGTTTTGATTGGAGAGTGTTCATTTCATATTGTAATTTTAAAATATTGATAGTTTCATATGTTATCTATTGTGTGGATTTTTCCCAAACATTTTGTAAAATGGTATCAAGGTCTTCTGTTGAGATTTACATGGAAATACAAAATGAAGAAACTTAAGTGGATCCATTCTCTACAACTGTACCAAAACTTCGTTTTAGTTATCTGATTCTTGAATGCTATTAGTGTTACAGGCTTTTGACTTACCTAAAAGATTCATTTAAAAAATTAACCCCGGGATGCCTGGGTGGCTTGGTCAGTTAAGCATCTGCTTTTGGCTCAGGTCATGATCCCTGGGTCCTGGGATAGAGCCCCATGTGGGGCTCCCTGCTCAGTGGGGATCCTGCTTCTCCCTCTCCCTTCACCCCTCCCCCCCACTTGTGCTCTCTCTCAAATAGATAAATAAAATCTTTAAAAAAATTTTTAAAAGTGAACCTCATTATCTCCTTTAATTTCATCATTATTTCTATGCAAAATCAAAATAAAATGTAAATTTAATGGTTTTTAGGGGATGATCACTTTCTGTTTAGCTAATGAAGTAAGATCTAATACATTTGTGCCTTGTTTTCACTCCAAGAGAGAAATTAACATACTTCTTTTTCATCATGAAATTAAATATTTTTTAAATTTTTATTCAAAATAATACATTTAATTTTGAATAAATAATTATTTTTTAAATAAAAATACTCTACTTTGAAGCTGATATACATAGGGACTGGTGGTATGGAGTATTTTGAGGGGAATATTGAAAATATCACAAAGAGAAATCTCTTCTTTATAAATTGCTTGGAGGATGCAGAAAAAGAAAACTATCATCATCCTGTAAATATATGAAGTTGAATATACTATTCTAACTAAAGAAAATATACCTGTAAGCATTAGCATAGAGAATAAAATATGGCCACTTTTCTGTAATTCTCTTCTAGAAGAGTGATATTTAAAAAAATTTTTTGAGTACCTTAATAGATAGCAGAACAAAGTGTTATTTTTTGTTAGCAAAAATGCAGTTGCTGTTTTATTTTTTATTATTTATTTTATTTTATTTATTTGACAGAGAGAGAGAGATCACAAGTAGGCAGAGAGGCAGGCAGAGAGGCCAGCAGAGAGAAAGGGGGAAGCAGGCTCCCTGCTGAGCAGGGAGCCCAATTCGGGGCTGGATCCCAGGACCCTGAGATCATGATCTGAGCCGAAGGCAGAGGCTTTAACCCCCTGAGCCACACAGGTGCCCCGCAGTTGCTGTTTTAGAAAAAGTAAACCATGCAAAGGAAATGGACAGAAATTATTACATGAACCAAAATGTGAAATACTAAAATGTATTAATTATTCCAGTAATAGAGATAAAAAAGGAGAAACAAAAGATCTATTTGAAGATGAACAGTGCAACATTTTATATATATATATTTTTTCGGCAGTGACTTTTTATTTTTATTTTTTATTTATTTTTTAATTAACACATAATGTATTATTTGCCCCAGGGTACATGTCTGTGGATCCTCAGGCTTACACATTTCACAGCACTTACCATAGCACATACCCTCCTCAATGTCCATAACCCAGCCACCCTATCCCTACCCGCCCCTACCCCCTAGCCACCCCCGGTTTGTTTCATGAGTTTAGGAGTCTCTTATGGTTTGTCTCAGAGAGGGAAATGAAACAAGAGGGGATCAGGAATAGTGCAACATTTTAAACTCATTATAAGTAGAGGAAGGGTGTCTGGGTGGCTCAGTCTGTAGAGTGTCTGACCTACTCTTGATTTCAGCTCAGGTCATGATCTCACAGTAGTGGGATGGAGTCCTGCATGGGGCTTTTTGCTGAGCGCAAAGTCTGCTTCAGATTCTCTCTCCCTCTATTCCTCATGGTTCTCTCTCTCAAATAAATAAATAAAATCTTAAAAAAAAAGTAGAGGAGTGAAGAAATATAGAATAGATATAATGTGAAGGTTCTGAATGAGCAAGAATGATGCTTTAGTTTTTTTTCTGTATGAGGCAATTCAACTTGCACAAGAGAGAATGTATGACTAATATTTTTCTCCTTAACAATAAGCAATTAATACATTTTATTTTCAAAATGCTTTTCAGAGACTTGTATAAGAAAATTTGAAGGTAAAGTTGTTGTTAGGTCATGTATTTGCATTATAGAATGAATCACATTTTTTTATGAAATAAACATAAAATCTTAAAAAATAATCCTCATAAAAAATAATCCTCATAGATGCAACACACTAGAAGTTCATTTGCCTTCATAAAAATGGCCTCCCTTACCATCATGAGATTTTTGCTTACATCCTAATTATTATTCAGTCATATACAAATATTTACTGAGCAATTGGATGGCATTAGTGAACCAAGCAGGCAAAAAGCTCTGTCATCATGGGCCTCACATGCTAATTGAAAAAGCAGACTGAGAATATTATAAAATTTATATTATGTAATATATCAAAAGGTGATAAAGGCTTGGAAAAAAAATTTACCAGGTTTGGGGGGAAGGAAGTTTTGAAATGGGTGATGATGAGTGGATACAATTTTAAGTATCACATAGCCATCCTTTTATCTCATTTCACTCAGGTTAACTCCATGTAAGATATCTATTTGTGATTTCAAATTATCTATAACTTGCATTGATTATTACCATCTATTCATCCCATAATGTGAATTATTTATCCTTATTCTTTAGCTCCTGTTGCTTTTTTTTATTTTATATTTTTGGGAGCTCTCGCTATATAATAGGGACCCTTCCAAATTAAGCGGGAGGCTGTCTTTTGGTCTGAGATGGACACATCTGATCATTTAAAAGATGTAACAATATATTTTGTTAATACTGATATTTAAAACTCAGGAAGACCTATTTTTTCCAAATGTTTTTCAGTAAATATAGGGATAATCATACTACTTTTTTCCTATCATTTTTTAATGATAGCCTGTATTGGCAGCTTTCCTAATACAGAAACATCCTTGTATTCCTTAAATAAAACCTAATCAGTTCTAATATTTAATTCTTTAAATACACTATTTATATTTGTTAATATTATATTTAGGATGTTTACTACAATATTTATGAAAGATTTGAGTGAAGAATTCTCAGCTTGATTTATATATTGTCAAGTTCTATATTAATGTCTTCAATACTTTGGCAAGTAAAGATCACTGGTACCATTTGTCTTAAAAAACTTGGGTGGAATTACCTTCTAACAACATATGATACTATTGCTCTTTTGTAGAAAGGTTTAGAAACTCTTTTACACACTTCTTAATCCCAACAACAACAAAATTTCTCTAAAATTTTAATCTCTTCTCAAGTCATTTTTGAGAAATTTTTTAGAAACATATTCAATCAATTTAAGCAGGATTTCACATTAGTTTGCATAAAATTGATCAGTTTGTTTTAAACTTATGAGATTATTTGTACCATATCATTTTTAAAATTATTATTGAACATTCGCTCTGTAATGGAAACAAAGGAACAGCAAGTGGCATATACATGGAACACTGAAACAGTGGTCACAGAAGAAAACATCAAGTTTGCAGATCCATCATTATTGTAAGAAATCACACAAAGATCTAAGAGGACTAGATTTCAGACTCCAGAAACAGAACCTGACTCTTGCCTGTGAAATTTTGAAATTGTATTTGGGACACATCAGTTTTTCTCTTGTATGAACAGGAGTCACCACTCAATAGCAATATGATATGGCATAAGCTTTGTTTTATATATATGTGTGTGTGTGTGTGTGTATGTATGCATATGCATGTGTGTGTGTGTGTTCAGGTTTCATGGCTGTGGAGATACTGAACTCACTCTTGGCAAGCTCATCTGGGAATCTATGCCTTACTGCTATAAGAAATGGTGATAACTGGAAGGGTTAGCCATGACAATATTTATGTTCGAGAAAAAGACTTGTCCCTCTCCTTTCATTCTTAAGTGTTTGAAGTATCAGCCTGTTAGAAGACTAGGATTGAACACCTAAGCACAGGCACATACCAGGTTTCTGTGAAGCTTTACAGGAGGCTAACTATAGGAGAGTTAACCATTATCTCTCACTACTTTTACTTGATTTGGCCAAATGGTATTGTATTGTATATTTTTTATCTTATTTTACTTTACTTCATTTTACTTTATCTTATAACTAATTTTTTTCTTGCTGAGTATTTGTTTCCCTTATCCTCCTTGTTTATAACTTCTTAAAAAATAATTTGCATCTGTATTTTTATGTGTGTATAGATATTCCCAACTCATCTTCATTATAAAATGTAACTTTTAGCATTATAAAGATTCTTCTGTGTTTTATTTAATATTTTTTGGCTAGAATTCTAAAATGTCTGATGTCATGTTAGCAACACCTGCTTTCTTTTAATTCTCATTTACTTGCCATATGTTTGTCCTTCACTTTAATTGTAGATCTTTAGAAATCTCTTATTTTAAGGTCTGTCTCTGGAATGCAGAATAAATTTTGGATTTTCTGTGACATCTATTTACTTTTCAGTAGGAATTAACATTACTTTCTATTTGCTTATGAAATTTTAAATGGCATTTCACTATGAGATCAATTTTCTCTTGTTTGTGTGTATATGTGAATTTTCGGATATTTAGAAATAGTTGCATTATTGATGTAGTGGTCATTTTTTAAATTATAACTTCTTATAATACCCTTAGTCTGATATTTCTTTTGATAATATTTTCTATTATTAAGCTATGAGCTATGATTAAATTAGTGGATTACCTCTTCTTCCCTTCCTAATTTCCATACATGTTTACACATGAATAATATGTACTTTATTTTTTTATTTTTTTCATTTTTTAAAGATTTTATTTATTTATTTGACAGAGGGAGAGAGATCACAAGCAGGCAGAGAGGCAGGCAGAAGGAGAAGGGGAAGCAGGCTCCCTGCTGAGCAGAGAGCCCGATGCGGGGCTCGATCCCAGGACCCTGAGATCATGACCTGAGCCAAAGGCTCAGGCTTTAACCCACTGAGCCACCCAGGCGCCCCAATAATATGTACTATATATACATATATATATATGTATATATATATATATATCTCCCTATTTTCCAAAGACATTGCATAATTTTATATTCCCAGAAACAATATATGAACATTCAGTTGCTGCACATTCTAGCCAATACTTTACATGGTCAGCCTTTTTAATTTTAGAAAATTTTCTTAATTTTAATTTTAATTTTAATAAGAGTGAAATGATTTTATTGTGCCTTTAATATGCATTATCCTGAATGCCAATAATACTAATACTATATTTATATAGTATTTATATAAATACGCATATACATATATATTTCTTAGTATTTAGTTTGTATTAAAATTCACTTATCCCCAAATAACTTTGTATATAATCAATGACTTAACTTGGAACAGAAGAGGCAATCAGAGAACTTACCTGATTTCCTATCTTTCAACATTTTTCACATAATATTTGCATTTCTTGTTAGTTATATAGATAAGGCATATATATTTATATTCTGGTCACCTAAATCCCACCATCTGATTAAGTTTTACTTGTACCCTTAAAGGTATTAATGCTCATAATCAGGTTTTTGCAATGGCTTAATAAATCATCTCTTAGATAAATGAATTCATTCTAGTATTTTTCTTAAGAGAAATTTAAGGGAAAATAATTCCTGAGTTCTTTTTTTTTTTTAAATTCCTGAGTTCTTAAAAAATCTGTGTCTATAATTTCAAAATTTGAATAACCTCATAGTTAGATGTAAAATATAAAAATATACTGGATATTAAAAAATATATAAAATTGTTTTTTCACTTAGAAATTTATATGCACTGCTCAATGGTTATCTCACATAGACCGCTGCTAATATCTTCCCTTTGAGTGACACTGTTAACTTAAAGATTCCTTCTTTTCTTTACATAAACTTACTAGGTGTGATTCAATTAATTATTCTGAAAAACATCTCCTGAAAAGCATTGTGCCAGGGTAATATGTAAATTCAACATTTAATGTATCTCAGGACAGATTTTATTAATTATAACTCTTTTTAAAACCATTTTATTTGGTTTTAAATAACAATCGGCTGGAAATATTTGAAGTGTATAATTTGATCAATTTTGACCTATATTTATACTCATGAAACCACAACTGTAATCAAGATAAAGAATATTACATCTCTTAAAAAACTTTTCTTCATGCCCTTTGTAACCCTTTTCCTTTGCCTCTCTATATTCTCATTTCCTCATCCCCAGGCAAAAACTGATTTGTTTTCTATCACTACTGATTAGTTTGCATTTTCTATGATGACATGGAAATGAGATGGTTCAGTATGTGCTCTTTTTCTGTAGTTTCCTTTACAGACCATAAATATTGTGATATTCATCCATGTTATTGCATATACCAATACTTCATTCCTTTCTATTGTAGCATAATATTCTACCTGAGAGTATAAAGTATTTATTTATCCACTCACATCTTGATGTACATTTAGACTATTTCTACTTTTTGTTAATGCAAATAAAAGTTAATGAACACTTTTTGTATGTGAGTTTATATATAATCACATAGTTTAATTTCTCTAGGATAGGTACAGAGTTGTGGAAAAATTCATCATACATTTAAAATTTTATAAAATGGACCAACTATTTTCCAAAGGGGCTGCACAATTTTATATTCCCAGCAGCAGCATACGAATGTTCCAATTGCTACACATTCTGGTCAACACTTGATATGGTCAGCCTTCTTAATTTTAGAAAATTTTCTTAATTTTAATTTTCATTCTAATAAGAGTAAATGGTATTTTATTGTGCTTATTTTAATTTGCATTACTCTGAATGGCATTAATATGAAGAATATATATGTATTTGGCTCCTCTTTATCTGCTTTGGTACAGTGTCTGTTACAATTTTTTGCCTATTTCTTAATTGAAATTTTTTTTTTCTTGTTGGGTTTTGAGAATCCTTTATTCTGGAAACAACTTTCCTATTGGCTGCATGATTTGCAACTATTTTGTTTTAGTCTTTGGCTTGTCTGTTCATTCCTTAAAAATGTCTTTCACAGAGCACACATTCTTAATTTTTATAAAGTCCAATTAATCTTTCTTATTTTCCTTTAATGTTTCTCTGTGTGTCCAACTAAGATTGCTTTACTTAACCCAAGGTCACAAGATTTTTTTCTCTCTCTTTCTCTAAAAATTTTATAACTTTAGCTATTATCTTTTGTTTATTACCATTTGAGTTAAATTTTATATGTGATACTTTAAAAAAGATTAGAGATTTCTGGCCCTCCTCCTTCTCCTCCTCCTGCTTTGTCTCCTCCTCCTCCTCTACCACCTCCTCCTTCTCCTCCTCTTTCTCCTTCATCTTCCTCTTTTGCTTATGGATACTCATTTTCCAAGCACTATTTGTTGAAAAGACTATCCTCTGTCCAGTGAAGTACAATAGTACCCTTGTTGAAAATCCATTGCTATATGCAGGGGGGTATATTCCAGGACTCTCTATTCCCATTCTATTAATCTATAAAATTATCTTGCCCTCCAGATTACTACTGATGTATAATTGATAAATACAATTATAATATATTTAAAATGTACAACATGATTTTTGATATATGTATGCACCATGAAATGAGTACCATAATCAAATAAATTACACATTCATTCATCACATGACAGTCACCTTTTTTTTTCCTTGAGAACACTTAAGATCTACTCTCCCAACAAATTTCAAGTTCACAATACAGTATTATTAACTACAGTCATGATGCTGTACATTAGGTCCTCAGAACATATTCATCTTATAACTGAGTTCGACTTTGTATTGCATTTAGAATCTTTGCCTATTCTAGGTCCTTTATATTTCTATATGAAATTTAGGATAAGATAGGCAAAATTTTTTAATTAATTATTTATTTATTTATTTGACAGAGAGAGATTACAAGTAGGCAGAGAGGCAGGCAGAGAGAGAGGGGAAAGCAGGCTCCCTGCTGAGCAGAGAGCCTGATGCGGGGCTCGATCCCAGGACCCGGAGGTCACGACCTCAGCTGAAGGCAGAGGCTTTAACCCACTGAGCCACCCAGGCACCCCAAGATAGGCAAAATTTTTTAAAAATGAGTCTGCTGAAATATTTATTTGGATAGCATTGAATTTAGAGATCCATTTAGAGATTATTGATATTTTAAAAATATTAGACATTTCCTTAATTGTTATCTGGTAGAGATCTCCATTTATTTGTATCTGTCTTAATTTCTATCATCAATATTCTATAGCTTTCAACATAAAAGTCTTACATGTATACTGTTAATTTATTTCTATGTCATTTTTATTAAGAATATTTTAAATTATAATTTTTTTCAGGTCTAAGAATTTATTTCTTAGAGTGTAATAATGCAACTGATTTTCGTCATGCATATAGATGCCATCACTGCATCTGATTCTGTTGATTACTTTATCTCTTAAAAAAGTGTTTTCTTTTTTCTCCTTGTGTCTTCATGTATCTAATAGGATTTGATTGAATGTTGGGCAATGTTTTTAGAAAAACAGTGCAGATGAAGATAAATTGCATTTATTACCAGAAATGGGCAAGTCTGTTCTTCTGCATGACTTCATGTGAGAGGTTAAATCAATCTAGTCTAGATAACTAGACTAGAAAGAGTTTCTCTTTCGTTGTTCCTGTCATTACCTTCAGGTCACCATAGTCCACAGACACAAAAGTAGGTTTCTCCTCTCTCATACTTAGCGTAAGACTTGTGGTGCCAAAAGCTTTTTATTCAGTGTTGCTCTTCCACTTGCAGCTTTCAGAAGGCCCACATGCCTGTGTCACAGAGGAGGTCTCTTTCCACACTGAATTTCTAACAATTGTAGACTGATAATGCTTACCACCAGAACATCGATGTGTGGTGGGGAGGGCATTTTCAGTTCTCTTGGTCCAGAGAGGATTAAAGGTTCTTGGAAATGAGGCTTTCTCAAGTTTCCTTGTCATACTCCTCTGTCAGCCATACTTGACCATATGAATTTGATTCTAATTTTACATGTATTCAGTAGCTTTTATTAATTTTTTGAGTTGTCCAAATAAAATCTCTTTCCTAATTTTAAGATTTCATTTTCCAGTGAAATTTTGCTTTTTGTGTAATATCTGGAAGAAATGGGAAGGTGTTTTTTTATGTTGTAAAATGCTCAAAACCCGGAGTTCTCTCCTTGCATTTTAAGTATTCTACTTCCACTTGATATTTCTGTGGTGTTTCTATACTTAAAAAACAGTTATTTACTTTGTAAATACATATGCCTGAGTCATACTTCTTCCAAAGACTTTTCCATTTTACTCGTTAATATATGGCTAAACATCTCATATTTTTTTTTTTAAGATTTTATTTATTTATTTGACAGAGAGAGCAAGAGAGCACAAGCAGGCAGAGCAGCAGAGGGAGAGGGAGAAGCAGGAGCCCAGCTGAGCAAGGAGCCCAATGCGAGGCTCGATCCCAGGACCCTGGGATGATGACCTGAGCCAAAGGCAGTGGCTCAACCAACTGAGCCACCCAGGCACCCATCACATTTCTTATACCTCAATATATTATTTACTCCTTTCTTAAAAGCTTACTTTCTGGGTTCCTTGGCTTATTATGCAAAAATTATTTTTAAAGACTTCTTAAAAAGCTTTCCTTTCTAATCTAGGTCCCCCTCCTCCTTTGAAACTATTGACTACTACCCAGTCAAATAATTGCCAAATTTAATTACTTTTGCACAATCTCTAGCATGTTTTATCACTTTTGGCATTTTTTTTTCTTTATCACTTTTGGCATTTTACATCATGAATCACTCCCTGCTTCCGTGGGCCTCTTATTTCTTGATTTCTATGTTATTCTAAAATTTTATTTATCTCCTCTCTGTCTTTTTCCTAGACTCTTTTAATGAGGTATTTTAATCTCATGCTCTCCAAACACACCTTCCCATGAATTTTTCTTCTTCTCCACTATTTTTTTTTTTAAGATTTTATTTATTTATTTATTCGACAGAGAGGAGAGAGATCACAAGTAGGCAGAGAGACAGAGGGGGAAGCGGGCTCCCCGCTGAGCAGAAAGCCCGATGCGGGGCTCAATCCCAGGACCCTGAGATCATGACCTGAGCCAAAGACAAAGGCTTTAACCCACTGAGCCACCCAGGCGCCCCTCTTCTTCTCCTCTATTAAAAATTCTACAAATTATTCTATTTCTATTGCTTCATACTATTATGGACTAAATTCTGCCCGTATCTCCAAACAGTCATATGTTGAATCATTAACTCTCAACATAACTGTGCTTGGAGATAGGGCTTTTTAGGAGGTAATTAAGATTAACCGAAGTCATAATGATGGAGCCCTAATCTGAAAGTACTGATGTCCTTATAAGGAAAAGAAGAGACACCCGATCCCTCTCCATCTCTCTCCTGGCACACCCACCAGAAAGGCCATGTGTTGACGTAGCAAGAAAGCAGCCATTTGCAAGTTAGGAAGATAGCTTTCACGAGAAACAGAATCACTAAGACTTTGATGTGGGACTTCTAGCATCCGGAACTATAAGAAAATGAATTTCAGTTGTTCAAGCCACCCCATCTGCTGTATTTTGTTATGGCAGTCAAAGCAAAATAATAGAAATACTTTAACATAGAGTATTGCATTTTCTTATAAAGAACACTTCGAGAGTTTCAGTTATATAAAACTATCTGCCATTTTACTTTTGATATGTTTATCTATTTCTAAGCATTCTCTATTTATTCCTCCAAATGTTTTCCTCTCCTCAGTTCTTCATTTTTTAAAAATTATTATTGGTAATACTACCATTAGTGTACCTATTGGAATACTAACCTTAACCTCTGCCCACCCCCTTATATTTAGTCACTGAACTGTTTATTCTTCCTGCAAAGTATCTGTTTTGCCCATAATATAACTTTCATTTTCATTACTGTCAACAGAGATTAGGGCCCTGCTATTTCTTTGCATTTCTAAATAATCTGATAATAATCATCAACTTTACTTATTCTTGCTCTCTACTGTGACATGAATTATACAAATGCACCACTCAGTCAAAATCTTTATTGAATTTTTATCAAATGTAGAAAATATTCCAGGCCTCTTAGCTTCATAGTCAACATTTTCTATGATCTCATATTAAACCTTTCATCTTATATCACTTTAATGATTAATTTCTAACAATCAAATTTATAATCTTGCTGCTATGCATTTATTATTAAAATAAATCAAACACAATATGCTGATTTATACCTCTAAATTTAATATTAACAGGAATGATAAAATGTTACTTGTAATCTATCCTAAAATTTATAAATCAATTTTATAAGTGATAAAGGTATAATTAGGAAGCATTTGTTTTTGTAAATAAATATCTTCCTTTGGTTTCCTAAATCTTGCTTATTTCCTTTTTATCTTGGCCATGCATGAATGAACTTTGCGAACAAGGTAATAACTCCTATTCCTTATATGAGATACCTTCAGATTTCATATAGAAGCTGAGATAGGATAAACTCATCATAAATTAGCTAATTTGTACATTTTATTTCAGTTAAATGCTTAGGTTTTTTAAGGTTAATTCACTATTCTCACTGTTTTATTCTTCTAAACCTTAGAAGGAATAGAATCTCAACCTTTTGTTTTAAAATATGTTCTGAAGTTGTCCAAGGTGAATGAAGTGTGTCTAGCAAAGAATATTATATTACAACCAACTAATCCAATCCATTTGTCAATATATTTTTTTAAGATTTTATTTATTTATTTGAGAGAGCACAAGTAGGCAGAGCAGCAGGCAGAAGGAGAGGGAGAAGCAGCCTCTCTGCTGAGCAGGGAGCCTAATGCAGGGCTTGATCCCAGGACCCTGGGATCATGACCTGAGTTGAAGGCAGCTGCTTAATGGACTGAGCCACCCAGGCTCCCCCATTTGTCAATATTTTTAACGCAGATGAGAATCAAGGTGTATACTTAGTGTCCAAACTGAATCATTTTTAAATGAATAAATTATAACTAAATATTTTTATTTCCCTCAAAAAGTTATGAATAGTATATTTCTATAAAATCACAATTCATTTTTACTTTTAAATCATTGTTTGTAATAGTTAATACATAGTTCTATTTCACATATATATTGCTATTACACTTACTGGAGTCATTTCCAGTTCCTGATACAGACAGCATCTCAAACTATCATAAAGATTATTTAATAATAAATATTTTAACATTTTGCTATAATAGTCTCAGCATATGATGTCCATACTCTCAAATTTTCTGATTCCCTTGAGAAACAATTACCACTTTGAAGCACTTGAAATAACTCATGTTTTATAAATGATAGTTCATTTAGTCCCCATAACAATATTATAAAGCAAGAACTATTACTTCTGAAACAAGATAACCTAATGCCAAAAATAAGGGGGAAAATAGCATATGGTGGCACAATAAGCAACTAACAGAACACAAATTTTCCTTTATGTGATGACAAAGCTGGTGCTTTCAACTTCAGTATGCATCTTAGAGACACTCCAAAATAAATATTCAAATGCTACCCAACTATGCAATTCTCTATCAGAGGTCTGTACTTGAAAGAGCCTTGATTCTTCTACATACTAACTTATGAACTCTACCCATTTTCCCAACTGATAAATACTAAAATATTTAGTAAGAATCAACTTTATAAATCCTCAGAGCAGTTTCAAATTTCTAATGTTAACTTGGACTACCCTTCTAATAGCTAGCCATCTCCTCCTCCAGAAGCTTTACTAGGCATGAACACAGGCTTACTACTCTAAAGATGTTCAGTCTCAAGACAAAATAACACATTTGTCTTAAAAAATTATTACTGAAAATATAACACATTTAAAGTAATTAATTAAAAGGTATATTGTTTGTATAAACATTATCTATAAATTAATTACTTTTAACTGAAGTTACCTGTCATAATTACACTTAGTGTGAAAAGTAAAAATGCTATATATTATGAATAAATCAATGAACTGAGTGTTTCTGATTATTATGCATTTGTGTGCTTCTTTTTATAAATATTGGCATACACTTTCATAAAATGCACATAAGCATCATTAATTTGAAATTCAATGAATTTTCATAAGCTGAATAAATCCAAGTAAATAAAATCCTGATAAAAATAGGCCACTATCAGTACCACAGAAGCCCTATTTCCTCTGATTCTATCATTAGCCCTCAGCAAAACACTATGAAGCTTATAAAAGCATAGATTTTTTAAAATATCTTATTTATTTGAGAGAGAGATATATACACAGAACATGAGGCGGGGGAAGCATAAGGGGAGTGAGAGGGACAAGCAAACTCTGCACTGAGTGTGGACCCCTGAGATCATGACCTGAGCCGAAACCAAGGGTTGGTTGCTTAACTGATTGAGCCATCCAGGCATCACAAAAGTATAGATGTTTTACCTGATTTTATGTAAAAGGAGGCATACTCTTATGTACCTGGCTTCTTGTGCTCAGTATTATGTTTGTGATATTTGTCACGCAATAAGGTCACGGGTGCACACCACTAGCACCACACGCTGAAGCTATAACAGATTTTGTGGAGCAGGAGAGGGTAGATTAAAAAGCAGACAAGTAGCAGAATTACCACAATTCTCCAACTCTGATTATTCCACAACACTGGTTGGGTAAAGATGGTCCATGTGCACAGCAGTCCAGATTCCAACTAAGAGAGATTCGAGGTGGGAAATATTCCAAGAATGAGAGCAAGCCCCACACAAACATTGGAGTACATTTGTGAATTAGTGGCCAAATAAGGCTTTGGGTAACACCTAGTTTTCAATGTAACAAGAAATATATCACTGGATCTCTTGCTCAGAAACAGCATTAGGGAGTGTGTATACTGAGTATCAAGGACTTCATACTGAGGTCTGGGAAAGAGCTCCACCAGACAAAAATGCTGACATTTGTTTAGCTGGGCTAGTTCTACACCAAGCAACAACAACAAAAGAATGGGAATGAGGATCTCTGGCCATCCAGGTTTGTCTCTCATTATCTATATTATTCTGTATGGTTGTTTGCTGCTCATTATCAATGCCATTATAGTATATAGTATGTGTGATTATAAGACCATTTATTCATCCATTGTACTATTGATGGACACTTTGGATATTTATGATTTTAGATTTTTAATGTCTCTAAGAACATTTTATTTTATTTTATTTTTAAATGTATTTCCTTATTTAATTGGAAGACAGAGAGAGAGAAAGGGCTCAAGCTGGAGGGAGGGGCCGAGGGAGAGGGAGAAGCAGACTCCCCACTTAGCAGGGAGCCTGAATCCTGCTCTATCCCAGGACCCTGACATCATTACCTGAGCCAGACTCTTAACCAACTGAGCCACCCAGGCACCCCACTAAAAACATTTTAGTAAGTGTCTTTTGATTAATCTATCTATGCATTTATATTGGACTTTTTGGAGTTTAATTCATGGGTCACAAGGTATATACCAACTCAAGTTTTGTCAAAAAGGCGAGTTTCTCCAGAGTAATCCAGATTCCATCAGAGAGAGTCAATTATCATATGGTCTCAGTTACGTGTGGAGTATAAGGAAAAACATGGAGGACATTGTGAGAGGGAAGGTAGGGGTGAATTGGAGGAAATCGGAGGGGCGAAGAACCATGAGAGACTGTGAACTCAGAGCAACAGACTGAGGGTTTTGGAGAGGAGGGTGGTGGGGGGATGGGCGAGCCT
>CM052883.1:43298776-43324694 GCA_028534135.1 Potos flavus
GTGATAACTGATGACTGTGAAGCCACCGAATTATGATAACTGATGAAGTTCATCACCTTTTTGTGTTTTTCTTGGCCATTTGGATATTATTTTTTGTGAAGTGATTGCTCAAGTCTTTTTTCTCCAAAGTTCTATTTCTTTAATCTTTTTCTTATTGATTTTTGGGATTTTTAAATACACATACAGGACCTGAGTTCTTTGCTAGATATCTAAAGCAGATATCTTCTTCAATTCTGAGACTTTACCTTTGTAGTTTCTTGATGGCTGATTTTGAATAATATATTTAAATATATCTAAATATTTTAAATTTATTTTATTAAAATTAATATTTTATATATTTTTATGTGTAAATTATATGAAACATATAAAAAACTGCAGTTAGATTTATTACTTTATTGTTCGTTTTATATAAGAAATCTTTGTCAGTTCCAAGTGATAAAGATATTCTGTTTTCTCCCTAAGTTTTGTTTTTTCTATCCTAATTAAGTTTACAAAGTATCTGAAATTGTTTTTCTTTTTTCTTTTATTTTCAGTATAACTGTGTATGTATGATGTGAAGTAATTTTCAAAATTTTTATTTTTCATAGACACCTGATACACCCAGCACTATTTATTGAAAAGCCCATATATCTGATAAACGTACAAATCTTAGAGACTAATTCTGAACTCTATAATTTGTTCTTTTTGTCACCTTTGCTCCAATACATTTCCTTAATTGTTATACTTATAAAATATTAAAAATGTGTTAGTATGATTTCTTCAGCTTTGTTCTTCAAAATTGTCTTCATTATTCTGAGTTCTTTTCATTTTTGTATGATTCAAAACCAGGTTGTCAAATTCTCCAAAAAAGGTTAGGATTTTTAATTGTACTTCCATGAAATTCATGTCTATTGAGGTTGACTAACATTTTCACAATATGGAGTATTCAAATCCATAAACATGGCACATTCCTCCATTTATTCAGAACTACAATTTATTTCAACGGTATCTCATGTCTTCCAAAGTAGAAGCTTTTCACATATTCTTTTAGTGTTTTCTTTTGATATTTAATAAACCTAGTATTTTAATCTATTTTCCCACTAGCCAGCATATAGAAAGATATTTTGACTTTATAGCCTTATCAAATTTACTTATTAAATATAGTAGTTTTCCATATCTCTTGGAGGATTATGTTATCTATGAGTGATGACAATTTTATTTTTTCCTTCCCTTTGACTCCTTTTGGTCAATGTTGAATATAACCAGTATTTATGGACATATTAACATTTTTAACCCCAGATAGTATTTCAGTATGAAGTATAAGAGGTTTAAATTCTTTTTTCTATCCTTTATTAGACTGAAGACATTTCCAGCTATTTCTAATTTATTGAGTTCTTATATTCATTGAATATTAATTTTTTCAAATAATTTCTTTGCAGCTATTTGAAATGAATTTTTTTCCTCTTCTGTTTATGTCTGCATTGGATTTTCTTTTACCTTCAAATGTTAAATCAATCTTTCATTTTTGGAATAAATCACATTTTGTTACTTTTATCATGTTGTATCACTGAATTTTATTTGTATTGTTTTTTTATAGGATTGTGCATACCATTTGCATGAAAAACAGGCTTGTAATTTTACTTTCATACAATGTTCTTAGGTTTCAAATGCTAAATTCATAAAACAATTGAGAAGCATTCACATTTCTCCTTTTCAGATAAAGTTCTTATAAGCTCGTTAGTATCTGTTTCCTTAAAAAGGATCAACAGAAAATCACAATAAAATCAGTGAATATCTGATTAACTCTAACAGTAACATACTGTGCCAGGTCAAGGCAATGTTTCGGTTTCAGTAAGATTCAAACTATCTCTGGCCCTCCCTTGTTCTTGTGTCTGGCCTTAATGAGCTTTGTTTTTTGTTGTTGTTTGCTTTGTTTTATTTTTTAATTTCTGCTCTACTGAGGTATAATTGACATATAAAATTGTAAAATATTTAAAAAGTACAGTATATTGTGTCGATCTGATTTTCTGTATCAAAATGTTTAAGTCTATTCTGCAAATTTCAATTATAATATAGTGTTATCAACTATACTCACCAGGTTTTATGTTGGATCTTCAGACCTCATTTATCCTATAGCTAAGAGTTTGTACCCTTTTACCAATTTCTCCCTGTATTCCCCAACCCCCAGGCCCAGAAAATCACATTCCTAGTTTCTATTTCTGTGACTTTGATTATGATTGCTTATTTATTTAGATTCATTGTATAAGAGATACCACACAGTGTTTATCTTTTTCTGTCTGGTTTGCGAGCTTTTGAAAGAGTTCCAGGAAAATAGTTCTCTCTTCAGTTCTAAAAGATTATCAGAATAACCAGCATTGTTTCCAATGTTGCCTTGACTTTCAACCTACAACTCTACTCAGCTTCGGCTTTTGTTAAGTATATTTATAAGGAGATTAACAACTTCTTGTTTAAGATCCCAGGCCATGAAGGTATTTCTTTCCTTAGCACTACTATACCTGAAAATATTTTGCTCTTCATTTGCAAGCTTTCAGCCTAGTTTTTATCCTACCCAAAATTCTTCATAAGCTACTATTTTTCTTAAGGATAATTCTGTTTCTTGAAAAGAGAATTATGTTTTCATATTTTGTTAAATAAGAAAAGCGTATTATATCTAAATGTGAATTTCATATAATCTTCTTATATATAATTTTTCAATTCTATAAGAAAATGAAAAATATGGTAACAAGATAAATGCCTTTGTTAAATTCATCAGTAGATTGGATGTAAGTGAAGAAATAATCAGTGAACTTGAAGATAGTCAACAGAAATTTTCCAGACTGAGAATAACAGGAAAAAAAATTAAAAAAAAAATAAAGGATTTGAGGCAGAAAAAAAAATGAGACTTAAACAAAGCATGGCAGTCAAGGACTGTGGGTGCAATTTCCAATGGACTGACATATGTAGAATTAGAATCCCAAAAGAATAGAGTAAGAATGTGGTAGAAAGACAAATACCATATGATCTCATTCATATGTGGAATCTAAAAACCAAAAGCATAAATGAAAACCAAAACTAATCTCAAATACAGAAAATAGAGGCAGGGGTAAGGAGATAGAAGAAATGAGTAAAGGGAGTCAAAAGGTACAAACTTCGTTATAAAATAGTCATGAGGATGTAATGTACAGAATGCTGACTATAGTTAACAATACTATACTGCATATTAAAAGTTGCTAAGAGAGTAGATCATAAAATTTTTCATCACAAGAAAAATAATTTTAACTATGTAAGGTGATGAATGTTAACTAAACTTTTTGTGGTTATCATTTTGCAGCATGTACACATGTAAAATCATTATGTTGTATACCTGAAACTAATATAATGTTATATGTCAATTATACCTCAATCTTTAAAAATTAAATTAAATACATAAAAGAATCAAAGAATCCTTTCTTTTCTATTATGGGCAAAATTTCTCTTTATTTCATCATGGTATATGCATGTGTACAAAATCAACTCATGTTAAAAGAGAGCTGTGGTTTGGTTGTTGGCTTAAGTGACATGTTGCTAACTTAAAGTTGGTATTTAGCTTGCTTATATCAAAACATTATTAATGACTAATAAACAAGCCAGGCTTTATTAAAATTTGATGGAATGATATGTATTAACAGGAAAGAATAGTTCTATTTTTCAGGCAGTTTCTCATTTCTCATAAAAAATAATTCTACATTATTATCGAAGATGTAATATATTAAACAAAGATATGATAGGCTAGTTTCGGTAGCATTTAAGCAATTAAAAAACACTCTTATTTATATTGAAAACTGACAACAAAATGTAATTATCCTAATTCAGACAATATGTATGTATATAAGTATATACATATATGTATAAATATGTATATAAATATGTGTGTCCATATATAAATATATCTTTTTAAAGAACAATTTGCTAAAACTCACTATAATTGTGTAAAAAAATAATTTTGCAAAACTTTCCCTTACTTATATCTACAGCTGATAGATATGAAGAAAACAAACAAAGGGGAATTGGAAGGCACACAAGTATGTTTAGTATTTGCCTATTAACACCTGGCAGATCAAATGGTTTAAGTAATAATTTCATCTTAATACCCAGCAAATGTCTATTAAATCTAACAAAGTTCTTATTTGAAAAAAAGAAAAATTCATATCTTGGGATCAACTCTAATACAGACATACAATTTTTTTTTTAAAGATTTTATTTATTTATTTGACAGACAGAGATATCACAAGTAGGCAGAGAGGCAGGAAGAGGGAGAGAGGGAAGCAGGCTCCCTGCTGAGCAGAGAGCCCAATGTGATGCAGGGCTCAACCCCAGGACCCTGAGATCATGACCTGAGCCCAAGGCAGAGGCTTAACCCACTGAGCCACCAAGGCGCCCCAGACACACAATTTGAAGTTGAAATTCAAGTCAAACACATATTTATCTTCGTTATGCAAATGAATAAATGCATGCTAAATAGCTTTTATAGCATTCTAACATATTCGAATGTGTTTTGAACAATTTATTATTTTATTTGGAGAAAGTGAATAAAGCAAGAAGCTATGCTATAAGGAAACAAGTTATAGTGTATTATTTAAGTTCTAACAGATCAGTGACAAAATTCAAAAGTAAAATTTCTATCAAAATTTTAATTTATAAGATAATACAGAAAGCAACTAATCATTTCAAGAGAAAAAAAGTTATCAATTAAGTAGTAAACATAAATTACTTCTTAATTGATAAAATTGCTTGCTATGTTAAGTAGTCCCTTGTTTTATACTTAAATGGAAAATAATTGAGACAAACTTTTGTGGCTAGTCAGTAAATAAATTAGGCCACGGTTTGTTTGTTGTAGTTTTATTTATCTTTCACCATGTGGAATGATAGGCCAAGTGGGGGAAAAAAAAAGCTACAAAGGCCTATTAAGTGAAGAACAAACTAAAATATAAATGGAATCCCCTCCTCCTGTCTATTCCAGGAACCCTTTTTTTTTTTAAAGATTTGTTTATTTACTTTAGAGAGGGGTGGGGAGGGGCAGAGGGAGACAGAATCCCAAGCAGACTGGATGCTGAGCATGAAGCCTGACGTGGGGTTCAATCCCAGGACCCTGAGATCATGACCTGAGTCAAAATCAAGAGTTGGACGCTTAACCAATTGATCCACCCAGGCGCCCTTCCCAGAACATTTTTTAATAAGGGATTCTAAAAAATAATAAAATAGTTGTTTATATAATCTAAGTAACAAACACTAAGTAACCATTTTATTATGTGTGTTCACTATTAGTATTTAATAGTAACAATTAGGGAAATCTTCCCAAATTATCTTTTAAAGCAAAATAATTATAGTAATAAAGGAAAATTACACCAAAACACTTTGTGATAGACCTTCCTTGACAACTTTAATATTGCCATATCTCCAGAACCTATTTAAATATTCTGTTAGTATTCAAAAGAATTTTGAAATGTTAGGTCATTGTAACAGATAATTACAAAAAGTGTTTTCATTTTCAGTTTAGGCTTATCCCCCCAAAGTAAGAGATTATGAACTCATTATCTTAAAATAGGGATGAATTTTCCAGTACCTGGAGTAAAAAAGAGTCTTAATTGAGGTATGTTATATCATAAATGTCAAATTACCATGAAAAATATATTGCTCTTTATTAAATACTAAAGCATATATTACATTGTCCTCTATAATTCAGTTATGGTCATTTACATTTTAGCCCTGAATGTTATGTTTATACTTAAAAATATTTTATGATTAGAAATGATGTGCTAATACAGAACCTATTCATGACATCTGAGCTGGTGACGTTTTCCTTAACCTCATTATAAACCTAAGCATTTATATATATGTACCTACAATGAGGTTGACTATTTCATATTAACCTACTTTTTATTGAAAGATCAATATTCACTCATCATCTGCTCTGTGTCTTTCCGTTTAAATTTCCTTATTATGATTTACTAGGAGACAAGTATATCATGTATATTACTTGTCACTACAGTTATCTGTCAATGTTTTCTAAGAATCTGCTCATATTTTTGTACTAGTAAATTGTACTAGTAAACATACCAGGAAGTACAGTGACCATCACTGTGGTCTAAAATGCCACCCCAACTGTTTGGAACAAGTGGAGAAAATATCTCAGATTTCAAGTCTCCCAAATTATACACGACAGTTAAATATAAGTTTTAAATATAAAATGTCCACTACCTATAATTTCTTTAGTCATTATTCTTGACCAGGCTCTATTATGACACATATGCTTTTTAAATGTAGTCAGAAATTTCCTCGTGTACTCACTCAGATAGCAATGAACCATGCATATTAACTTCAAGGACTACAAAAACAATCTTATGAATCATTTTTTCAAGAGTAGAAATAGAAAAGGAAACGCTATAGAGTTGAAGAGCAATCCTCCTACACAAAAATAGAAAAATCATATACACTGACCTTAAGGAGAATAAACAAAATCAACAATTTGTCCATTATTAATAGGTTATGAATACACACACACTCACTCATGTACGTGTGTGCACATATGTACACCACCACCATGATTAGTATTGTTTGCAGTCATGTTGTACATACACTTTTAGTTTGACTATCTTTTCACCTACAGGAAAGACTGAATTATAGTCTAAGGTGTGAAACTGGATACTCTGTTTTATTTTGTTTTGATTCTCATCTATTATGACTGAGTTTAGCCATCTGTTAAAGAGCCCTCCTATTCATTATCTTTATTTTTATTGTTTGTTTTTTCAGGATAAGACTTAGAAAATTTTGTATTTCTTCACATTTTTAGGAATAATTTTGCACTGCCATAATCAATAATCTTTGCATAGATATCTAAATAAAACAATTTTGTTTTAACCAATATTTTCTTGACATCACATCAGAATTCATTATTAATTAGGGCAATTAAAGGTAGGCCCTAGAAATTAAATATTCTAAGTTATATGTTATCTTGTAATTATGAGACAATTTCTAATGAAAATCTGGTGGAAAATCAAGTTGCCTTGGTCAAACAAATATTAGAAAAGGAATGTTCAGCACAGGAAAGCTCAATTCTACTTATAAAAAGACAAGTTAACACTAACCAGCAAGGTAATAAAATAAACAGAGGGTTAGCCAAAAATTTTCTATGCATTCACTCAGATAGCAATGAATCATGCAGCATAACTTAAAGGATTGTACAAATATAACCTTATAAATCAATTTTAGGGGGAATAAAATTTTTTAAAAAAGGAACATACAATGAGCTGTGACTATGGGCCATTAACAATCAGAATGTAATTGCAGGTGTTTTTGTAGTCATGGGACTAAACAGCTCAATGGGCAGTCTGTTTCTTTCCCTCTCCCTCTGCCCCACCCCATGCATGCACATACTCTTTCTCTAAAATAAATAAATAAATAAATCTTAAAAAAAAAATGACATTTCTCTCCAAAGGGAACAGTAGCATGAAATAGAGTTCTACATTAGGATATGGAGCTAAAACAATAGCTAATATAAAAAATACAGGCATACTTCACAGATACTTTGAGTTTGGCTCTGGGCCACTGCAATAAAGCAAATATCATAGCAAAGCAAGTCAAACGAATTTTTTTGGTTTCCCAGTGCCTATAAAAGTTGGTTACAATATACTTCAGTCTATTAAGTGTGCAGTAGCATTATGTCTAAAAAATGTGTGTACTTAATTAAAAAATGGTTTATTGCTAAAAAATGCTGATTATCAAGTGAACTGGCACAAATTGTAATCTTTTTTGCTGGTGGAGGGTCTTGTCTCTATGCTGCTGGGTGTTCAGGGTGGTGCTTGCTGAAGACTGAAATGGCTGTGGCCATTTCCTAAAATAAGACAATGAAGTCAGCTACATCTAATGACTCTTCCTTTCATAAATTATTTCTTTATAGCATTCAATGTCATTTGATAGTGTTTTATTCCATAGAACTTCTTTCAGAATTGGAGTCAATCCTCTCAAACCCTGCTGCTACTCTATCAACTAAGTTCATGTAATATTCTAAATCCTTTATTGTCATTTCAACAATCTTCCCAACATTTTCACCAAGAGTAGATTCCAGGAAGTAGACTTAGGGAGAACAGTGTTTCAGTTCATCTGAAGTCAAGAAAAAGATGATGTTTAAGGCCATGAGGCAGAAAGAAATCTCTCTTAACTCTCTTCTTATTCTTAAATGTTTCAATGCAACTTCAATAATAAAGCCATAGGGGACTGATGTTTTTCCTGTGGGAAAGTATTTTACAACTGATTGATTCAGTTTATAGGATAATTCAGTGTTTTCTTGTGTCAACTTTGGGTAGTTTATTCCATTAGGAATTTTTTCACTTCATTTAAGGCTTCAAGGTAATTTAAAAAAAAATATTATAATATGCACTTTTGCTGGCCTTAAGATTCCTAGTAATATCACTTTATATATATATATTATTTTTTTAATGTAGGTTGTGTATACCTGCATTATTTTTTTTACTTGATGAGCTTCCCAGCTTTTTATCAGCTATTTTAAGTATTTTAACCACTGAATTTTGGTTTCAATATTTTTTACTTGTTCTTGCAATTCATACATTTTTACATGTTTTTTGTTTTTTTCTTCTGAATTTAAGTTTCTTTCATCTTAAAAACTTCTTTAAAGGAATGATCTTCTCATTGATTTTCATCTTACACTTTTCTAATATATTCAATTAAGCCCAAGAATTCCCATCTGAATCTGTCTTTAGTTAAATTCCACAAATGTGAAGTATTTTCCTTCTCATTCGGTTCATTGTATTTTTTAATTTCCACTGTGATTTCTTCTTTTATCTTTGTGATATTTGTATTTATATTTGTTGTTTTTGAAGGGCATTGGAATCTTCTATTTTTCTTTTTACTTAATTATTATTTCTATCTTAATTCTATTGTGGTCAGAAAATATTCTTTGCATGACTTCGGTCATTGGATTTTTTTTCTTTCTTTCTTTTTCTTTTGTGTGTGTGTGTGTGTGTGTGTGTAAGAGAGGGATTGAGAGCCAAGCTCGAGAAGATGGGCAGAGGGAGAGAGAGAATCTTAAGTAGGCTCCATGCCCAGCATGGAGCCCGACATAGGGCTGGATCTCATAACACTGAGATCATATCCTGAGCCGAAAACAAGAGTCAGACATTTAACCAACGGAGCCACCCAGGTAGCCCAGACCTTTGGGTTTCTTTTGAAACTTCTTTTATGTCTCAGCATAAGGTTAATCTCTATAAATGCTTCACGTGTGCTTGAAGATAATGTGTAAATGCAGTTTTTAGATATAGTGTCCTCTAAGTCTCAATTATGACGATTTTGTTAATATCGCTTTTCAAATCAAGTATATCCTTATAGATTTTTTATTCTGTTTGTTCTATTCATTTTGAGAAAGATGTGTTAAAACATCCAATTACTCCTGTATGTGCATATATTCACACTACTGAATACATATATTCAGACTACTCATATTTTTTTCTCTTTAAGTCTAATTTGTCAGAAATTTATATAGCCTTATCAGCTTCTGTGGTTATTATTTGCTAGTATAACTGCCTTTCATGATTTTGCATATTAAATTTTATTTATGTATAACACTCCATAACACATTATTAATGTATTGAGTAGTAAATATTCATTTATATTTACTTACAGATTTAAAGTTTTACTCTTCAATCTGTATCTTTGAGCTTCCATCTGTGATCATTTTCCCTCTGCCTAAAGAAAGCCTCTCAATGCTTTCTCAATTCAGTCATGTTAACTCTGTGTGTTTGAAACTCTATTTCATGTTTATTCACCGGATACAGAATTCTAGATTGATAGTCTTTTTCTGAGCATTTTAAAAATATCCCATGATCATTTGGCTCTCACTGTTTCTATTGAAAAGTCACATGCTAGACTTATCTACATGGAGGTAATCTATTATTTTCGTTGTTTTGAGATTTCTCTCTTAGACTGTATGTCAACAGTCTTGCTACAAGATTGAGTTATTATCTTTCTAATATTCTTGCTGAAAGATCATAGTGCCTCTAAAATGACAGCAGAAAGATTTTATGTTTTAAAATTCTCAGAATCATTTTTGATTCTGTGTTATTTTCTTCCTTTTTTCCTTTTAGAGTTCCACTAGTGAAAAATTAGAATTCATTATTTTTTCAGTTACATATCATCTGTTGTTAATCCAGGTTTGTTAAGGATCACTATTCTTAATTTAATTTATTTTGTAATTATATTATTATTTTATTTTGAAATTTAAAATTTACTCTCTGATTCTGCCTTGTAGTTTCTAAATATTGGCTGAATTTTTCAAATTTTATTTAGTTCAACAATAAACATAAATATTTTATAGTTTATTTCTTATAATTCAAAGAACTAGAGTCCCATCAGTAAGGTGGTTTTTTTTTGTTTTTTGTTTGTTTGTTTGTTTTTCTTATACAATGGTGTGTTACTGATAATTGTTTGTGAAAAATACTGGAGAAAATTTGTGACTTCAAGTGTACTTATATTATTCCAGAGATGTTTTATGTGTGTTTCTAGATGGTGAGGAAAGGAAGCAATAATTGTCTTAGCCATATTTTAAATAGGGTAGGGAATGATTTGATGCTTGATTTCACTTCCCCTGAAGGACAGTCATTTCTGGCTTACCATTAATTCTGTACCGAAGGTATTTGAGCTTTTGCATCCAAAATACTGGAATTTATCAGACGCCTTTCTTTTGGTTATTGAACTCTAATTTTTATCTCTTTTTAGACCCATAATTCTTTCAAAAGTTCTACTCACTTATTCCTCTCTGAAGTGTCATCTAAAATAAGAGACATATCTAGGTCAAAGCCGGCATAAAGCCACTGTAGGTTTTTATATTTTCCTGAACCTTGACCTGTACTTTTTAAATTTCTTATTAGTTCTACGATTCATTGACGTATTTTATTACTCTTATATCCACTGTTTTTTTACATAAGAGGATGAGTCCAATTTACTTAATTTACTTTTAGCACAAACATATTTTGCAACTTTGAACTTAAAAAATGTATTTACTATTAGATAAACAATTTATATTATCATTTTCTCAGTCATAGTACAGAGCTGAAAACACTGGCCCTAAGCTTCTTCCCTCTTATTCTTCCTGGTACATCCTTGGTAAATATATATATTTATCTTGCATCTAGTATAGAAAGAAGAGGAAGTGAAAAGTAAGAACATGTAAAATCAGTTGTTTAACTGGTTTGTGCTTACTCTTTCCCTGGTTTATATTTGTCATTACTGGCTCTGTATGATCTCATATTAATCCATTCTCCAGAAACCATACCATTCCCACATCCCCCGCCCAGCCAAAATAAACCAGTATAAGCCTTTAAGAGGATTAGAGAGAGGGTCTGGATAATTTCAACAGCATTGTCTAACAACATAGAAATCTCTGTCCCAAGAAATTCATAGAATAAGACAGTAACAAGGGGTATCCAGAGTTCAATTTTTTTTTAAGATTTTATTTACCTATTTGCCAGATTGCAAGAGACCAAGAGAGCACAAGAAGGGGGAGCAGCAGGCAGAAGGAGAAGCAGGCTCCCCACTGAGCAAGGAACCTGATGTTGGACTCGATTCCAGGACCCTGGGATCATGACCTGAGCCGAAGGCAGGCATGCTTAACCAACTGAGGCACTCAGGTGTCTCTCAGAGTTCAATTTTTAACATATTGAGTTGTGGTGCTTCTTGGATATCACAGTGAAGATGTTCAGTCGGTCACTGAATAACTGGTTCAGGAAAGACCAAAGTCTGACATTGCAGTAAGCACTTAAAAATTGTCAGCTCTGAAGTTGTAATATAAACTATGCTGGTGGATATTAACACTCATCCAGGGGAGAATAGAAAGACAAAGGTGTTAAAGACAGAATATTGATGTATACTAATATTTAAGAGACTCTGTGAGAAAGATCACAATCTAGAAAGGTAAGTGAGTAAGAATGACCTGTTGGCAAGAGGGTAGAAAAAAGTGTGATCTCTGAAAAAGGATGGTAGTAATAGTCCAAGGAAAAGTAGGGGATCTTTTTTATCAAAATCTCTAGAGTTGTGTACCAATGATAATATACACCTAGACATCTTCTGTGATTGAAAAGTCTTGTAAATTGAGGTTAGTAGAATCATTGTACTAGAGGTCCCCGGTGCAGCTCATCTATATCAAGCCCCAAGCCAAATGAAAATGATGAAACCAGTCTATCTGATAGCAAAACTAGTTTTGTCTAGGAAATATTAAACATATCACTAGAACTCACTTTCAAGGGTAATATAGGGGTATCCTTTCTGTACACATTCTTCACCTAGCCCAGCCTCTGGAAAAAAATCATAACTAAATTGGATCATATAAGTAATTTACTGCTATAAGAAATTCATTTGTTCAGAGGACACATAGTTCTCACTAATATATTTCACTCTGTTAGGAAATTGTAGAATTCATTGATGATTCCAATATTTTCTAAAGTTGAAAAGTATATGTATAAAGATAAAATCATTAATTAGTAAAATCTCTCCAGCTGGAATAGTTCTTAATCAGAAAATATTTTATAACAATAAATAATAACAATAAATATAACAATAATTTATAATTATAATAATTATAATATAATTATAATTAATAATATAATAATATTATAATATAATATATAATATAATAATATAATATATTATAATATAATAATAATTATAATATAATAATATAATTATAATAATTTATAACAATAAATAATAATTTAGAAGAAAATCAGATATACTATGATGTGTACTGTGATGGTATGATATTTTTAACATTAAAAAATCATTTATTGCTAGTTTGGAGAGGCATAAGTGAAAAAAGTGAATATAATATAAATATGCAAATATAATTTTGTATGCTTATGTAACTCAGATGACAGATAAATTAATATAATTACATATATTCATCTTTACATAGATTAGGTGGCTCCTCGATATGTGTTGTAAAATTATTATTTTTATAGGGCAACTATCAGAAAGACCTCTGAAACTGCTGGGCATTTTAACGTACCAAATTACAGAAAAGTTCACTTTTTTGGTTAAGTTTAGAAAATGGATAAGAAGAGAAAGATGCCTTGAATTGCAATTTAAAAAATCAATCTTTGCAAATCTAAGGGTTTTCAGATTATTATTTAAACAAACTCATGATAAATTATATAAGGAAAAATCATATGATTTTTTTTAATCTTATTAACATTACTGCTAATCATAAAAATGGAAAACTGATTGCGGATAGCCAACTACTGTCTTGATGTTTATTGCCCTAGGTTAATTCGGTTTCTCTTTCACCTCAAATATCAGGTAATCTAATTTGATTCTAGGGTCAATTGAGGTCATATTTAGTGTAAGAAGAGTAGCATAAAACAATGACAACAGCATATTTTCTCAGAAAAAAAATTTTTAGTCATGAGAATATTCATTTGCTTAATTATTGTGACAATTTTAAAGGTTAAAAGTAAAGTAAGAAATGCTCATAATAAGACATGAAAACTGAGAATATAGAGTAATAATATAACCGCGCAACATCAAATTGTTTTTTGGTATTGTGCCTCTCTTGCTTGTTAAGTTGATTTAAATTTTGCAACTGCATTTTAGATACTTAACTCTATCTTCTTTCCATTGAGTTAAGGTGACAGAGTGACACACAAGCCTCCCTACTATAGTTATGGCAAGAAAGAATCCTACCAAAATTATGCATAGAGAAAGAGACTTAGGAAGAGAACCTTTGAGGTTTACAGATCCAAAGATAGATATAGGACTTAGAAATCCAAGGTACTATAATCCAGTAATCATACTACTGGGCACTTAGCTCCAAAATACAAAAACATAAATTCAAAGGGATACATACACCCCTCTGTTTACTACAACATTATTTGTAATAGCCAAATTATGGAAACAGCCCAAGTGTCCACCGATGGATGGATAAAGAAGAAGTGATATATATATATATATATGTATATATATATATACATATATATATATAATATTCCTAGATATATATATCTAGGAACATTATTCAGCCATAAAAAAGAATGAAATCTTGCCATTTGCTACTACATAGATGGAGCTAGAGAGTATAATGCTAAGTGAAATAAGTCAGGCAGAGAAAGACAAAGAACCATATGATTTCACTCATGTATGGAATTTAAGAAATAAATAAGCCAAGAGGGGAAAAAAAAAAAGAGAGAGAGAGACAAACCAAGAAACAGAGTCTTAGCTATAGAGAACAAACTGTTGATTACCAGAGGGGAGGTGGGTGGGGACATGGATGAAATAAGTGAAGGGAATTAAAGTACACTTATCATGATGAACACAGATAATGTACAGAATTGCTGAATCACCATATTGTACACCTGAAACTAATACAAGACTGTATGTCAACTATACTGGAGTGAGAAAGAAAGAAAGAAAAAGGAAAAAGGAAAAAAACAAAGAAAGAAAGAAAGAAAGAAAGAAAGAAAGAAAGAAAGAAAAAAAAAGAAAGAAAGAAAGAGGGAGGGAGGAGGGAAGGAAGGAAGGGAAAGAAGAAAGAAAGAAAAGGAAGGAAGGAGGGAAGGAAGGAAGGAAGAAATAAGGAAAGAAAAGAAAGAAGAAAGAAAGAAAGAAAGAAAGAAAGAAAGAAAGAAAGAAAGAAAGAAAGAAAGAAAGAAAGAAAGAGAAAGAAAGAAAGAAAGAAAGCCCAGGTACTGAGTAAAACATTATTGAGTAGAGGGGAAAGTAAGGATTAAATTCAGATCTGTCTATCAAGTGTAGATCATTCCTGCCAACCTTTCCTCATTTGCTGGCCTTGAACCTAGATATGCGAACAATAACAACCATAGCTTCCATACTTGTAGTCCAGCAAGAGCTATCCTCCAGTATAGAAGTCTGTTTTCCACTCAACCAATCTAAATTTGAAAATTCCAAAAAGGCCAACAAACATATAAAGAACTCATAAGCAACCCTTTAAAGGTTTCAGACTTAATTTGAACAATAAATAAGGATTTTCAGTATACTGAATATTTTTCAATCATTTTTGTTCTCAAGGATTTAAACTCTTTCTTTGAGAATCATTTCTCTCTCTCTCTGTCTCAATGACAGTTTACAGTTTAGGTGGTCACTGGATCAATTTCCTGACAGAGGTGTCAGAAATTGCAATATAATTGAAATCTTGGATCATTTCATTTCTGGAGATACTATTTCTAGAATCTTAGCTTAAACCATAGGTCCTTGGTCTTCAACAATATTTTGAGTTATTCAATATTTAATGAGTCACTTATTTAATAACACAAAATAGGCTTTATTTACAATTAGGATCATTGACTGACATATAAATTGGTAACTGGATTAGTTGTGGGAAAGAAAACTTTAAGAACATTATAGGAAGGTGGTATTTGTTATATGGTTTGTGGCTGAAGGCAGAGAACATTCAAGTTGGATTAAGACATGGGATTCTGGCAGCCCATGACATTCAGTGGAAAACAGCTAATTAAATTATTACCTGTGGTCACCTAGAATAAAGTGTCTATTAATGACAAGGCTTTGAGAAATTGAGTCACCTCTCAAAAAGAACAGGATGAAGAATATGAGGAATTCAAGGCTCTAGGGTGGACTGGTTGCTTTTAATTTTGCTGAATAGCTTAAAGAAAATGTGTAACAAGTTCAAGGTTCTAAATTCTCAGCTCAAAACTCAGACAGACAACCAAGGATTTTCACTATCTCTCATTTCTTTTTGCCTCTAGGCTGAGATAGATGAAGATCAAACTAAAACTCAATCCTAAGGGTTTTCAATTTATGTAGGTTGAATTAACAATCTGACAATGCATCAAATGTGACAGAGCTTTGATAGGAAAAGAATAAAACAGTCAATGTAGGCATAAGGACCTATTGAGAGATTTGGATGTCTTAAAATACACCAAATATCCAGACTCCAACCTTTATTTCCAACCGAGACATTACATCTGTCTGATGTGACTATTCCTGTCCTACTCAAAAATCTTAAAATCATTTGACCAAAGCAGTTTCTTCCAAAGAGATTCAATTTTCCCATTTTCCATACTCAACAGCTCTCTAGTATCTTCAACTAAAATCAGATTCCAGGAGATCCATGAAATTATAATGAAATTACATATTCAAATGCAGGATGAAAAAGCTTATATCAAAGAAGAATACAGGATATGTATGTGTGTATATATATATATATGTATATATATACACACACACATATATATGTCTATATATATACACACACATATGTATATGTACATACATATGTACATGTATATATGTACATATATATGTACAGTATATATACACATATATATGTTCAGTATATACATACATATATGTGTGTGTGTATATATATATATGTGGCTTGCACAGATACAATCATTTGTTTGGATGAAACCTTGATTGAAAGATCATTCACACTAACATAAGTGACAATCTAAAAATTCCTCTGAATATGCAGATAAAGGAAGGAAAGGACTTAAAGATGCATTTGTCATGTGTAAAATCCTAAACTATTCCCCAAACTAAGAAGGCCCAGAAAACATCTCCCTCACCAAATGAGAACACCTTTAGTGAGGAGAGTACATGCATCTGTGAAAAAGGGCCAGGAATGGCACTTTTCATGGAGATGGCTTGTTGATGGGGCACAAAACTTGAAATATATTCCCAGGTATAAAGTGGGTGGTCCAGAAATGAGATCAGAGAAATCACCAGACTTATTTAATACACAGGAATTATCAAAGAGAAAGGTGCTAATTTATCATGGAGTCTATAGATATGAGATTGATATTTTGCCAAATAGATTCTGCCTTGTTAGTAATAACCAAAAATTATGCTAGGTTTGGCAAACAGAGCACTGACATCAAGAATTCTTTCTAAACCTACTTTCAGTTTCTATACTTGAGTAGACTTAGAATATCTAGAAATAAGATAATCATAGGTAATCTTGAGAAATACCATCCAAATATGTACTATAAATATTTCTGCTATCACTACAGAAATTCACCTGCAACATTCACTAGGATTAATAACCACTGCTGGAAGGGAAAAAACCAAAATTTGGGAAATTGATTTGACTGGTTCTAAGTTAATATTCATGGTCCAGGATAACACTGTTGTGCACTGATAACAGAAAATTAGAGTTTCACCTGACACATAATTGGTATGGTGGGCTCTTAAATCCCTAATTTCTGAATTTATGATTGAAATAGTTACCCACATAAAATAGCATTTATGTTAGGAAGAGCTTAATGAAAGCCACTGGAACTTCATTCTTTTTTCAAATAGTGAACCAAAAGCAATAGCATATTCCTAGAGTCATCATAAACATTACTTTTTTAAGTTTTAGAAGACTAAGGGAAGATGGTGATTCCTACTCATCCCTATATGTAACTTTTCTGTTTGCCTAAAAGAAACAGAGGAGATAATTTTTAAACAATATTAAGCTTATTATAAGCTTAATTCAATTTCACCTATTAATTCAGATGTCTACTTTTACTAAGAAAATCAACACAGTCGTTGACTGGTATTTAGCTATTGATCTAGAATGTCTTTTTGTACTTCTCTAATAAGCAGAGATTATCAGAAATTGTGTATTTTCACCTGCCAGTGATATAAGCACACATTCAGCCCATAATGTCAACTCCCTGACTTGGGTCACAGTTCAGTCCACAAGGATCGTGACCATCTTACTATACCATAGAAGGTCATACTGTCAATTACACTGTGCAAGCATTCTGCTAATACTTGGAAAGCTAGAACCAACATATATTCTCAATGACACCAAATATCTGAAGTTATGAGTTAATAAAATATCAAAAAAAGATAAGTCACCCAATTTCGATGGTGAGGTCTAGTAATTTTGGTTTATATTGTAATAAATCTCCAAGGTAAAGTACCAAGTGCTACCCTTAGCATCTTTTATTATTGCAAAAGATATATCATACCAATTTCATATTTTAATAACCTGGAGACAACATAGATAACATTTGAGTGTGCTATTCATGAATGTATATTGCAAAACCTAGAAGCCTCTACTTTGCATGGGATCTAGAGGAAGTAAAATTCTCAATCTTCTCCAGTGAGTGGCATACTCATCTCTAATAAGGGACCATTTGAGGCAACAGATATGATGTTATGACTACATTAGTTCCATTCACGGTGGAACTTCGGGAATACCATTCAAAGTTGACTAAAATGCAGAAGTTCTCTGGAATTAAGGAGTGCCCAGGCTTCACAGTTATGCACAATGACCTCAATAAGTATATGACAGAGTGGAATTCTCTTAAAATCTATAAGAAACTCTTACTGGAAATCCAACGTAGATTCCCCTAGAGTTTTGGAGAGAATCTGTGATCTCTTTGGGGAAAAAAGGAGGAGGGACCTTTTAAAAAGGTTGCTCCTAGCTTTTCTGAGCACTAACAGAAAGTGAATGGTTTACCGTGAGACTCTAGGTGATCATTCCAGGTGATATCATTTGAGTGTCCATCATGAATTGGTGTTATCTGCATAGTGAACAATATTTATTATTGAGTATTAGAGGTAAGGCCAGGTTCAAATAGGTTTTGAAGGCACAAGCAGGTTGCATGAACACATAGCTCATTAGCCTAAAATATCCACCTTACCACTCTTTCCTCAGTCTACATTTATGGCTTCATAGGACATTAGGAATATACAATTGATGCAGAAAAAAAATATTAGGCTTATTTTAAAGACAGACCTTTAAAATTTTCTAGCACTAGCAAGGCATACAATATCTTGGTGAGACACTTCTGGGTGAAGATGTTAATGATATATCTCAGTGCTATCTCTATTAGAAGGGAGAGATAGATAGCTACAGGTAAGGATCTCTAATATCTGGGGTGAATAGTTTGATTCTATTTTAACTGAGTTTGAAAGGATAATATTAGAGTTCTAATGATCAACTTTGGGGAAAAAGCAATGTAAATGTTCAGCTTCAAATGTTCGAAGAGTATGCTATCTTTGTCCCGTATGAATGCTCAAAAAAGCCTTCAACTGTAGAAAAGCCTGAAAATGTGAACTAGCCTTTTACACTGCCACACTCAATTCTCCCACAAAGGACTCATGAACCAAGTAATAGTGGTGGCAGGGATAAACACTGTACGTAGCCCAACACTGACTACCCCTTATCAAGGCTGATCTGATTAAAAACACTAGTAGATGTATAATTTGCCAGTGGCATGAACCAATCCTATGGGTCATCATCCCCTCAGACAATCAAATAGTATGGTGAATTTTTTTTTTTTTACATCAAATGTTTCCCATCATGGAGAACAGACATTATTGATTGGAAATCACCATTATACATGCTATATTTTAGTGACCATTATCTTAAGGAAATTTGTTAAATGTGTTATTTAATATCACAATATAACCAACAATAATACTTATGACCAAAATGATTTTTAAAGTTAAAGATACAAGGTTGTATACTATTGCTAATGGGATTCACCAATCTTAACAGTACTCCATCTTTCAGAAGTAATTGCCCTAGAGTATATTGGAATTAATATAAAAAAACATGTCTAATATTCCAATGGTGACAACAACTTGCAAGGTTTATTTATCTTAAAAAAAAAAAAAAAGCAACTGACTATATAAGGAATAATTTTTTTTCCAGACAGAACAAGGATTCAGAGGGAAATAAATGAAATGAAGAAGTGAATCTCACAATCATATCCATGACCTATTTGAGAATAAATGAAATGAAGAAGTGAATCTCACAATCACATCCATGACCTATTTGAGAATATATGGTCTAGATGGACTTCACAGATATATTTAGAGCATTCCATCCTAAAGCAACAAAGAAACACATTCTTCTCGAGTGCACATGGAACATTCTCCAGAATAGATTGCAGACTGGGTCACAAATCAGTTCTGATCTGGTACCAAATGACTGAGATCATTTTCTGCATATTTTTAAATCACAATGCTTTGAAACTTGAACTCAATCACAAGGGGAAATTTGGAAAGAACTCAAATACATGGAGGCTAAAGAGCATCCTACTAAACAATGAATGGGTCAATCAGGAATTTAAAGAAGAATTTTAAAAAATTCATGGAAACAAATGAAAATGAAAACACAACTGTTCAAAACCCTTGGGATGCAGAAAAGCAGTCCTAAAGGGAAGTATATAGCAATACAAGACTTTCTCAAGAAACAAGAAAGGTCTAAAATATACAACCTAACTTTACACCTAAAGGAGCAAAATAAAACAGCAAATAAAGTCTAAACCCAGCAGGAGAAAAGAAATAATAAAGATTAGAGCAGAAATCAATGCAATAGAAACCAAAGAACAATAGAACAGATCAACGAAACTAGGATCTGGTTCTTAAAAAAATTAATAAAATCAATAAACCCCT
This sequence comes from Potos flavus, assembly GCA_028534135.1. Classification (NCBI taxonomy): domain Eukaryota; kingdom Metazoa; phylum Chordata; class Mammalia; order Carnivora; family Procyonidae; genus Potos; species Potos flavus. The sequence continues at coordinate 43,319,171 of CM052883.1, forward strand.
GGCCAGCCCTATCAAAAAGAAAAGAGAAAGGACCCATATGCATAAAATCATGAATGAAAGAGGAGAGATCACAACCAACACTAAAGAAATACAAACAATTACAAGAACGTATCATGAGCAACTAAATGCCAACAAATTAGGCAATCTGGAAAAAACGGATGCATTCCTGGACACCTATAAAGTACCAAAACTGAAACAGGAAGAAATAGAAAACCTGAACAGACTCATAACCAGCAAGGAATTAAAGCAGTCATCAAAAATCTCCCAATAAACAAGAGTCCAGGGTTGGATGGCTTCCCAAGGGAATGCTACTAAACATTTAAAGAAGATTTCATACCTATTCTTCTGAACCTTTTTTAAAAAATAGAAATGCAAGGAAAACTTCCAAATTCTTTCTATGAGGACAGCATTACCTTAATCCCAAAACCAGACAAAGACCCCACCAAAAAGAATTACAGACCAGTATCCCTGATGAACATGGATGCAAAAATTCTCACCAAAATACTAGCCAATAGGATCTGACAGTACAGTAAAAGAATTATTCACCACAACCAAGTGGGGTTTATTCCTGGGCTGCAATGGTGGTTCAAGAACTACAAATCAATCAACGTGATACACTACATTAATAAAAACAGGATAAGAACCATATGATCCTCTCAATAGATGCAGAAAAAGCATCTGCAAAGTATAGCATCCTTTCTTGATTAAAACTCTTCACAGTGTGGGGATAGAGGGAACATACCTCAATATCATAAAAGCCATCTATGAAAAGCCCATAGCAAATATCATTCTCAATAGAGAAAAATTGAAGGCTTTTCCCCTAAGGCCAGGAACACATCAGGGGTGTCCACTCTCACCATTGCTGTTCAACTTAGTAATAGAAGTCCTAGCCTCAGCAATCAGATAACAAAAAGAAATAAAAGGCATTCAAATTGGCAAAGAAGTCAAACTCTGTCTCTTTGCAGATGACATGATACTTTATGTGGAAAACTCAAAAGACTCCATCCACAAATCACTAGAACTCAAACAGCAATTCAACAACATGTCAGGATACAAAATCAATGCACAGAAATCAGTTTCATTTCTATACACTAACAATGAGACAGAAGAAAGAGAATTAAGTAGTTGATCACATTTACAATTGCATCAAAAACCATAAGATACCTAGGAATAAACCTAACCAAAGAAGGAAAGGATCTGTATTCAGAAAACTATAGAACATCCATGAAAGAAATTAAGGAAGACACAAAGAAATGGAAAAACATTCCATGGATTGGAAGAAAAAATATTGTTAAAATGTCATGCTACCTAGAGCAATCTATACATTCAGTGCAATCCCTACTAAAATACCATCAACTTTTTCCATAGAGCTGGAACAAATAATCCTAAAATTTATATGGAATCAGAAAAGACCTGGAATAGTCAAAGGGATATTGAAAAAGAAAACTAAAGCCGGTGGCATCACAATTCTGGTCTTCAAACTCTATTACAAAGCTATAATCATCAGGACAGTATGGTACTGGCACAAAAACAGACACATAGATCAATGGAACAGAATAGAGAACCGGCCAGAAATAGACCCTCAACTCTATGGTCAACTCATCTTCGACAAAGCAGGAAAGAATATCCAATGGAAAAAAGACAGTCTATTCAATAAATGGTGTTGGGAAAATTGGACAAGCATATACAGAATTAAAAGACCATTTCCTAACACCATACACGAAAATAGACTCAAAATGGATGAAAGGCCTAAATGTGAGACAAGAATCCATCAAAATCCTAAAGGAGAACACAGGCAGCAACCTCTTTTACCTTAGCTGCAGCAACTTCTTGCTAGACACATCTCCGAAGGCAAGGGAAACAAAGGCAAAAATGAACTACTGGGACTTCATCAAGATAAAAAGCTTTTGCACAGCAGAGGAAAGAGCTGACAAAACCAAAAGACAACTGAGAAAATGGGAAAGACATTTGCAAATGTCTTATCAGATAAAGGGCTAGTATCCAAAATCTACAAAGAACTTATCAAGCTCAACCCCCAAAGAATACATAATCCAAGAAATAGGCAGAAATAGGCAGAAGACATAAACAGACATTTCACCAAAGAAGACAGAAAATGGCCACAGACATATGAAAAATTGCTTATCACTCAGCATCAGGGAAATACAAATCAAAACCACAATGAGATACCACCTCACACCAGTCAGAATGGCTAAAATTAAACACTCAGGATATGACAGATATGGCGAGGAATTCTGCTCAGTCAGTTTAACCAGAATCCCCCAATGATATGTGATCACCCTTTATAAATGATTGAGGTCCCCCAGGTGATGTATGATCACTCTGGCTTGCTTCTGAAAGAATCCTATGGAATTGATTTAGCCAGAATGACTCCTTACCCCTGATGTTTCCTTTTAGTAATTTTCGATCCACTTAGACTCCACCCAGCTCCTTGGTTACAAATTTTCATTTTTTCTTCTTTTCCGTGTTTTATTCAGAGTTGAGCCCCATCTATCACCCCTACTACAAGACCCCATTGTAGTAGCCCCCTCTGAATAAAGTCTGCCTTAATATTCTTTAACAAGGGGCGCCTGGGTGGCTCAGTGGGTTAAAGCCTCTGCCTTCAGCTCAGGTCATGATCTCAGAGGTCTGGGATTGAGCCCCGCGTTGGGCTCTCTGCTCAGCAGGGAGCCTGCTTCCCCCTTTCTCTCTGCCTGCCTGCCTACTTGTGATCTCTCTCTCTCTCTCTGTCAAATAAATAAATAAAATCTTAAAAAAAATTCTTTAACAAATGTTATGAATGTCATGTTCCTTAACACCACTCAAGCCCATTCTACCATTTACAATTGCTAAGATAATTAGAAGCTTCCGGACTGGTCTCCTAGATTGGCCGTTTTCTCATTAGAGTCTTTTCAAAACAGGAGCCAGTATGTTCCTTTCATAAAGTAAGCCAGATATCTCACTACTCTTTTTAAAATATTCCAAAGGCTTACCATTATATATAGAACTAAACATAGAATCATCTAGTTTTTAAAGCCAAAACCTAGACCAAAATTTCTCTACTATCTGGTCTTTTGCCAATCTGATCTTTTCTCATACCACTTTCTTCCTCTCTCAATCAGTTACAGAAATATTCACTACCCTTTAGAATCAATCTGTTTCTAAATTCTTATTGGTTCCCCTGTTAGAAGGGAAAAAATTATTGTCTACCTTCTACTCCAAATATGTTTTCTTCTACTAAAAGCTAGAGAGAGAAAAAAAAAAAAGTGTACCAGGATTAGGTATTTTTTCCATATCAACCAAAATGTTTTTGTCAATATATATCTCTGGCTGTTTTAAATATAAACACACACAAGCAGATTAAAAGTAAATGGATGGAATATATGGAATTGTTGAAACACTGTATTATACATTTGAAATGAATATAACACTGTATGTTAACTATACTGGAATTTAAAATTAAATTAAATTTTAAAAAGTACTTAAAAATAGTAAATGATGGAGAAATATAAACCAGGCTAACACTAATCAAAAGGAAGCAAGATTAGCTACATTATTTTCAGGCACACAGACTTCAAAGCAAAGAAAATTATCAGGGATAAAGAAAGGCATTATATAATGATAAAAGGGTCAATTACCCAAGAACATTTAATTCTTTATGTGTGTATACCTAACAACATAGTATCAAACTACATGAGACAAAAATTAATAGAACTGCAGAGTGAAATAGATGAATCCATTACAATAGTTGGAGACTACCACACTCCTCTATCAAAAATGGCCTGATCCATAGGATGCCTGGATGGCTCAGTTAGTTAAGTGTCTGCCTTTGGCTCAGGTCATGATTCCAGGGTCCTGGGATTGAGTCCCGCATCAAGCTCTTTGCTCAGTGGGGAGCCTGCTTCTTCCTCTGTCTGCTGCTCCCTGCTTGTGGTCTCTCTCTCTCATTCTCTCTCCGACAAATAAATAAATAAATTATTTAAAAAATATTAAAATAAAAAACGACCTGATCCAGCAGGGGAAAAATCAGCAAGGACATAGCTGAACTCAACAACACCATCAATTCTTCCCAACCTCAACCATAAGTTCAATTCAGTATAGATCTTTCCCTTAAGTTTTTCAAGAGCTTCCCACTAAGGGCAAAATAAAATGATGTATTGAAGATTTCAGTAAAAAAGTGATCGTATTACCAAGAATATTATATTGGAAATAAGATGGACTGTGGAGAATGTGTAGAAATTACATAAGAGATGAAAATTTGGAGTTTTCTAGGAAACTTAAAATTTTTCAGAATGACTAAGTGAAAATAATTTATTTTACTTCTAAATGAATCTCAGAATTCTTTTCTTCCATAGGCCAGCAAAACAGTGTTTGAGGTATGGTGGTATATTATATTAAGGGCATCACTATTTTACTCATCTATGTAGCTACACTCTTCACAATTTGAATTTGATGTTCATCCCATTCAAATTGTTGAAGATATTTTCCACCTCTTGACATTGACTTTTGCAAATGACTGGCTTTCGCCAATTGAATGTTAGTAAGTACAAGATGACCAATGGCTAGAAAAGTGCACATGCAGTTGGGATCTCTATCCAGTGGGACAACCAAGTCCATGAGAAATAATATCCCTGGCCTAGACACCTAGTTCCCAAAGAAGAATGAAAGGCATGTGAAGCCCAGCTGACATTACCGAAATTCCCCATAAGAAGATGCCCAGAATTGACGTGTGCCCAACCAAATTTTATTAAATCATTTTTTCATAAAGACAAATGATAACTTTTTATATACAGATTTTATGACTAAAGAAAAATTGTTCAAAGCTTAAAATACTTCTATTTCCTCTTTGCTATTCATTATAGTAGAAAAATAAACAAAAATTTTAAAGGTCATGCTTTCAAAAAGAAATTTTAATTAAAAACTCAGTGACATGTATTAAATAAAGGTGCTAAAATGAGCAAGAGTCTAGTGATAACCAAGGATGGTAGTAGAGGAAACTGTGGTCATCAAAGAATTTTGGAATGTGAGTAGAAAGGGAGAAGAAGGGGGTGATTAGAGAGACGAGTGAAGAAATATTCTCAGAAAAATGAAAGAGATCTGTTTTCAATATCTACTCATCTTTCCTCTATCTTCCCAGATATTCGCCTACTCCTATAGTCAAAATCCTATTGTTTATGATTCATTTTCCTCCATAACCTCTGTGCCTATCCTTGTTAGTCAAGATGTAGCCAAGACTATAGGGGTCAGCAAAGGAGTTTTAGGGTTTGTCAGGGGGAGAGCTGTTAGGGGTCAATGATTAATGAGCCTACAGAGTTTTGAATTAATATCATTCTTAGAGGAGCAAGATGGCGGAGGAGTAAGAGACGGAGATAGTGTGAGACCCCAGAAGTTCAGCTAGGTAGTTATCAAACCACTCTAAACAACTACAAACTTAGCAGGAAATAGAAGAGAAGACAAACAGCACCTCCAGGAACAGAAAATCAACCACTTTCCGGAAGGTAGGACGTGCAGAAAAGTGAATCCAAAG